>CM056052.1:345290589-345708089 GCA_029574335.1 Rana kukunoris | reverse complement strand
CCCCATCAGGGTTGCCAGCCTCAGTAAAACCAGGGATAGTATGTAAAAATCTGTGTTTTTTTTACATCTGTCCCTGAAGTGTCCCTTACCGACATAATTTTGGTCTAAAAATCCCAAGATTATAGCTGCTCCGCCTCTCCAGTACCTTCTCAGTGTGTGTATGTATACTGTGTGGGTACTGTGTCTGTATGTGTATTCTGTGTGTCTGTATACTGTGTATGTATACTGTAATAATTTATTGCCTGGGGGCCCCATAATCTCCTATTGCCCAGGGGGGCCCCATAATCTCTTATTGCCCGGCAGCCCCATAATCTCCTATTGCCCGAGGGCTCCATGAGTTGTCAGTCCGCCCCTGCCTGTAATATTTGTGTGTTTTATATATACCTGAAGTTTAGCTTTAACCTGAATATGTATACTGACAAGGCCACAGAGGCTCAACATATTAGGGTTTTCTAAAGGCAAATAGACTATGCACTTTGCAACTGCAGTTGCACTCATTTTCCCCAGAGTTTATTGAACGTGGTGAAGCTCTGCTATTTTTCATCATCCAATCATGTGTAAGCAAAAATGCTGATTTTTCTATTTTCCTGGCAGCTGATTGGGTATTCTTTAAAAAGAGAAGCCCCACATTTACGAAGCTCCGAGGAAAATGAGTGCAACTGTGCTTGCAAATCGCACAGTCTATTTGCCTTTTGTAAATCAACCCAAGAGCGTATTACATTGCTGGACCAAAAAATGACTTCTCTCGTAAAATGTTTCTACATGTTACTTTTGTACATAGACCAAAAAGGCTACTGAATTATCTAAAGCCTTAGGGAAATAACATTAAATACAGTATTAAGGATTGATGTTTTACATTTGTGCACAGTTTAAGAATGGGCCTTGATCTTTGCTTCTTCACTGGTAAGTGATTTTTACATTGAATAGTAATTTAATGAGTCAGTGTGGGCTGACTTTAATAAAGGAAAAATGACCACTCGAATATCCTCCACAGTTTCCACACATGGCTTGGGCTTATTGTAACAGAATACGAAGAACACATGCAGTAACATCTGACCCATCACGTCACCTTCAGCTCACAAGGAGATCCATGTTGACTAAGCCTCTTTAAATCAAATCCCAATTATTCAAAACTCGTGTCATCTAGTGTGTTGTATAGTGAGCGTGTGCCACTCGAATGGAGGATTGCATTTCAGTGCTGTGCTTTTTTTTCGCCTTTCTTTATTGAGAAACATATTAAAAACATAGATTCTTCTAGTGTAAAAGCTTGTAATAAAATATACTAAGAGACTCCTTAATTTATAAGTCTGGAAAAATATTATATAATGCATTCAATTCAGATAAATTATTTTAAAGTGACATATCAGTGAAGTCTTGAAAATGTAAATGTTAAATAAATGTCAATTTGACCATTTTATAAGTGTTTAATGTACATCTTTATATATGCTGAAGGCTCAGTGTCTGTATTGAATATACAATTAAGGCACCACATGCCAGATTTTGCTAGTTTTAACGAATAGAAAAAAATATTGCTTTTATGCAATTAGAATATTCATTTTTTACTGCACTTTTTTTCTTTAGAAATTAACAGGGTGGTTTGAACATGGGGTGGGAAGCATGTGTGGTGTTGTGAGCAGGGGGAGGTTTGGGTTTAGGGCCGTGTAGGTGTTAAAGTGGCAGAGACACTTTGTGCAGGCATGAGAAGTGAGATGTGACTACAGGAGAGATGGTGATAGTAAAGGACATTGATTAGAGAAGGTATAAAGGTCCAATTGTGAGTAGGTGTGCTAGGAATAGGTGGGAGTGTAGAGATGCAGTATAATGGGTAAGGAGGCATGGCCGATGCAGGTATCGAGGGAGGGCAATGAGAAGCAAGTAAAGGTGTGGTTTTCAGAACGAGGTTCGGTACACTGATGGGAGTATGGGGTGTGTGGAAGTAGCAGTGAAAGGGGGAGCATTGGGGTAGGGTGTTGAGACTGGGGGGATAGGACCAATTAAAGGGGTTGTAAAGGAAAACATTTTTTTTCCCTAAATAGCTTCCTTCACCTTAGTGCAGTCCTCCTTCACTTACCTCATCCTTCCATTTTGCTTTTAAATGTCCTTATTTTTTCTAAAAAATCCTCACTTACTGTTCCTCCTGAGGGGGCGAGTAGGCAAGTCAGAACACTCTCTACTTTGCAGATAGAGAAAGGATCTGTGTGTTAGTGGGCATCCTGACACTCCTGCTCGCCCCCTTCCCCCTCAAGAGGCTTTCTCCACACCAGGGAGAAAGCCTCGCATTACGGTGTTGAGTTACAGACAGAAGAACAGGAAGTGAGCATGTCTCAGAAGAAATAAGGACATTTAAAAGCAAAATCGAAAGGATGAGGTAAGTGAAGGAGGACTGCACGAAGGTAAAGGAAGCTATTTAGGGAAAAAAATGTTTCCTTTACAACCCCTTTAAGTGCATCAGATGGTCCTAGAAGTGGTGTGGTGGTACTCTGGCATAGGGGTAAGAGTAGAGGCAGTGTGCAGGTATGATGGTGGGTGGAGTGCTGGTGTGCAAGCAGGCATCAGTCAGGCATTAAAGGGGTTGTAAACCCTCATGTTTTTTCACCTTAATGCATCCTATGGAGAGGAGACGTTTCTGAATCTGGTGGCAGAGGAGATGGTTCCCTGTATTGCTGCATGAACCATTCCACTTGCACTGAGACGGTGAAGGATTTTTTGCTAAACACACACCCAGCTGACCAGTGGATTCGGTGATGGAAGGCTGACCAGATTGCTGCTGTTACCAGGATAACTTTTGATATTGAGCCCAAAAGATCTGTGTTACAGAGATCCAACCTATCTAAGCGGCCAATTTGCACTTTTAGTATCCTGTGTTTGCAGCTTGGAAACAAAGGAGGAAGATTTGTATATTTGCTTCCTGGATCACCACCAAGCTTTAGGAGCTGTTCATAATTGGACTTTTCCTTTTCATCTTAATTGGACTTTGTTGTTCTCTATGGAATTTTTTCTTTGATTTCAGAATATAAAAAAAAAAAATCTTAATTTTTTTGCACTGTGTTTGCAATTTTTTCGGTTGCGCATCTATTTTTACCTTTTTACATACTTATATTACTGAATATTCCAGTTATCGTTATAGTTGCGGAATTGTCACTTTAATATCAATTAGTACTATTGTTAAGAATTTACTTGATTTTTGCTCTATTGCAATTTGCACCATCTCTTTGCATTCATGCAAACTTGTTGCACTACATGCACTTTTTATACATATGGTGGTAGTGCAGATTTTTCACGCTTAACAATATCTGAATGATGGCTGAAGCTACAGGCATCATTCAGATATCAGCGTTTTCAGCCGGCGATTTCCTACACCATGAGGTTGATCATAGTGCTGGTCAGCCGCTTGATCGTTCTTACGGGCGGCGAGAGGGGACGTCCCCCCTCCCGCTGCCCTACGGTTCTTCTACGGACTCACCTCTGCGATCGGTGAGTCAGAGACCGGGTCCGCCGGCCCCGGATGTCCACCATAGAGATTTCTGGTGGACCAGATGGTCGCCGGAGTCTCTATGATCGTTGGAGTCCGGCCTCTATATTCAAAAAATGGCGCCGCCTCGGCTGGGAAGCTGAGATCAATTTTATTTTTTATTTCAGGCTTCCCAGCCTAGTGGTGAGATGTGGGGTCTTATTGACCCCATATCTCACTGTAAAGAGGACCTGTCATGTCATATTCCTGTTACAAGGGATGTTTACATTCCCTGTAATAGGAATAAAAGTGATACATTTTTTATGTATTTTTTAAAGTGTCAAACTAAACTTTTACTTTTAAGTAAAATTAACAATAGTGCCCCTGTCCCTGTGAGCTCGCACGCAGAAGCGAACGCATACGTAAGTGCCGCCGACATATGAAAACGGTGTTCAAACCATTATGATTATGATTTTTACGTAGAAGAGAAATGTCAGAATTGGCCTGGTTGGCAAGTGGTTAAGTAGATTCATGCTCTGTATTTGTCCTGTTTACCGTTATCATTGCAAGTGAAAGTAAAAGAAAATCCCACATTTTGGGTTTTCCCCAGAAAAGTATTAGAGGGAAAACCTTCCAGTGGGGACACTAGCATTGGTAACCTGGGGGGTCCCCCAAAAATGCCATTAATTTGCAGGGATTTGCTTTTACTTCCAGTTTGGTTATGGGACAGGAAGTCCAAAGAAATGGGACACAGATGGGTGAAAAAAAAAATCTGACAAGAG
The DNA here is from genome assembly GCA_029574335.1 of Rana kukunoris. Classification (NCBI taxonomy): domain Eukaryota; kingdom Metazoa; phylum Chordata; class Amphibia; order Anura; family Ranidae; genus Rana; species Rana kukunoris. Next base: position 345,703,856 of record CM056052.1, on the reverse strand, counting down.
TTATAACCCTCCCTTTCTCTATCCAAGATTAAAAAAATAAGGTTTACCTATAGTTCTACTTTCTGTGCCAAATCTGTGCAGCTAACCTATTTAACCTACTACACTATGACTTTGAACTTACAAACTGTAAATGAACTAAAGCTAAGGGGGAAACTTAACCTTCATGTTACTTGTTGTATTCTTATTTTACAATAATTATGGAAAAATTAGCAAGTAAACACAGGAGTCAAATTAAAGGTGAGGTTCACCCTCCAAAAAAATTCTAGAATGCCATGGAGCCCACCCGACCGGCAGTATGCCGCTGTTTCTTTTTTTTCTGTACACACCATTTTATAGGGTCTCTTCCCCTCCGGCGATCCCACGTAACTGGGCGTTTACAATCACAGGCTGTGATTGATGTCCCTCAGCCCGGCGCATACAGCGCGTCACGAGATGCCAAAGGAACCCGCAGGCGCCGTATAGGGCCGCACCGGCGTACTGGTTCCTTCGGCATCTCGTGACGCACTGTATGCGCTGGGCTGAGGGACGTCAATCACAGCCTGTGATTGTAAACGCCCAGTCACGCGGGATCGCCGGAAGGAAAGAGAGCCCGTAAAAGGTGTGTACAGAAAAAAAACACCGGCATACTGCCGGTCGGTGGGTGGGCTCCATGGCATAAAGTGGGTGAACCTCCACTTTAAGAAACTAGCTTACTAAACAGTAGTGTCATGTATAGTTAAAGTATTTATAGTAACTACTGTACTACATATACTGTATTCACAGTTTCTATGTAATTTTGGATGATACAAAAATATTAATATTAATAAATGATTTATAATAATATTAATGAATGATCTGATTAGAAGAAGAAGATACCTTCGTCTCTAGATTGGTTAATAATCAATTACCATTGTAAGTTCTGCATTAGTGAAAAAAGGATAGTAAACATTCACATATGGTCATACTTCTTATTGTTTTCACATCCCTCTATCTCCTCCTTTTGCCATTTCATTGTATGAGATGTATCCTGAATGCTATCTGTAGAACACCCTTCCTGTTACATAGGACATTAGGTCAACAGTGATTCTGAAATATATTTATTTGGCAGTGCCAAGGAAGGGCAATCAAACTATTTTAACCTCAAATATGCTAAAAGACAGTTCTCTTTTTAGAAACTATTTCCATAAATTGCAAAAAAAGATAAAACGTCTATAAAAAGGCAGATACTCTGAGACTAAGGTAACCCAGAGATGGAATTATCACTCATTATATTTGGTGTGGGATGTGCTTATCAGGAGTTTTTTTCTGAAATACTTTATGCACTCCATGGTGTATCACCAAAGACAAAACTGATTTGCATTCCTTCTGGCAAGGAATGTTCTTGTGCCATGAAGAGCGATTACTTAGGTTGTCGTGTTGTACAGACTGTTGTGTGATGCCTTTAGAGAAGAGGCGATCCTTGGGGGTTAACACCTGATGTGTTGTTTCATGGATGCTTTTGAATGTTTATTAAAGAGAGTTACAGGCCCATCCACTATCTGCTCAGAGACAATGACCTAAAGGGCAATTAGGAGGAGGAGAATAACTAAAGACAACTCGGTTCTCAGTGCATAGATGCCGGGGGACAGATGCAGCATCATTCTGATGCTCCATCAGAGTATGACTAGCAAAAACAAAACAAAACCCAAACTTCTCTTTTAATGTCTAAACCGCTGGCATCAAAAGGGAGTACACCCTAAGTGAAAATTTACAAATTGGGCCCAAAGTGTCAATATTTTGTGTGGCTACCATTATTTTTCAGCATTGCCTTAACCCTCTTGGGCATGGGGTTCACCAGAACTTCACAGGTTGCCACTGACACTCCCACCACCATGCTTAACTGTAGGCAAGCCACACTTGTCTTTGTACTCCTCACCTGGTTGCCACCACACACGATTGACACCATCTGAACCAAATACGTTTATCTTGGTCTAATCAGACCACAGGACATGGTTACAGTAATCCATGTCCTTGGTCTGCTTGTCTTCAGCAAACTGTTTGAGTGTTTTTGAGTGTACATCATCTTTAGAAGAGACTTCCTTTTAGGACGACAGCCACACAGACCAATTTGATGCAGTGTGCAGCATACGTCTGAGCACTAACAGGCTGACCCCCCACCCCTTCAACCTCTGCAGTAATGCTGGCAGCACTCATACATCTATTTCCCAATGACAACCTCTGTATATGATACTGAGCACGTGCACTCAACTTATTTGGTTGACCATGGCGAGGCCTGTTCTGAGTGGAACCTGTCCTGTTAAACCACTGTATGCTCTTGGCCACCGTGTTGCAGCTCAGTTTCAGGGTCATGGGAATCTTCTTATAGCATAGGCCATCTTTATGTACAGCAACAATTCTTTTTTTCAGATCCTCAGAGAGTTCTTTGCCATGAGGTGTCATATTGAACGTCCAGTGACCAGTATGAGAGATTGAGAGCGATAACACCAAATTTACCACACCTTCTCTGCATTCACACCTGAGACCTTGTAACACTAACGAGTCACATGACACCAGGGAGGAAAAATAGCTAATTAAGCCCAATTTGGACATTTTCACTTAGCGGTGTACTCACTTTTATTGCCAGCACTTTAGATATTAACCACTTGTCATCTGCCCACCGTCAAATGACGGCGGGCAGACGACTCCATTGTTCTGACATCACGTCATATGACGTGATGTCCCTTTAAAGCCGCGGGCGCGCGCGCGTCGCCGGCGGCGCGCGCGCACCCGCGGCTCTGCGGGGATCCCGTGCGAGTGCCCGGCGGCAACGATCGCCGCCGGGCACACGCGATTGCTCAGTAACTGAGCTGGGACGTGCAGCTCTGTGTGTAAACACAGAGCTCCACGTCCTGTCAGGGAGAGAGGAGAGCGGTTGTGTCCCTTGTACATAGGGACACAATCGGTCACCTCCCCCAGTCACCCCCCCTCCCCCCACAGTTAGAACACTCATAGGACACACATTTAACCCCTTCCCCGCCCCCTAGTGGTTAACCCCTTCACTGCCAGTCACATTTATACAGTAATCAATGCATATTTATAGCATTTTTCACTGTATAAATGTAAATGGTCCCAAAAATGTCAGAAAAGTGTCCGAAATGTCCGCCATAACGTCGCAGTCCCAATAAAAAAATCGCAGATCGCCGCCATTAATAGTAAAAAAAAAAAAAAAAAAAAATGCCATAAACTATCCCCTATTTTGTAAACGCTATAAATTTTGCGCAAACCAATCGATAAATGCTTATTGCATTTTTTTTTTACCAAAAATATGTAGAAGAATACGTATCGGCCTAAACTGAGGGAAACATTTTTTTTTTTATATATTTTTTGGGTTATTTATTATAGCAAAAAGGAAAAAATATTGCATTTTTTTAAAAATTGACGCTCTATTTTTGTTTATAGCGCAAAAAATAAAAACCGCAGAGGTGATCAAATACCACCAAAAGAAAGCTCTATTTGTGGGAAAAAAAGGACGCCAATTTTGTTTGGGAGCCACGTCGCACGACCGCGCAATTGTCAGTTAAAGCGACGCAGTGCCGGAAGCTTATATTTTGTCTGGGCAGGAAGGGGGTGTAGGTGCACAGTAGGTAAGTGGTTAATGGCTGTTTGTTGAGTTATTTTGAGGGGACAGCAAATTTAAACTGTTATACAAGCTGTACACTCACTTCTTCACATTGTAGCAAAGTGTCATTTCTTCAGTGTTGTCACATAAAAAAAGATATAATAAAATATTTTACAAAAATGTGAGGGGTGTACTCACTTTTGTGAGATACTGTATGTACAGTATGCTGTATAAGGCAATTTGTAGGTCAAACATAAGGCAAAGTTTAGCATGAAGTTTTGCCTAATTTCCCCCAGAAACAACATTTTTCTAAGATTTAAGAAACAGCACAGCCTCTTCTACAATATATCAAAACATAACTAGAATTGTGAAGCTTTAATTTATGGATTACATTCCTTGCAAAGACTTGCAGAGAAGCCTTTTTTTTCCAGCAACACTGAAATCTCAGTGTGTCACCCAGGGAGGAAAAAAGTTACTATGGAAACAGTGACAATGTGTTCATTATCTTCTCCTGCTGTGACTGAATGCAATGACGTCAACAAAGTTTAAAATCAACTGCTGACTTGGTCTTGGCCTAAGACATTATTTGTTAAGAAGACAGGATAGCTTTCTATGAAGCGTATTTTGTATATCCTATTCCAAACCGTATTCCTAAACGTATACTGCGGTTATAGGAAACAACCCTCGTTATAGGCAGATTAAATATTGTTTTAAGAAGGCAAATATCACCTTTTTTAATGGGTGGGACAGCACAAAATTCTGCTGATAGTGCTATTCCTACAAAATGTGGTATACTCAAAGAAAAGCTACAAAACAGCCTTTAGTCAATTTAAAGCTCAGTTGAACTTCCAGCTTAAAATGACTAAATACATTTCAGGAGCATCAAAATAAAAAGGTGCATAGGGGTTGATTTACGAAAGGCAAATAGGCTGTGCACTTTGTAAAGTGCAGTTGCACTCTGCAGGTGCAGTTATTCCAGAGCTTAGTACACGTTTCACTTTGTAAAGTATACCTAGGCAAGTCAGCAGAGCTTCTGCACATTTACTAAGCTTTAACCACTTAAGACCCGGACCAATACGCTGGTAAATGACCCAAGGTGTTTTTGCGATTCGGCACTGCGTCGCTTTAACAGACAATTGCGCGGTCGTGCGACGTGGCTCCCAAACAAAATTTGCGTCCTTTTCTTCCCACAAATAGAGCTTTCTTTTGGTGGTATTTGATCACCTCTGCGATTTTTATTTTTTGCGCTATATACAAAAATAGAGCGACATTTTTGAAAAAAAAAACACTATTTTTTACTTTTTGTTAAAAAAAAATCAAATAAACTAAATTTTTGTAAAACATTTAGGCCAAAATTTATTTAGCCACATGTCTTTAGTAAAAAAAAAAATCGCAATAAAAAAAAATAGCTACCTAGCGGGAACAGCGACACTAATACAGCGATCAGAAAAATGATCGCTTAGTGACGCTGGCAATAGGGAGTGAAAGGGTTAACTAGGGCGGTGATCAGGGGGTTAAAACTTTATTAGGGGGGGTGGGGGGGGCTATCCTGAACCTAACACTAACTGATTTTACACTGCCTGTCACACTGACACTAAATGCAGTGATTAGATCACTGCATTCAGTGACACTGTGACAGGGGGGGTGGGGGGGCAGATCGCAAGGGGTTAAGTATGCCTATGTGTGTGTATGTCAGTGTAGTGTTGGTGCAGGACTTACTGTGAGGTGTTTCTCCCATCACAGCGGTTGGAAATACCGCTGCGATGGGAGATTACATCACTTCCCCCTTCCTGTGTTTACACAGGAGGAGGAAGTGACAGAACCTGGAGCGCGCGCATTGGCTGAGAGCGATCGCGGGGGGGCGGGTAAACGCCGACATCCACTCACTCGTCCCGGATCGCTCCCGGAGCCAGGGGGACCCCCGCACGCCGCGGAGGGGGTCCCGATGGGACCCCCGAACCGCACTTAGGCGGGGACGTAAATTTACGCCCTTGTGCCTGTACGAGCCATTCTGTGGCCGTATATGTGCGTGCGGGGGTCCTTAAGTGGTTAAGTAAAAAAGAGTGCTTTCACACTGGGGCGATGCAATTGCCGGGCGGTCTGCAAAGTCCCACAAGCAGCATCTTTCGTGTGGTGAGGGAGCGGTGTGTATACTGCTCCCGCACCGCCCTGCCCATTGAAATCAATGGGCAGCGCTGCCAAAGCACCTGCAAAGCACTTCGGCAGTGGGGCTTTGCAGGCACCTTTGCCCCTTGTTAACCCCTTCTTTGGAGTTAAAAGCGCCCTGCTGCCACCCGTACAGCGGTAAAGCGCCGCTAAAACTAGCGGCGCTTTACCGCTGATGCTCGGGTGGTCTGAGTGTGAAAGTAGCCTAAGTGGAAAAGCCTCTGTCCTTCCAGAACCTGCAAATTGATCTATGTGGGGAAACATTGATCTTTCTGAAGAGGTCCAACACACCCACTGCTGAATCAGAGCCTTTGCTCTCCAAATAGTGGGGGGCATTGCTGATTGGAAACTAGATGTTTGACTCAGTAGGGTGCATGCTGAAACCTCTGCAGTGAGAATGCTGCTTTTTACCCAGAGAGCAAAGGGTTCTACTCTACAGTTATGCTGGCAGGGCACAGGTTTTCCACTCAAACTGTGGCTTACTTTAGAAATGTTATGTGCTGTAAGACATCGAACAACTTTTGTTTTGAAGTACTTGTAATGTATTTAGATGAACTAATGCCCTGTACACACGATGACTTTTTGTGATGAAAAAAAATGTAATTTTTCTTCATGAAAAAAACAACATTTTTCAAACTTCATTTTCAAAAAAGGCGTTGCGTACACACCTTAATTTTTGGAAAATGATGAACAAAGTGATGGCACTCTAATGCCGCGTACACACGATCATTTTTTGTGATGAAAAAAAACGACGTTTTCTGTGAAGTAAAAAACGACGTATTTAAAACGTCACTTTTCAAAGACGATGTTGCATACACACCATCGTTTTTTTCACAAAAAGCGAGGTTACGTGCAAAAAAGGGGAGAGTGTTTACTGTGTTTACTTCTTTCAAGAGACAATCACTGTCATCCTAAATAAAGACTTTCTGCCTCATTGGAAAATCATTCCAAATAGCAAACATACTTCAGCCTTTGTACACAATAATTATAATGTACAGTACAGGCATTTAAAAGTTAACTGTCTGATAAATTGAAGCATATTGTATATTGACTTTAGAATTGTAGCATTACTTGTGAACTGAAAGGAAGATACATAAAAAGATAAATAAGATAAATTAAGATACATAATAATTTCAAAGTTTCAGCATTATCACCTGAAGCACCTTAATTATGTCCTAGGCAGCTAAGCACCACTCTAATGTGGTTTTTAAAGGTTATACTACACAATGGCGATCCTGGCACCTTGCCTAATTGGCAACACTCCATTGCTGGTCAAAACACTGCAGAATCTCACTCAATAACAGGTTGAGGTCAGCAAAAGTGTGATGCCATAGATGAAAGTAAGTGGTGTTGCTGTTGTCATTGACAGGATCTCTAGTGTTACACCGCTCTAAGTAAGTGAAGATATTTTCCAAAGCAACATGAAAACTTAAAAAAACATTTTAAAATATAAAAAAACAAGAATTTCATAAAATAAAATACAAATTGTAATTGCAGATGTAGAGACAGAGCTTCTTTTAAAATGTCAAAGTTGAAAAGTTACACTGCATACATACTGTTCAGTAGCCGGTAATCAATAAAAGGGTATGATCCACGGCGTTCAGACAGGACCCCCGTAGGACCTCTCACTCGAGCATCTCCTAAAAGAGACAAATAGTTTAAGTTAAAGTAGACTACGCAGAATTTACACAACAAAATATTAAATTCTTCACTGGCATGGGGTTAAATGTTGTCACTACAGACTTAAGTACACACATAATTAAAGGAGTTGTAAAGGAAAAAATAGTTTTTGCTGAAATGACTGTTTAAAGGTATAGAGACATAATAGTTAACTGATTCCTTTTAAAAATGATTAAAAATAGATAAAAATCAATCATATAATGTGCCTGCAGTTTCAGTTTCGTTTTTCATCTAGTTTCATGTTTCTGTGAAGGACAGAGACACAGAGCCAATACAGGGCAGTGTTTGTTTTTAAAATGAAACTGATTTTAGACACACAGTAATCACACCTTTTTGATTAGAGACCACAGAGAGAAGCTCCCAGTACTTTTTTTATAAGGAAACAGACAACCAGGAAGTGTGCAGAACAGAGGAGAATTACAGCAAAAACGAAAAATGAGGACATGAAACCAGGACTGCATTAGGGTAAAGGAAGCTATTTAGCTAAAAAAAAATTCCTTTAGTGACCCTTTAATAATTGTATATTATCAATGTCAGGCTCTACTGACCAGGTTCCAGGTTAATTTCCCAGGCCAGTTGCTACTATTGTTCCCAAAATCATGTTTAGCCATCTGACGTACATACACAATCAGACTCGGATTTTCCAATCGTGTGTAGCCCCATCAGAGTTTTTTCATCGGAAATTCTGATGAATTCCATTGGAGTTTAGATATAGAACATGCTCTATTTTTTTCCGATGGAATTCCGTCAGAATTCTGATGTGATTTGGCCGGGAAAAAGCCTGATCGTGTGTACGCGGCATAACTGTATATAATATTTTCTTATAGGGCTTGGACAAGGTGAATAGAGAATAAAGAATATGGGTGATTGATAAACCATTCTGTTGACATATGTTGTTATCTTCTTCCTAAGCAAACACATTTCACTTAAAGGATCACTAAAGGATTTTTTTTTTTAGCTAAATAGCTTCCTTTACCTTACTGCAGTCCTGGTTTCATGTCATCATTGTTCATTTTTGCTTTGAAGTTGCTGTAATTCTGCTCTGATCTCCACACTTCCCGCTTGTCTGGCTCCTTATGAAAAATCTCATAGCAGCTTTTCACTGTGGTCCAAGCTGTCATTACTGTGTGTCTAAAATTTCCCAGAACCAATCAAATTAATTTTAAAAACAAAACACTGCCCTGTATTTGTTTGTTTTTGTTCTGTGTGTCTCTTTACATCACAGAAACATTAAACCAGTTTAAAAATGAAACTAACCTGCAGGCACATTATTTGATTGATTTTTATCTATTTTTAATCATTTTTAAAAGGAATAAGTTAACTAATATGTCTCTATACCCTGTAAACAGTCATTTCAGCAAATATTTTTTTTCCTTTAGTGACCCTTTAACCCCCCTGGCGGTATCCCCGAGCGTGACTCGGGGTGGATTTTTTATGTAAAAATCGATATTCCCGAGTCGCGCTCTGGGTGAATATGCAGAGCCGGCAGCGCGCTGGCTTACCTTGTATCCAGGCAGGGTTACTGTACTTACCTTGTCCCTGGATCCAGCGATGCATCCACGCTGTGTGAGTGAGTGGCGTCCTCCATTCGACTCACACAGTGCCCGCGCGCCGCCGATCTCCGTTCCCTGCGACGTAACGGCGCACAGGGGCGGAGACCGGCGGCACATTCAAAAAAGTAAACAAACACATTACATACAGAATACTGTAATCTTATAGATTACAGTACTGTATGTAAAAAGTACACACCCCCCTTGTCCCTAGTGGTCTGCCCAGTGCCCTGCATGTTCTTTTACATAATAAAAACATTTTTTTGTGCCTGCAAACTGTAGATTGTCCATAGCAACCAAAAGTGTCCCTTTATGTCAAAAGTGATTTTAGAGCAGCTAGAAAACAGCGATAATAAATGATAATCACTTGCAGAATTGAGCGATATTGATTTGTGGGGAAATTCGTCATAAAAAAATAAAAGTAATGACAGCGACAATTCTGCAACTGAGCAAATTTCAGTAATTTTGATTTGATTACATTAGTGAATAATTTTTATTATAATTACATTATTATTTGTTATAATTATTTATAGTTATTTATTATATTATAATTTTATGATTTTGTGTTTCAAACTTTATCATACCAGAGATGTTTACTAGACTATTGTTTGTACACATTTAAGTGAGTTATTCCTAAGAATTGCAGGCCTACAGTATAAAACGCAGAATTTCCATGCAAAATAATTGTACCGCTTTTGGTACGTAATTCCAGACAGAATCATACCGTCAGGGAGGTTAAGGATATTAATAAAGCTAAAGTAAGAAAATGGTGATCACAACAAAGAATATGATATTTTTGCAAGAAATATATTTATAAATACTCGGATAATGTCTCAGTATAACATACATACAGTATACATACTCAAGCCAATCATAGTAGAGTTAATAGTATATATCTGATACCCCATTTACTACAATTTAGATAGCAAGCAAATGGAATCCCTTTCAATACGCTGCTAGATACAAGTTTTATTTTGTTAACTATCTATGGTCCAGTTTGATGTTTTTTCTGTTCTAGCGGTATAGCTCTAGCTGCATTAGCTATTTGCTAACAAAGCGTATGTGTGTACATAAGCCCTCATCTATGTCTGCTAAACAGAGATGTGCTTTCTTTGTATTAGTATGTGGGTGAACCAAGATTTGAGTCTGATTTTAGTTAATATTATTATAGTTAGTATCTTAGTCTTTTGAAGAGAACATTTTTACTGCTATTGATATTCAAAACATACTCTACCAGGACCAGCTCTACTCGTTATAATGGAAATAATAGTACTGATTAACTAAAAAAGAGTTTGACTCATTCAGTCACCACACACATCGGTCCATCTTTGTCTGCTGGTCATGAAAAAAAGTAAGGCCCCTATGGGGGGATCGGATGAACACCGATCGTATGTCCGTGTTCATCCGATCCGCAGTGGGAAGGAAAAATTTGGGCTTTCTTCCATCTGCAAAATCGGATCCTTGCGGAGGCGGACGAGATCGGATTTCAGCGGATGTTCATCCTCTGACACCTGCAATCTCATTGGGACCAATGTATGTCCCATTTTCAGATGGATGGATGAAAAAGTGGACATACGGTCCGCACGTGTGAAAGGGGCCTAATGCTTCATGTAAGCACTAATGTATTATAATGTACATAGTTTGTAACCAAAGAAATTTCCTTTTCCATGGCCTTGTTCACTGTGCCTTTTAAACTGTCACACCAAAAAGAAACAAACCCTGCTCTCAGTAATTTACAAAATTTACACAGCTCAGAAACATCAATAAGGAAGAACCCCCACAAGAAACAACCCCCACAAGACTTTATCATCCAAAATGTATATAAACACAAATGTCTAAAAAAAATTGTAAAAACTTTATCGAAACAATTGATTCTTGGTAAAAGAATTACAGCTGTAATGATTGATTTACACCAGAATGAATAAATGAATAATGATAGATGAAACTCAACAATGCCTGCTGACAATGCAATAGTCTCTTGTGAACAGATCAAACAGGAATGGTTCAATGCGCTTCAGAAAATGCAATTCTTTCTTCAGGGGTGTACAGTGTTTAGAGTAATATCACTTAGGAAACAGATTTATAATTGTAAAGTGCATATAATAAGTACATACATCTTTACATATATAGAGTTTTTTTAATATGAAGTTGCACATATATCATACCGAGTGCAACGTCCTTTGACAGCGGAGGTCCAGGGGAAGACGCTCCTTCACTGTACGTGTACAGTATATGTAATTTTGGCCCAAGAGGCAGTAGTGTATTTAGGTTTTGTGCTGCCCTAGGCCTGACTAAACTCATGCACCCCCTAATTTAAATATGACCAACCCCTTTTGGTCAAGGCCACACCCCTTGCTGTTTAAGCTCTGCCCTGACATTTTCAAATAGGGACACTAGTTCCGAGGGCCTGGAGGGGGAGGGGAAATGAATTCCCTTAACTTGCATAGATTTCCTCCCACTTCCTGATTGGCTATTGGACAGTGATGGTAAAAAAAATTGACTGACAGGGGCTATAACCCCTCGTTACTCCAAAATTAAAAATTGAATAAAAAAGGGTTGCCTAAAGTTCTAATTTAAGCACAAATTTCTGATCATTTTATGGAGAATAGAGAGGACTAAGAAGATATAACCATGCCAATGGTGCAGCAGAAAACATATAGCACAGTGAGGAAGGTTTGTGGTCCAGGATGATAGGGCAGTCAAAATTAGAAGCAGCACTCCCCCCACACGTTTGCGGAATGCCGGCCGCTCGCATACTGGAAGCAGCACAGCCACTTTATGGGAGGTGCTAGGCTAATTTGCCTATCAGCCCAGCCCGCCCCATAAGACCTTGTACACACGAGAGGTTAAAGAGGAGTTCCACCCTAAAAAATGTATTTTTTTTAATCCACTCCTCACCCCCTTACATGCCACATTTGGCATGTAATTTTTTTGGGGGGGGAGTGGGGGCTTCAGTAGGAGTGGGACTTCCTGTCCCACTTCCTGCTTCCGCCGAGGGGCTGGTTAGGCGATTAAGCCCTAATCGCCTACACCAGCCCCTCCCTGTAGGCGATCACATGGGACACTGTCAGGTCCCATGCGATCGCCTCTCCAATCAGCGGCGAGCCACGCGCGCATGCGCAGTGCGGCTCGCGCATGCGCAGTGGGTGCCCGGCCGTGAAGCCGAAGGCTGTCACGGCTGGGTGCCCACAGTCGAGATGGAGACGCCGGCTGGGGAGGGGGGGAGAGGAGCGGACCCCCCGGCCGGCGCGTCGCTGGATCGTGGAGCAGGTGAGTATGTGTTTATTAAAAGCCAGCAGCTACACTTTTTGTAGCTGCTGACTTTTAATAAACACAATTTTGGCTGGAACACCCCTTTAAGCAGAGGACAACGGCCTGATGGACCTTTTTCATTGGTCAAAACCGATCGTGTAAAAAAAAAGCCAACTTGCTTTAAATTTAACCGATGGATTCCTAACCGATAGGTCAAAACCGATTGTTAGTAGGCACGACCATCGGTTAAAAATCCACGCATGCTCAGAATCAAGTCGACGCATGCTTGGAAGCATTGAACTTCATTTTTTAGCACATCGTTGTGTTTTACGTCACCGCGTTCTGACACGATCGGTTATTTAACCGATGGTGTGTGGGCACGATGGACCATCAGTCAGCTTCATCGGTTAACCGTTGACAACGGTCCTTTAGACCGTTCTCATTGGATGGACTGATCGTGTGTACGCGGCTTTAGACTAACAGTGTAGTGCAAGCTGGCAAAGACTCTTTCCGTGCTGCCCCCCTGCAAAGCGCTGCCCTAGGCCTGGGCCTTGTTGGATACAGCGTTGACAGGAGGTATTAATGCTTGATTTTGAAGGATAGCTCTGTAAGGTAAAGAAAATGTTAAGGGAAGCATTATTTTTTTCAGCCAAGGTTAGATATAGACTTACATATATATTTTTTTTACAGCTAGTTGAGAAAAGTAATTTCTTTAACACAGATATAGCATGCTGGCTGGAGGTATATTACTTTTCTGGACCAGGTAAAAAGAGTTTTTGCTGGCTATACAGTATGTATGAACAAATATCCCCTGGTTATTACAGGCTGTGTGAATTTGGCTTCTGCTCACTTCTGAAGTACAGACATCTAGTTTGTATTCTATATTATTTCCTTTCTTTCTGTCAAAGGACTCGATATACATCGCATTTTTTATTTTTTACCGATAGATTCACATTAATTGGTTTCCACATCTCCAAGTAATATGAATACCCTTGGTACCCTCCTGTTCTAACCCAAGAATGAGTTTCACTTAAAGTGTTCAAAGGTCATCTGTGTGTGTGGGAGATAAATCTGTAAAATTTGTTTGTTGAACCCATACCTAACATATTTGAAAGTATAAAAATCATTTGACTTCTAGCTGTTCTTGTTGTTGTGTTAGCAGTTGTTACATCTACAGAGATGACGCAGATGCAACATGGTAGTATTGTGTGTCCCTATTTTACTAGGGAGGGAGGAAATACTGTACAGGTTCCACAAACACAGAACAGGAAACGAGAAACCTGTATAGACAACAGACAGGATATGATGAACGTTATTAATTGGTTTCCCTACAATTGCTCTTGTTAAGGGCAGGCTTTGTATCACAGTGTGATACAGAGCTGCATTGTATTTGATACAATTTTATAATGATATTACAAAGTGCAAAACATAAAGATTTTTGCTTTACAACAAATGTGTTAAAAAAAATCTGATTGCTATTGTTCTCAGGCTGGCTCTGTTCTAAGGCTCACAGTAAAACTTAAAGTGATTATAAACCTTTTTAAAAAAAATAACGGTTTTGCCCAGAGTAGCCCTGACCCTCCTCTTCTAGGGTCCCCTGCTGGCACTTCTTGCACCTCCATTTCGGTGAGTGCCGACCATATGAAGTCACTCGGTCAAAGACAGTGGGGCTTAATCATGCCCCCTGGTCCCTCATTATAGGATTTGATTGACAGCACTGGGAGCCAATGACTCCAGATGCTATCAATCTTCCCCTGTGAAGAGGGAGAGAGTGATTAGAGCCACTATTCTCGGACACAGTGCTTGATCGAGATTGAATGCAGATAAGTATGGGGGGGGGGAATCAGGCCTCAGCAGAGGCAGCAGAGAAAGAGAAATAACAGGAGGATGGGCGGCAGTAGCAACTCATGCCTAAGATGTCTGCAAACTGGATTACAGCCCATGGTTTACAGCAGGGGTCTCCAAATTTTTCAAACAAAGGGCCACTTGATTGCCCTTCAGACTTTAAATGTCACGAGCCAGGCATAAGTGAGAACATATATGGTCTCAGGGTTGGTGGTCAATAGGAAGAGGAGTATTTCCTTTAATAGTAGGAGGAAGAGTATCCCATCGTTTGTATCAGTGGATAATATAGTTCCTCCAATGGGAGGAATAGTGCCTCATGTCAGTGGGAGGAATTGTGCCCTAAGGGCCGGATAAAGGCTAGCAAAGGGCCACATGTGGCCCTCGGGCCACAGTTTGGAGACCCCTGGTTTACAGTATCAATGGTATGAACAAAAAGTTTGACGTTTCACTAATAAGTTCTGTCGATGCTTAAAAGATACTTGGAGAGAGTGATTGCTCCCACACAAAAGAATATCATAAAAGTGACATTTGTTATAGGGCTGCTGGTTTTGACAACTTCTCTTTTTTATTTTTAGTTTTCTTTCATATATGGAAGTTTTATGGTTGACACTCAAAGAACAGACTTTAATGGATAACAGCAAAAAGTTACATAATAGTTTTGTTGAATATTTCAAGCTTGGATGAACTTTACCGTATTCTGCCACAAGACAAGGTATGAGAAGCCACAGTCAAATACAGTAAATATATATTATTTTATATCAACTAGCAACTAGAAAGAACATTTCCAAGACCAATTTGCTCCCTACTGACCCTGTTATGGCGCAGTATTGGAAATGTTCCAGACTTCCAGCTATGTCACATTTGGTATAACACTTTTTTTAAAGCGTTGGTAGATAGAATCACACAAGAAGTAAATTTGAACACTCAATCACAAGAACAGGCATACAAAAGGTGATTTAAACCAGACCTTGAATCTAGTGTGAAAGGGGTCTTAGTATTTTCCCCAGGAGGGAGGCAGCACTGTAGTGCCCAGCCAGCAGGGAGGGGTCGGGGCCGGGAGCTCCACTGACACTCTGACCCTGCCCCAAGCAGTCTGTATGCTCAGGAGGGAGGCAGCACTGTATTCCCCAGCCAGGAGGGAGGGGGCTGGGGCAGGGCAGGAGCTCCACTGATGTCTGACCCCGCCCCATACAGCCTGTAAGTTCTCCTGTAGTATGTGTGCAATCTCTGATCATCTCTTGTATCATGTCTGCAGTTTCTGACTATCTCCTGTAGTATGTGTGCAGTCTCTGACCATCTACTGTAGTATGTCTGCAGTCTCTGACCATCTCCTGTAGTATGTGCACAGTCAATGAACATCTCCTGTAGTATGTCTGCAGTCTCTGACTATCTCCTGTAGTGTATGCACAGTCTCTGACCATCTCCTGTAGTAGGTGAACAGTCTCTGACCATCTCCTGTAGTGTATGCGCAATCTCTGACCATCTCCTGTAGTATGTGTACAGTCTCTGATCATCTCCTATAGTGTGTCTGCAGTCTCTGATCATCTCCTGTAATGTGTGCAGTAACCTCTAGACAACAATCAGCAAGCAGAAATGATGTGTTGTAACTTCTAGCAACCAGTCAGTGAGTGATAATGATAGGCTGTAACCTCTGGCAACCAATTGCAATCGCTGCATGATCTGCTGCTTAGAATCATTATAAATGGGGGGAATATTAGTGAGCCCTGCTCCTACCATTAGAGAATACCATTAGAGGCCAATGTGTAGGCAATCTCACTGGCAAATGTACTTAATAAATGTGAATGTTTAGACAGGAACAAATTATCAAAAAACGAAACAGTGATTCCCTAGAGAATCAATCAACACTTTATAAATATGTCCTTATATAGCGCAAATGATATGCTCAAAACATAAAATAAATGTAATATAATGTACTGTAAGGCTGCGTACACACGATCAGACCGGTCCGATAAAACTGGTCTGCAGACCAGTTTCATCGGACCAATTCGATGGTGTGTACGGCCTATCGGACCGTTGTCCGTTGGACCAAAGTTTTAAAACTTGCTTTAAAATCTGTCCACCGGACACCTGTCCGTTGGACAGATTCGATGGTTAGTACGCAAAAGCATCGGACCAAAAACCCGCGCATGCTCAGAATCAAGTCGACGCATGCTTGGAAGCATTGAACTTCGTTTTTTCAGCACGTCGTTGTGTTCTACATCACCGCGTTCTGGTCTGATCGGATTTTTGGTCCGATGGTGTGTACACACATCAGACCATCAGACCACTTCAGCCTGGTCCGATGAAAACGGTCCGTCGGATCAGTTTCATCGGACCGGTCTGATCTTGTGTACGTGGCCTTAGTGTAGCAATTGGCAGGACCATGTTTTTTTGCAATATTTATATTTCTGCTGTACAAGATTTAGATATTAAGCTATTAGCAGACCACCCAGAGTAGGAGGCAAAGCATGGAAATACTACAGTAATAATTCTGCTCAATTAATGCTATTGTGCATCATAATACTAATCAATAAGAAATAATGGCTTATAAAACCACCAGTTCAGAAATACAGGCATGTTAGTAAACTCACAACATAGCTGAATGTGTATGGCTCTTTAATTTAACACACTAAGGCCATTGTAATATTTTGTTTATCTAATATATAGGTAGTTAGTTGTAACACCTTATACAAATGTAAACCTTTCACACTGTGGCATTTCACATGAAATATGGGTGGTATTGCTACTGTAACTGGTCTAGTTCCCAAATGTTCTCCAGTTCTGTTTAATACATGGAAAATCTTTAAGCCAAATTCAAAATCTTCTTCAAAACCTTAAAAATCTGTATTTGCAGCCCATCATTAATCATTGAAGATATGGTAAAATACATTTTCTTTTCCCAATCATGCCCACTGATGCGTATAATCAGTTGTTAGGTCAATTATTAGGAAATAGCCAATTGTCAAGAACTAGGCAAAATACTAAGATCAGTCTTTTTCATTTTTAAATTTCAAAGCAAAGTTTCGGTGTTATTGATAGTAACCAATCACATTACAGTGATGAGCAGATTAGAATATCTGATTGATGGCTTTGAACAGTGCTTCCTTATATTATTTCCTTTCCCTTTATCTGTTGAAGTTGGAGTCCTGTTTTAATATATTACATTTAAATGCACTTGAGAGGCACATTTTTGTCATCCTGGTTTTGAATTTGTACAGTTGTCTGCCATGATAGTTGATCATTTTTGGTTTCTTGCATATTAATTTTGTGAATGGCCTGGAGTTTCAACCCACTGTAATTCAGCACAGTGTTCCCTGGTTCGTAACACCCCCCTCTATAGTTCTTCAAACTGGGGATTGCATGGCACAGAATAATGCAGTACAAGGCTGCAAGCCCACCCACAGCAAAGCTATATAAAACTGGCTCCAATGAAATGCATACAAATCAGACCAAAAATAAAGTGTTCTTGTTGTCTTTTGGGTAGTACTTACAATTAAATATATTTGTTACTTATCTGGAGTTGCTCTTTTGGAATCATGAGATATGTACTGACATGCACTGAATAAAAAAGTCATTAGACATGAATTATATCAGGTATGAAAACTGTAAAGAATTTGACTAGCTATAAATATACATATATACTGTACAAAGAAGATACGTACTTCACAATGTGCCAATGTAAGTGAAAAACACAATTCTAAAGAATTCATACATTTTACAAGTATGCACTATATCATTCAGATTATAAAAGGCTATTGTCAATAAAGATAAAGAGCAAAGATTCTTCTTAGCTACAGTCATGTTAATTGGTGTTGTATTTTTAGGTTGTCGTTATGGATTTTTCCTGCTCTGCAGGTCATCCATGACTCTTCAGGAACAACACTGTAACAAAACTTCAATTTTGGAAATCTGAAATGTCCATTACCACATTGTATATTTTGTGGACGGAATGGTTCTTTTAACCACACTTTAAAGCAAACCTGTGGAGTTAAGAAACGTTCCCCGGAAGGGTAGGCATCTTCAGATGTCTGCTTGCTGTCTACAATGGTTAAATGACAATTGTAGGCCATTGGCTAGGGCAGAAGGGATAGGGGTCAGAACCAAACCTTAAAATGTACACATTGTGGTAAATCTTCCCTAGCTTATTTCCTTCAAATATCTATATCTGGACATTTCTAGCTATATTCAATTCGAGAACTACAAAGAGATATGGGTGACGAGGATAACAAGAGGACTGAGAAAGCTGTTTATTTTTCAAAAATAAAACAAAAATCTTTCCTTTCTATGGTTTGGTGGTCTGCACTATAAAAAGTAGACATGTGCACACTGAAATATTTTGTTTCCAAATTTCGTTTTCGTCCGAAAAATACATTTATTTAGTTACTTTAGAAATTCTTTTTTTTTCTTTTAGTTTAGATAAAAAATGCATTCCTCCAAAGATCCAAATGAATTAAGGTCGAATCTGTCATTGAAGGCTTATGGTGTCTGTCGAATGTTCTAAGAAGATTCAACGGAGCAGCTAAACTGTACGACGCCGCAATCCTACATTTCCGGTTGAATGTTCCGCCTACAAGCTATAGAAGAATTCCAATGTTGTATGACACTATTAATAATTATATTTATAAATTATTACTAGTCAACCAACATTCAAATTCTTCTATAGCCTATGGGCGGATGCATTTGACCGGAAATGTATGATTGCAGCGTCGTACAGTTTAGCTGCTCCGTCAAATCTTCGTAGAACTTTCGACAGACACCATAAGCCTTCAATGACAGATTCAACGTTTGTATGTTTTTTGCTGCTTCGTCGAATCTTCGTCGTTCATGTCGAATGGTCTACCCCAACACTGTCTCTATAATGTCGAATCTTTCTTCTCTATGTAGAATATTCTTGGACCAATAGTTAGGTTAGGCACATTCGACCACAGGTTTGATTGACACAGATTGTAAGTGTCATGTCGAATCTCCTATCTATATCGAACTGTTGTAGCAACGAAAATGAAAATAAAGCATTTTTTTATTTTGGATCTTTCGGATTTCGGATTCTGCGAGTTCGTTTTTGTTTGTCAAAACGATAACGAAAATACCCGAAATTTGGACAAAAACAAATTCACATGTCTAATAAAAAGTGGTCCTGCATATAAAACAGATAAGAAGGCACAAAATCACAAGCACTCTAACATTAAGTGCTGGTGGCTTTGTATCTTTTAATCTGGTTTCACCATTTCAAACACCCACTGAGTATTCAAAGGTCATGTACCACTAGGAGTGTAGCTGTCTTGGCCAAGGGTCAGGCTCAGAGGTCAGTAGCTTTAGCAGTAGAAAGGTTCACATAGACACCAGCAAGATAAATGAGCAAGCAGGTCTCCCTGGAGGGTAACACAGGCTCACCCAAGGCGCAGGGTCTAAGCACTCCCTGGTCTTCACCAGAGCTCCTGATAGTGGAGATGGGTTTTGCTGTGTCCTAGTGACATGGTCGTGGTTCGCCCTGCGAGGTGAGCAACAGATGTAGCAGATAGCAATCAAGCAGAAGCACAGTCAGTAAACAAGCCAAAGGTTGGTAACAAGTGGTTACAGGTTGGGATTAAGCGGAAGCGCACTTGAGAAACAAGCCAAAGATCGGTAACAAGTGGTTGTGAAGATGCAGATAGCAGCGGGAGTGAAAGGAGCAATCAACTGTCTGGAAAAGAGCATGATTATCAGGCAAACCAGAAGTGCAGACGTGGCGTAAATAGGAAGTTCACGGGAGGAGCAAGAAGTTCAAGGTTCACCAAAAACAACATACAGTATAAGGTTCTCCAAGGGATCAGAGAGAGGGCTGATGGCACAGTGCAAAGAGTCATATCCAGACACTGCAGAGGTTTCAGGTTCAGATCCTGACATCAGCTTCTATTTAAACTTTTTTTTATTTAACAGATACATTTTTATTTGTCTCCAAAGAAAGAAATAGCTTATACAAACCCACAATACATAAAACATAGTCCAACAAAAAATTCAGTGTACAGTCATTCATTCAGGTCACTGTATTTCAAATATGTGGTACAGGATAAAGCAATTTGAAGCAATTTGAACAGTTTGGAAAAATAAAGACAGGGTCAGATTGTGTAGGCTTAGAGCATTCAACTATTCACTTAGTAATTCAATCAGTTCCTAAAATTGACAATAGATGGTCATGATCAGGGGCGGACTGACCATTGAGGAACTCGGGCACTGCCCGAGGGCCCCATGCCACTAGGGGGCCCCATCAGGGTTGACAGGTTTTATTAAAACCAGGGACAGTATGTTTACATCTGTCCCTGATATGTCCAAAACCTACATGCTTTTGATGTGAAAATCCCGAGATTTTAGCTGCCCCACCTCTGTACTGCCACCTGGCTTGGTGGCCATCTGTAAGCCTGGGGGCCCCATAATCTTATATTGCCCGGGGGCCCCATGAGTTGTCAGTCCGCCCCTGGTCATGATCCTTCTCTACTGGGGGGGGGGGGGGACAAGAGAACAGCGGTGGGGAGGGAGAGTGGATGGGGGGCAACAGGGACATCACAACATTCAAGGGACGAAACTTATACACAAGGGTGCCATCACTCACAAAGTTGTGGTTATGGCAGCAGTGTCTAAACACAGCCCTGAATGCAGGCAGATGTGGGTGCCTGCTACTCAAGGTGACCCTTTTTTTTCCCCACAGGACAACAATATAAGAACAAGTTATACAACTTTATATCTGCTGTTTAATGGAAGTGACTGTTTCCAGCACAGGGCGTCTTTTTATATGATCGGTTATATGACGACAGATGGTTCAAATTGTTCTATGCACACTGCCAAGTGTACTATACAGTAACTTAAAGTAGTCAATAAGAAAACATAATTTTGTTTTGATATCAGCAAACTAAAGCAGTAGTGCGGCCTGTGTGTGTTTGCGGGTGCACACAAAACACACAGTCAGCTCAGTAATGGTAAACCTGTCTAAAGTTCATGCTCAACATCACTGAGCTGAATTTGTCACCAGACTGCTGTGCCTGTCACACAGGCAGGTCCAGGCAACCTCCTCAATTGGATTTATGCGTGCCACGGCCCTGGTATAGCTCTTCACCCACAGTACCTGCACTTTGCACAGCTTTATAAAATAATAAAAACAGATTACAGGCTGTGCCGGATTCCTGACAAGGCCACCGAGGCCAGGCCTCGGGGTGGCAGTGGGTGTAGGGGCGACGCCAGTTGTAACACACAGCGGGAGACTGCTGTGTCACGGAGCTCACTGTGAAAAGTTTGGGTGCGTTGTGATAAAATTCCCGTCCTTCTCCTAGACCAGCTCCTGTGATAGAGGCGGTGTTCTGTCTATCACACAAGCTGGTCTAGGAGGGCGGGACTTTTATCACAGCATGCCCCAACTTTTCACAGTAAGCTTTGTGACACAGCAGGAGCAGGAGATGCCCGATGTGCGTATTGCACACACTGACTGGTGAGGCTACATTGTTTGACACAGTAAAGCTGCAATGATGCTGAGGGGGGCTGTAATGATGGTGAGGGTGCTGCACTGCAATGAGGGCACAGTAAGGCAGCAATGATGGTGAGGGAGGCTGCAATTAGGGCACAGTAAGGCGGCAGTGATGGTGAGGCTGCAATGATGGCAAGGTGGCAATGATGGGCACATGTTGGGGGAATTTCAGTTTTTTTTTTTGGGGCGGGGGGCGGCATTGAAGGACCCAGGCTTGGGGCGGCAAAGGGAGTAAATGCGGGCCTGATTACAGGAATAAACAAATGCAGCACGAATAATGACAATTTTACTCCTGTTGTCACAGTTAAGCTTGTCAAATGGGGTATTTTTAAAAATGCATTCTTCTCTATTCATGTAAAATCTGTGCCTATGTCTCTTTAAAGGCTGCCTAGATCAGGAAAGAAAATCATAACAAATACAGATTTTGCTTTTAACCAAACTTCATTGTACTTGTAAAATTGTATACTTCAATGGACTTTATTAAAAATAGTTGGATCTGGTAAAATTGATCTTCATGCAACTTTAAAGGATGTGATTTGCTGGGTCCTGCCTGGTGGGGATGTTCCAAGAACAGAGAGAGGCCTTAGGTGTATGGTTTTCAAAGTGAAAATGAATATGCTATCCTAACGAGTAGATTTTTTTTCTTTTCCCTGACACCTATCACCTTTTTTTTTCCCCCCAAGCACTTCAGACTCCACCTATTAATACGAGACTTGCTCACATTTTATTTGCTTGTAGTGTCTCTGTAAAGGTTTAGCATCATTTGTGGTTTCTCCCCACTTTTTTTTTTTTTTTAACCACTTCAATACTGCTTCACGTCCAAAAACGTGAACAGCGCGGACCTGAGGCGCCGGGGTCACGTCTTTGGACGTGATTTGCTTGTAATTCCCCGCGCGCGCCACAGGGTGGCGCGCGGCGGGGAAAAACAGTCCCGACGCATCACCGAGGATCCGATGCGTGTACCCGGCGGCCGCGATGTCCGTCAGGTACACGCGATCGTCGGTGAGACAGCAGGGACGTGGAGCTCTGAGTGTAAACACAGAGCTTCACGTCCTGTCAGTGAAAGGCGACTGATGCTGTTTCTCTTGTACATAGGGAGACAGCATCGGTCACCTCCCCCAGTCACCCCCCTCCCCCCACACAGTTAGAACACACCCAGGCAATACATTTAACCCCTTCCTCACCCCCTAGTGTTAACCCCTTCAATGCCAGTCACATTTATACAGTAATTAGTGCATTTTTATAGCACTGGTCGCTGTATAAATGTGAATGGCGCCAAAAATGTGTCAAAAGTGTCCGATGTGTCCGTCGCAATATCGCAGTCCCAATAAAAATCGCAGATCGCCGCCATTACTAGTAAAAAAAAAATATAAAAAAAAAAATCATAATTATGTCCCCTATTTTGTAGGTGCTATAACTTTTGCGCAAAGCAGTCACTTATTGTGATTTTTTTTTTTTTTTACAAAAATACGTAGCAGAATACGTATCGGCCTTAACTGAGAAAAAAATAAATAAAAAAAAAAAAAAAAATTGGATATTTATTATAGCAACAAGTAAAAAATATATATATATTTTTAAATTGTCGCTCTTTTTTTCATTATAACGCAAAAAATAAAAACCGCACGGGCGATCAAATACCACCAAAAGAAAGCTCTATTTGTGGGGAAAAAAGGGACGCCAATTTTGTTTGGGTGCCACGTCGCACTACCGCGCAATTGTCAGTTAAAGCGACGCAGTGCCGGAAGCTGAAATTTCGCCTAGGCACGAAGGGGGTTTATGTGCCCAGTAAGCAAGTGGTTAAATTGACTATTTCTTTTAGTTTCCCTTTTTTTTTTTTAGATTAAGGGCCAGATCCACAAACAATTACGGCGGCGTATCTCCAGATCCGCCGCCGTAATTTCAAATCTGCGCCGGCGTATCATTGTTTTGTATCCACAAAACAAGATACGCCGTTTTTTTGCGTAGATACGCTAGGGACGCTTCCGTATATTTTCCACGTTGAATATGCAAACGAGCTAGATACGCCGATCCACGAACGTACGTATGCCCGGCGCAGTGTTTTTACGTTGTTTGCGTAACTGTAGGTCCGGCGTAAAGTTACCCCTGTTGTATAGAGGTGTACGTAATGTTAAGTATGGACGTCGGGCCAGCGTCGAATTTTCTGTCGTTCACGTTGTCTGCGTAAACCGTTCGCGAATAGGGATTTGTGTAAATTACGTTCACATCATTTTCATTGACTATTTGACGTGATTTTGCGCATGCGCACTGGGATATCTCCACGGATGGCGCATGCGCCGTTAAAAAAAATGGCTTTATAATTTGAATTGCGCGGCCTTACGCCGCAACAATTACACTACGCCGCCGTAAGTTACAGCGGAAAGTGTTTGTGGATAAGGATACGCCGCTGTAACTTACAGCGGCGTAGTGTAACTTAGATAGGCTACGCCAGCGCCAGTTCTTTAGTGTTTAAAGTGTTTAAATTCTAAGGCCCAGATTCAGATAGAATTAGACTATCGTAGAGTATCAGAAATACACTACGCCGCCGTTTTTTACCTGGCTCTACGTGGAATCCAGGTAGATTTTGTCCAGTAAACGATGGCGGCGTAGTGTATTTCTCCCGTCGCAATCCATCTGCGGGAGTAGGGGGCGTGAAGCATTTAAAATAGGCGCGTTCCCGCGGCGATCGAACTGCGCATGCTCCGTTCGCAAATTTCCCGCCGTGCATTGCGCAAAATCACGTCGTTACGTCATTCGTTGTTTGAGTAGCGTCGTTTACGGACATTTCTATTCCCGAACAACTTACGTAAAAAAAATAATAATAATTTAATTTGACGCGGGAACGACGGCCATACTTAACATGGGCTACGCACCGTTAGATCAGCAAAAAGCTGGTCTAACAGTACGTAAAAAAAAAAAGACGTAAGCGATTGCGAAGACCGCTCGTATCTTCGTGGATCGCCGTAAAAACTCATTTGCATATCCCGACGCATCAAAACGACGCGAACTCCTCCCAGCGGCCGCAAAAATATCGCAGCGTAGATCCGAAGGCTTACGAAGACGTAAGCCTCTTGGATCGAAGCCCGAAGCCGCCGTATCATGGTTTGAGGATTCAAACTAGTGATAAGGCGCGCGAAATTTGAAATTACTCCTGTCTAACACCAGTTAGACAGGCGTAATTGCTCTATGAATCTGGGCCTAAGTGTTCTAAGTGTTTAAATTTAGTTTCCATGAAAAACGCCCATCATCCGTCCCCTTCTCCTCCCCCCCACCCTCTGCCTCCACCCACCCCAGAACCTACAAGCCTCCATTCTATCTTGATTTCTTATTTTCTATATTTTCTTATGCTTTTATGCTCCCATCATTTCTGCAAATTTCAACGTCTGCTTATATTCAATCCAGCGTATCCAGTTCTCATCGTATTCTTCTAACCCCTCTGTATCAGTAAGCCTTAAATACTCCAAATTTTGTATATCATTTATTTTGTTGCACCATTCTCTCATAGAAGGACTTTCCCTATCTTGCCAATGTCTACCTATTAAGCTCTTAGCAGCATTTAACAGATGGGGAAGTAATGTTTTCTGGTATCGCATTGATGTCATTCTACTCCCATGATGTAAACATCCCCATGGGTCTTCTATGACCTCTATATCTGTTATTTCAATTATTACTTGTCTGATCCGACTCCAATGATTTTTTGTTTCCGGGCAAAACCACCATACATGTGCCATATTTCCCACTTCTTTGCATCCAGGCCAGCAAAGCTCTAATGTTCCTTTATTATATTTATGTGCATTGTCTGGCATTATGTACCAGCGGGACAAGCATTTAAAGTTTAACTCTGTAATTTTACTGTTTACTGACATGGTATGTACTCTCTTCAATATTTGCTTTAACTCCAGTCCCTTCAACTGTACTCCCAATTCTTCCTCCCATTTTAAAATGTATGGCGGTATCTCTAAACCCTTCGCATCTTTCAAGATTTTATAAATCTTATGCCGCGTACACACGGTCGTTTTTTGCGATGAAAAAAAAACGTCGTTTTTTAAAACGTCATTTAAATTGATCGTGTGTGGGCAAAACTTTGTTTTTTGTCTTAAAAAAAACGACCAAAAAAAAATTCCAACATGCTTGAATTTTTTGTGTCGTTTTTCAAAACGTCGTTTTTTGTTTCACAAAAAGTCACCGTGTGTAGCAAAAACGTAGTTTAAAACGACGTTTTTCAACCCGTGCATGCCCAGAAGCTAGTTATGAAGCGAGCTTCAATGGAAAAGTGTGGTGAACGTAACCTCGTTTTTTGTGAAAAAAACGATGGTGTGTATGCAACATCGTCTTTGAAAGTGACGTTTCAAAAACGTCGTTTTTTACTTCACAAAAAACGTTGTTTTTTATCATCGCAAAAAACGACCGTGTGTACGCGGCATTAGAGGTTACACCTTTTCCTCCTTTTTTCTCACTGAGTTTCTCTAGGGGTCGTAAGTTCTCTACCGATCTGATGGGCTGGGGGAGTGCCTCAAAGAAGTGCTTAAGCTGGGCATATTACTTTACCTCTACCACCTCCCCTTTGTTTTTTAGTTCCTGGTATGTACTTAATTTATCTCCCGTCATGACGTCCTTCAGCTGGGCATTTACCTTCGTTATCCATTTTCCATTTTCCAAATAGCTTACCTATACCTGGTGTGAAATATTTTGAGCCTGTTAATGGAATTAAGGGGGAATTAAAATCCCATTTTTCATTATTGTGAGTTTTATACCAAATTTTAATTGCATTACATGTGATATAATGTGTGTCCCTACTTGATTCTTTATATTGTTGTGGAATCCATATGATACTCCCCAGTGTTGCCTTACTCTCTTTTGTTTAGTGTTTCTAATCCAATCTATAACTTGAGTGAGAATAATTGCATTATAATAATTTCTAACGTCTGGTGCACCCCACCCCCCTTGTGCTTTTTTTTTTTTTTTTTTTTTTTTTTTTAGTGTTACCCAGCTGATACGTGCTTTTTTTCCTTGCCAAACAAATTTTAATAGCATCCATCACCTTATCCCCCTTTCTTCCCTCTTGTAATTAGTTTTTTCACTATTAGTAAAAAAACAAACCCTTATTTTAAGATCCAGTTGGCCTTCATTGCATGGGGAATATTTTGTTGCTAGAAAGGTAAAGGAGATGACTACTTATAAACTATTGCTTTGCAAAACCTCTAGAAACATTGATGGTTTAGAGTTCATTTTATTTTAATAACATTTTTTTTAAGTTTGTATATTTTTCAAGTGATATCTTTTACAAAAAAAGTAATATACGATTCACTGAGCATTAGAGGTTTTGTAAAGAGAGAGTATAGTAGTAGGTCATCCTTTACCTTTTTAAGCAAAAACAGATTGCCTAAGCACTAGAGGTTTTGTAAAGAGAGTATAGTAGTAGTCATCTCCTCTACCTTTCAAGCAACAAAAGATTCCCTAAGCGCTAGAGGTTTTGTAAAGAGATATTATAGTAGTAGTCATCTCCTTTACCTTTCAAGCAACAAAAGTTTCCCTAAGCTCTAGAGGCTTTGCAAAGCAATAGTTTAGAAGTAGTCACCTTCTTTACCTTTCTAGCAACAAAATATTCCCTAAGCACTAGAGGTTTTGTAAAGAGAGAGTATAGTAGTAGTCATCTTCTTTTCCTTTCAAGCAGACTGTCTCTAAATATAACACCAGGACAGAGCCATGCAGAGGGAGGCGGAGAGAGGGGCATAAGTCCCTACTGTGACCCATTCACTTTGTTTGTAAACTTTAACTTGAGCTATTAAGCTTGGTAAGCAACAAACTTTTTACAACAAAGGAGGTCAATTATAACAAGGTGTTTAGTACTCCACCTGCTGGCTCAGAAGGAGAAGAAAAAATGTGAATATGCAACAAATAATAAAGATTTTTTTCCTGTTTTTCTGTTATTAAAAGCAACATTTTTAAATACATTTTGACTTGATATACAAGCGATGTCTTCATATAAGAGTAATGTCATGTCACAACTGAGTATAAAATAGAGGAGAGGTGCCTCTAAGTATAGAAATATGCTTACATTTAATGAAGGTACAACATTTAGAAACTCACATGGTTGATAATTAAAACGGGCACAAGTATGCAGACATCCAGGGTAAAGCTAATCACATATACCATCCTCCTCACCGCCATTGATGTCATCCCTTCCACGAGCAGTTCAAGCCTCGCTTTTTAGATCGCTCTACAGCAGGGTAGTCTTCCCGGTCATGATTGCAAACTGATAGCGGTGAGGAGGATGGTCTATCTATGTGGATCAATTTACCCCGGATGCCTGGAAACTTAGATGTGCCTCTTTTAATCATCAGCCATGTGAGTTGCTAAATGTTGTACCTTCATTAAATGTAACCATATTGCTACACTTAGAGGCGCCTCTCTTCTCTTTTGTACTCTGTAGCTCCTGCTGGATTTTGCTTCTAATCCACTTGGGGAGGCTTCCATTTGTGGGTGGACATTTTATGGTTACACAACCTATCACATTGCTATAATCTTTTTATATGGACTATAAACTGAAGGACTTATGAATAAATGGTTGTGGAACAAATCATTTGAGTTTCCATTATTTCTTATGGGAAAATTTGCTATACAAGTGCTTTGGATTACAAGCATGCTTCCAGAACGAATATTGCCCGCAATCCAAGGTTTTACTGTACTGTAAAGTCATTCATCCTCAAAGATCACAACAAAAACTCTGGGTGTATTTTAAAGGCTATCGGTCTGCCAAGATTCTGATCTCCACAGAAAGAGAAGTAGCTGCTGTGATTTTAGTGCCTATGTGAACTTTGAGGATGAATTTCTTCATATTGTGTATAGCCATGCTAGGTAAGGAAAACTGTGATTTTGGCTGCATGCTTTCCTCATGTCCCAAGGCTGAGAGTTGGGGGTAATACCTCTACTCTTTAACCTTTCCACTGCCTGACCAGACTGCATTTACCCAGCCCACTGAGACACTCTGAGATGGGACCAGCAGGGTTCCCAGCATACGTTACCTATTGGAGGACAAATCATCCATGATGGCTTAACCAATGTATCTGCGACTATATTGTCTGTACCCCACCGGCCCAGGCATCAGATCACAATGTAGTCCGCCATGCACTGGTCCATTTCTAAGAAACATTACCATGTGGGTCAAGAAGAATGCAATGTCCACACCATAGATGTCTTCCACCCTTTCTTTAGTAGATGAAGTGAAAATTATTTACAGACAGTTCATTCCTCCTTCTAGATGAAGGTTGTACATCCTCAGAGTTACAAACAAAGGAGTTCTTGCTTAAGAGGACTGTCCTCGAAATGTTGTCGTTGACATGAAAGTAGTACCAAAATATATGCCCTGAAAACAAGGTAGCTTAACTGGTTACACCATACACAATATGCTCTCTAGACTTCCTGTCTACATGGTAGGTATAGAGCGCTAGAAAGTACAGATCCTTTTTCTTAGTGAGCTACTGCAACCCCAGGAGCATCCTGCCTCCATTTTATATGGGGTGCTCCTAAAAAGCAAGGGAAGAGCATAAACATTCTTAATGCCTGGGGAGCCCAGTATGCATCTTGCTGTCTCCTGCAGTTGCATCTAGTGAGAGGACAAGGAAACTACACGTGTGCCCTCTACTACAGCTATAGTGGTGATTCAGGGGCTAATTTTAAAGTGCGTTTAATGCTTGTTTAGAATATGTAACTACTTTAATGTATTAGATTGTAAGCTCTCATGGACAGAATCATCCTAATCATCTTGCAAATTGTTGGCGCTATATAAATTTATACAACGATAATAATATAAATAGTATGAGTACCACTTTCCCTTAAACCAGGGGCGGGAACCTATGGCTCGCAAGCCAGATGTGGCTCTTTTGATGGTTGCATCTGGCTCTCGCCTCTCAATATGCGGATCGTGTGGTGTGCTGATCCGCGTATTGAGCCCATAGGAAAGGCCGTGGCTTCGGCCTCGCTCCAGAGCAGTGGCCATCTTGGTACACGTGACGGCGGCCTAGGTGAGCGGCGCGCTGACGTCATCATCACCCGCCTCAACTGCTCGTGGATCTGCTTGCTTGTGTAGTGGTAAGCATGCAGACAATCGTATCAGTGGGGGATATGTGGATATTACAGTGGGGGAGATGTGGATATTACAGTGGGGGGAGATGTGGATATTGCAGTGGGGACTGGGAGATGTGGATATTACAGTGGGGGGAGATGTGGATATTATAGTTTTAAACATATTGTATGTCTCTCACGGAATTACATTTTAAAATATATGGCGTTTATGGCTCTCTTAGCCAAAAAGGTTCCCGGCCCCTGCCTTAAACTATACTTTGTCAATATACCTACACAAAGTTTCTGGCTACATATTTCACATATAGTATAAGGATATAAGGATGCACACTTTGTTTATTCATGTTTACAGACTGCTTTCCTGGCCTCTAGTTATCACAAGTAATATTTGTATGTTGTTAGGAGCTTTCTGAAGATGGTTGATCCAACAAAGAGAGGAGCCACACGTACAAAGGAAATAACTTTATAACATGACAGTGAAAATATGAATCTGCTGCATCGAGTATGAGGAATGTCTGATGTATGGCATTAAACTGACCTTTAGGATAGACTTTAAAGGATATCCTGTAATGTGTTGATTTTCTACTTATTTCACTTTTGCACTATAGCTGCAGAATGAGATTTTACAAACTAAGAGGTATTTTCACAACAATGCAGGTCAGCTTCTCTCTTGGTATTGTCCTGTGCAAAGGTTACAAACAGTGCCCCCACCTTTATTTTCATGAAAATAACTGTTCATCATGTAATGATGTAGTACTTAAAGTGGAAGTCTGGGCTAATACTATGTATGCTTAAACTTACTCCCACCCCCATTCCAAGCAAGATACTAACTATCCTGTAAAGAAAAGATGTGTACACTTGCCTAAAACCGGTCATGTGATCTCCCCAGTGGCCGGCTTCAGTGAAAGCAGACGAGAGCAGCGACAACAGCCACAGTGCCTGGGCGGTGACGTCACCATGAACTTGCTATGGAGCATCTGTTGTTTGCTGTCCCTCCTCCAAACTAAAGCTGGAGCTTGGAGCTGTTCACATGACCAGACCAGAATGCCCCAGACCAGAGCGACCAAAGTGCATGTTTTGCTTAATTATTATTATTATACAGGATTTATATAGCGCCAACAGTTTGCGCAGTGCTTTACACCACAAAGACAATACAGTCACAATACAATTCAATACAGGAGGGATCAGAGAGCTTACAATCCAGAAGGGAGGGTCAAGCGGAACAAAGGGTAGTAGCTATGGTGGATGATCAGATGGACAAAAATGAAAATACAGTTGTCAGGTGTGGATAGGGTAGGCTTCTCTGAAGAGGAGGGTTTTTAGGGATTCTCTAAAAGCCAATAGAGAAGGAGGTAATAAATGGACAGATTGGGGTAAGGAGTTCCAAAGGGCTTGGAGAGGCTCTGGAACAGGCCTGGAGATGAGCATGGGAACAGGTGATGAGAGAGCTAGAGAGCAGGAGGTCTTGAGAAGAACAAAGTTAATAAACAGTTACAAGTTAATTTCTAGACCAATAACTCTTCAGAATATATATTTCATGGCAACTTTAACAACTTTCCACTACCAATACAGGAAAGGAAGGGTGATATCTGGAGGTGCAGCAATGATCGAGGTATCAGTGTTTCCAGCCCGCAATTCTGAAGTCGGCAAAAGTAATCTGAGCGGCTAAAGAGCAGCTGGATTACTTGTATCGGTGGTGGAAGGGGGAGCCTGCTAAGGATGCATCCAGTGGCATCCTGTTCTTGAGACACAGTGGAAAGATGTCATTCTTCCCACTGTGTGACGTCAGAAACCATTAGTGTCGAAGATTTCTTCACTTCCGGTTTCTGTATGTTGTTTACTGGCCATTGTTGGCTTAGGAACCCTTCAGATCGAACTGAGCTTTCAAGGGCAGAGAAGACATCTGGAGTCTAATAGACCCCAGATGTCTGAGTTAAGAGGACCTGTCACAGCTTGTTGTT
Source organism: Rana kukunoris (assembly GCA_029574335.1). Lineage (NCBI taxonomy): Eukaryota > Metazoa > Chordata > Amphibia > Anura > Ranidae > Rana > Rana kukunoris. The sequence goes on along the minus strand of CM056052.1, from coordinate 345,672,254 downwards.
TTTACAAGAGATGTTTACATTTCTTGTGATAGCAAAAAGAAGTGATAAAAAAAAGTAAAAAATAGTATAAAAATAAACAAATTCAAATAAAATAAATAAATAATAATTTGAAAAATTTAAGCGACCCCATCTGCCCATTCTCACACATAAATGTGAAAGCACGCTCCGGTCCTGTATGCATATGTATATGACGATTGTACTACACATGTGAGGTATCACTGCAAATGTCAGACTGAGAGTAATCATTTCACCTCCCGACCTCCTGTGTAACCCTAAACTGGTAACCTGTATAGGCTTTTAAAGTGTTGGGGATGGGGATTTTTAGGTACGCATTTTTTTTTTAAATATAACGTTTTTATTTTACAATTCCAGGGATGGTACAATTCAAATAACGTTGTGACATAGTACCAAGATATGATCTTAACATAACAACATTATATTCTGCTTCCACTAATTAGTATCGTTGTTGGTAGCATTTATAAAATCCTTATCCTTAGCAGAGAGTACATATAGTCCAATACATGTTCAGTGAGGTACGTAATTTGTAAAGCGTAACATGTTTGGTATCTATTTACTCTGTGTAACATCATTTTTTAGGTTTTACCAAAAGAATGTGGTATCGTATTGTGTTTTTTTGTGCATTAAAAGTCATTAACCGCTTCAGCCCTGGACCATTTTGGTAGTCAAGGACCAGGCCACTTTTTGCGATTCGGCACTGTGTTGCTTTAACTGACAATTGTGCGGTTGTGCGACGTGGCTCCCAAACAAAATTGACATCCTTTTTTTCCCACAAATAGAGCTTTCTTTTGGTGGTATTTGCTCATCTCTGCGATTTAAATTTTTTGCGCTAACAAAAAAAGAGCGACTATTTTGAAAAAATATATTTTTTTTTCTTTTTGCTATAATAAATATAGAATTTTTTTTTCCACAGTTTAGGCCGATATGTATTCTTCTACATATTTCTGGTTAAAATTTTTTACATTATAGCATCTACAAAATAGGGAACTGTTTTATGGCATTTTTATTAATATTTTTTTTACTGGTTATGGCGGCGATCAGCGATTTTTATCGGGACTGCGGTATTATGTCGGACACATCGAACACTTTTGACACCATTGTCATTTTTACAGCGATCAGTGCTATAAAAATGCACTGATTACTGTAAAAATGACACTGACAGTGAAGGGGTTATCCCAGGGGTCTTCAAACTATGGCCCTCCAGTTGTTCAGGAACTACAATTCCCATCATGCCTAGTCATATGTGTGAATGTTAGAGTTTTACAATGCCTCATGGGATGTGTAGTTCCGCAACAGCTAGAGGGCCATAGTTTAAAGATCCCTGGGTTAACCACTAGGTGGCGCTGCAGGGGTTAAGCGTTCCCTAGGAAGTGATTCTGTTAGGGGGTGTGGCTATACGTGACACGTCACTGATGACCGTTCCCGATCACGGTGGAATGGTCATCAGTGACAGTGTGTCACTAGGCAGAATAGGGGAATGCCTTGTTTAAAAAGGCATTCCCCTGTTCTGTCCTTGCCGACCGCAATCGTGGGACTCCCAGGAACATCGAGTTCCCGGGACCTGTGGCCGAACTCGCGCGGCACGCGTGCCCGCCAGGCAGCAGATTTAAAGGGACGTACCTGTACGCCAATCTGCCTGCCCGTGCCATTCTGTCAACGTAAATAGTCGTGCGGCAGTCGGCAAGTGGTTAAAGTGTATTCCAAAAAAAAATTCATCTGAAAAACCACTGCACAAATACTGTGTGACATAAAAATATGCAACACCCACCATTTTATTCTCTAGGGCCTCTGCTTATAAAAATATATAATATGTAATCTAGCAAAAATAAATACATTTTATACATGTAGGAGAGGAATGTCAGAATAGGTCTGGACTGGAAGTGGTTAAGAAAACCTGGAATCCTTGACCTCATTTATTAGGAGGGCTATTTGGGCATTTAGCAAGAATGGGATTTTTACCACGTAATGTTACTTTATTGATTAGAAAAATTCCTCTGTAGGGACAGCTTTTTCTATAAAAATGGCATTTTCCTCACGCACATAGCAGGAAAGCCAGCATCCTCCAGTTCACTAGATACAGTATTCATGTTTTCTGTGTGATGGTCATGTTCCCTCCAGTTATATAATTATTTGTAATAACCACACATAATTAGGATCTGTAAGGTGTTACATCTGGCTATTTTACCACTCATCTGGTAGTTGTAATACATCATCCTTTGAATAACATGCCAATGCTGCCATACACAATTGCTTATTTCACAACGAGTCCCACAATGAAGTAAGACAGAGACCTCTCAGGCAGATACAGTATGTGCAAACCTCCTTAGAAGAGATACGACGGCCAACAATGAAATGATGACCAATACTTCCGGGTCATATTAATCACTCAATTGCTTTCCACATACTTGTCTAACAAATTGTTCTGATGACGATGAATCATTTTATTTATTAGAAAGACTGGAAACAACTTCTCATAACAAATTACCCACTAATTAACACTGAATTTCTTGTTTCAACACAGACACATAAATATTTAATCCTTTGGCTTAAATTCATTTCTGTTTACATAACAGTATAGTAGTTCTCAAAATGAAAAAAAATAAAAATAAATAAAATGCCTTGGTTGTTAGATCAATTCCTGGCACTGAAACTATGTAGCTATACTGGCAAGGAAGGTATCTTGAGAATATGCCATTATCTAGTAATACATTTGCCTGCTTTCAATAGGTGCCAGGGAATGCAAACTTGGATATTTTTTTTCCCACAAAGGCATAATACAAAGTGATATTAAAGGCAATAATATATATATACAAAAATAATAACACACGTCATACTTACTTTATTTTTTTATTATTATAATTTTTTTTTTTTTAAAGGTGTCGTTTTATTCATTGGTTGAACTAGATAAACTTGTGTCTTTTTTCAACCTAACTATGCAAATTTAAATAGAAATAGGGCTTAAGGGACCCCAAAGACCCAAAAGACCAATAACAAAAGCTAAAGAAAGGGGGCTGTAGGAATTGATCTTCAGGATGATGGTACTACCAACTCTATATGTTTCTTACTAAGAGGGTAACAATTAATACTAACTATGTAAATATGTAACTGCCCTGTGCAGTGGTTTTGCACAGAGCAGCCCAGATCCACCTCTTCTCGGGTCCCATGCCAGCGCTCCTGGCTCCTCCCTTCTACCAGGTACCCCCACAGCAAGCAGCATGCTGTGGCGGCACCCAAGCAGGTGCATTGATGAGCCATGGCTCGGCCCCTACCCTCCATCTCCTGATTGGCTCCCAACTCTCAAGTGGCCCCAGAGCAAGCAGCTTGCTATGGGCCACCCAAGCAGGCTCGTTCCCAAGCCTTTGCTCTGTATGTTTATTCTCACTTAGAGCTTCAGCTCAGCCCCACCCCCTCTCTTCTCATTAGCTCACTGATTGTGACTTGACAGCAGCAGGAACCAAGAGCTCCCGCTGCTGTCTCAGCCAGGCCCGGACTGGGACAAAAAATAGGCCCGGGCATTTTAGACTGAGCAGCCCGGGGGGGGGGGCACAGCGGGGGTTAATGATAGATAGATAGATAGATAGATAGATAGGAAGCTATATAAAGAAAGAAAGAAAGATAGATAAATATAGAAAGAAAGAAGGGAAGGAAGGAAGATAGATAAAGAAAGATAGAAACAGATAGAAAAAAAAGAAGGGAAGGAAGGAAGATACATAGATAGATAGATAGATAGATAGATAGATAGATAGATAGATAGATAGAGATAGATAGAAAGGAAGGAAGATGGATAAAGAAAGAATGAATAATATAGAAAGAAAGAATGGAAGGAAGATAGATAGATAGATAGATAGATAGATAGATAGATAGATAGATAGATAGATAGAAGGGAAGATAGATAGATAGATAGATAGATAGATAGATAGATAGATAGATAGATAGATAGATAGATAGATAGATAGATAGATAGATAGATAGAGATAGATAGATAGATAGAGATAGATAGAAAGGAAGGAATATGGATAAAGAAAGAATGAATAATATAGAAAGAAAGAATGGAAGGAAGATAGATAGATAGATAGATAGATAGATAGATAGATAGATAGATAGATAGATAGATAGATAGATAGATAGACAGACAGACAGACAGACAGACAGACAGATAGATAGATAGATAGATAGATAGATAGATAGATAGATAGATAGATAGACAGATAGACAGATAGATAGACAGATAGATAGATAGATAGATAGGAAGATATATAAAGAAAGAAATATAAAGATAGAAAGAAAGAAGGGAAGGAAGGAAGATAGATAAAGAAAGAAAGATAAAGATAGAAAGAAAGAAGGGAAGGAAGATAGATAAAGAAAGAAAGATAAAGATAGAAAGAAAGAAGGGAAGGAAGGAAGGAAGATAGATACAGAAAGAAAGGTAGATAAAGAAAGGAAGATAGATAGATAGATAGATAGATAGATAGATAGATAGATAGATAGATAGATAGATAGATAGATAGATAGAGATAGTAAGGAAGGAAGATAGATAAAGATAGAAAAAAAAGAAGAGAAGGAAGGAAGATAGGTAGATAGATCTAGATAGATAAAAATAGATAGATAGATAGAAAGAAAGAAAGAAAGAAGATAGACAGTGGCAGTGCATCTATAGAGGGCGCCAGAGCGCCGCTCCCTCTGGCTCAGCCGCCCTTTCTGGCTCAGCCGTGACAATGGGCACAGTGGCGACAATGGGCACAGTGGCATCAATGGGCACACTGGCATGAATGGGCACACTGGCATCAATGGGCACAGTGGTGACAATGGGCACAGTGGCAACAATTAAAGGGCACAGTGGCATCAATTGGCACAGTGGCGACAATTAAAGGGCACAGTGGCTGCGTTTGATGGCATAGCACAGTGGCTGCGTTTGATGGCATGGCACAGTGGCTGTGTTTGATGGCATGGCACAGTGGTGACAATTGATGGCACAGTGGCTGTGTTTGATGGCATGGCACAGTGGTGACAATTGATGGCACAGTGGCTGCGTTTGATGGCATGGCACAGTGGCTGCATTTGATGGCATGGCACAGTGGTGACAATTGATGGCACAGTGGCTGCGTTTGATGGCATGGCACAGTGGTGACAATTGATGGCACAGTGGCTGCGTTTGTTGGCATGGCACAGTGGTGACAAGTGATGGCACTGTGGCTGTGTTTGATGGCATGGCACAGTGGTGACAATTGGTGGCACAGTGGCTGTGTTTGATTGCATGGCACAGTGGTGACAATTGATGGCACAGTGGCTGCGTTTGATGGCATGGCACAGTGATGACAATTAATGGCCCAGTAGCAGCATTTGATGGGCCCAGTGGCTGCATTTGATGGGCACACGGGGGCAGTTTGTGGGCCGTTCGCGGGCCGCAATCGGCCCACGGGCCGTGAGGGCCGTTCGCGGGCCACCGCGGCCCACCGGACATTTGCCCGGTATGCCCTTTGGCCAGTCCGGGCCTGGTCTCAGCCAATGAGCAGGGAGAGCCCCTGGAGAGAACGAGGTCCTTGTGCACATTGCTGGATATCGATGGGGCTCAGGTAAGTATTGTGTGTCTGGGGGGATGCTACACAGAGAAGTTTGTTTTAACCTTCATGCATAGAATGCATAAACCACTTTAACCTCTTCCTGTCAGCTGTACACATATATGTGGCATCATGGAAGTGGGTCTTCTACTGTGGAGCTGCATATGTATTTGTGTTGGGAGCGCTCTGCACAGTACGCTCCCAGCACAGAGACTAGGAGACAGGATGCCCCTGTTGAAGTACTTTGGTAAGAAACGCATAGGGCTTGGTACACCGCTCCATCTGTTGCCCCTTTTTTATTCGTTCACACTGTGATCACTTTTATGCCTTGTTGGTTTTTATTCGATAAAACCCAAAATTGATCTGCACTATCGGAGCCCTCTTTTTCTTTTCTTTTCTCCATGCCCTGGTAAATAGATTGTTTTTGAAGCCTCGCTCCAATGTGCCATCTACAGCCCTGAAAAGGACTGATAGCTTTTCTTCATTTTCTGAAGAACCATATTGACATCCAGTGTACCCTGATTTTCTCTCCGGTCTGGGATATCGAATAAGGATTGTCTACGGCTGTATTTTGGGTCCACGTTCACCATCCACGGTTTCCAGCAGTGAGAGCCTTCAGACAAGCTGCCGAGACTTACCACTAGGATTTCCTATGCTCTAACAATCTGCTGTCGCTCACAGGTAGATTCCATCAACTCTGGTAAGAGTATTCTACCTCTCTATCTCTCCGCAAGAAGGGTTACTTGATGTCCCGTTTAGTCCATGTCCAGCTTCACCACTTATTTTTATTGTTTCTTTGTTTATTGCCGACTATCCACGAAATTACGAACGTCTATCGCAATCTCTTACGGCATCTTTAGTCATCTTTTTGCTGCGTAAAACTATACCAGCTTTTGGCTGGTCTAATATTAGACAACCCATGTTAAGTATGGCCGTCGTTCCCGCGTCGAATATCAACGTTTTCCGACGTCTTTTTTTATTTTTGACGTAAAACGTCCGGGAATAGGAATGTCCGTAAACGACGCTACTCAAACAACGAATGATGTATCGGCGTTATTTCGCGCAATGCACGGCGGGAAATTTCTGAACGGAGCATGCGCAGTTCGATCGCCGCGGGGACGCGCCTAATTTAAATGCTTCACGCCCCCTAATCGCGTATTTCGATTACGCGGCAAGAAATAACACTACGCCGCCGTACCGTAAGGGACAAAATCTACCAGGATTCGTCGTACAGCCTGGTAAAATACGGCAGCGTAGTGTATCTCTGATACTCTGCGCCAATGTAATTGTATCTGAATCTGGCCCATAGTGTGTATAGTGTATAAATGTATATATTTTTATTAATACCTATATACATATATATATATATATATATACACACACACACTGTATATACATATACTTAAAGGAGCTTATGTGAACAATGTGGTAAGAACATTTCTTTTTGCCCTTAACAACCAATCATCTTCCAGCTTTCATCTCTCCACTGAGGATTCTGATTGGTTTCCATAGTTAACAAGAAATTTTGTGACTACAAGCCTTTCTATACATAATCCAGAAAAGCAGAAAAGTACCTTAGTTACACCAACAGTATATAATTAAAGTCCTCATACTGTTTTTTCTTCACAAATCTCTCTTTATTATCTCTCTGTATTCTTCTAATTTGTCATTTCAAACCACTTCCTTACAATCCCCACACAGTTTAATTCTTCATTTAAATATTGCTCAAATGTGTCTGATCCTCCCTGAAGGTTTATTACGTCAATGCAGTAGATAGAATAACCCTGAGATTACACATCCATTTGTTCAGATTGCTTCTTCTTCCTGACGAGCTTTGCAACCTTGAACATGTGACAAGTCTGCTAGCTTAGAGACATTTCACAATTTTGTTTTTTATCTGTTGCCAATGTGTTTGATACAACACGTTTTCACTCCTAAAGACAGTACATGCTACTAAGAAAGACTTTACAATATATTTTCTTTTCCGCTTTATAAACACAAGACCTGTCTACCATTTCCTCTCATACTCAATGCTAAAGTTAAGTGCCACATATTTTATGCTTGGAAGGAATGTATGTAATGTGAGTAATGCTGTATAATTGTGAATGTATCCGCTGGATCTATATATCCCATGTCTTACGGATCTGGACTGTCTGTAACCCCAAGCACAGGTGCCAGAAGTTAACACAGCCAGAGAAAAATGTTTTTTAGGGATATTTGGCATTAGATTGTTGCTTAACATACAATGCACAAGAGAGATAATGGGGCCGATTTACTAAGGTGTGAATATTTACTTTAATTATCCAATCATATGAAAAGCAAGTTCCTCTTCACTTTTAATACCCAATCATGTGCAGATGCTTTTCACATGATTGGATAATTGAAGTAAATATTCAGATATTTTTGTCAGTGAAGATCCTCAATCAGATTTAATGCCTCTGTTTCTATAAGGTTGCCAATTAAAGTCTTAACCACTTTAGTATTGTCGTATGTTTTAACAGTGGAGCGGTGAATGTGTATTTCTGCAGTGTCGATGGTAAACAGCACTACAGAAATCACAAGTGTCAGGAACACAATGCCAGCCACCAAGTTAAGGCGCACTATGTGGCTAATACACATGTGCATAGGCATGCCCATTTACAAGACACTTCCAGCGCTAAGAGGTCTTCTGTGGTAAAAAACAGCAAGGGCAACGGTATTTAGGGACTAGGCAAATGCTGCCCTCTTCAGAAGGGGTAATCCGATAGATACTAAGAAAACAAAATGGAAGGCACATGCATCTAGTGCATTACCAAAAAACATTTATAGAATAATACAATCAGTGAAATGTGGATGCTCACAAAGTAGTAGCATCAATGAGCCATAAAACCACACAGTGTTAAGCAGTGCGGAAACATGTGTTGTATCACATCAAGGGGTAAAAGACACATTTAAGGGGCACAACCTCTTACTTAAAGCTGAGCTACTCTGGACTCCCAAAGACTGGCATGCGCATGTCTATGCATATAGAAGACAGATTGTACATTCATCATTACCCACACAAATGAGCACACGTAAACGTGCCGGGCGGTCCATTTACATTCGATCAACCAATGGAGGAAAATGTGTTCTGCATAAGCGAAGCGGACACGGACAAGTCATCTACCTGATCAGTGGGGATCAGCAGGCAGATTCAGAGTCTGCCACATGTGAAAGGGGCATTAAGTCTGGCTGCCTCACATGCCTATTGGAACATTACAATAATGGGCTACCTCACTGCCCAATAGGAACATTCAGAGAGCAGAAAAGTGAAGGCAACCTTCTGGACTAGACAAAGTCTTCAGTTTTACCCATCAGAACCGTATAGCATCTAGCTGTAACTGTAAGCTTTTTGAGGCTGCGGTGGAAACGAGGTGTAGGTGGTACTTTTTTGTCCACTCAAAAAAGACAGTTCAATTACATTATATTTTATCTGCCTGGGAGGGTAGATCACAGTGGCTGCTGCTCATGCAAGGCACCACCCCCCTAATCCATGCGTCTGGCCCCTAATATACATGCAGGGTGCAAGACACATGTTTTCCAATGTTTTTTTTTTTTTTTGTAGAAGCACATGATTAGAGCCAATGTCTTCCTGTTTCTCCTGGCCAATAAGGAAGCGCGTCCTAAGAAGAACCGACCACTGGGGCATGGGGGGGGGACGCAATCTGGATGGGGTAAGTGCAGGAGCTGACGGGGGGCCTGGTGGGCGAGAACGGAGGGGGAAAGTGGTAATCGAGGAAGCACTGGGGGGGGGGGGGGTGTGATGGTTGTTTGGTTGGCTGGCTGGGGGGGGGGTGGCTGGCTTGGGAGGCCAAGGGCTGCACCCTGCCCCCCTCCAAGAAAATTGAGCACCAGCCGCCACTGGTAGATCACCTGCAAGTTACAGTCCTGCGCAGCCTTGAGCCAGGTAGACACAATCAGAAAATATCGCTTTTTAAACGATTGTACGATAATCTGATCGTTGGTACACAGATTTTGAGAGCCTATCTCGACAGTTCATCCAAAAATATCCAAAGGGACAAACACAAAACTTTTTCTCACATGATACCAGATCTTATGATGTTTGTTTAATTAGTACAGTTTTCATCTGAAAGTTCAATGCAAAGACAAAACAATACAATAGTGTGTAAATTGACACACTATTTACACAATTACCACTGTTAGGGCCCTTTCACACTAACGGATTTGTAATGGGCCCCTATGGGAGCGGATCCGTTAGCGGATGATGCATCCGCTAACGTCCGCCAGATCCGCATCCGTTTTTCCGGACGGAAGAATGTCCTATTTTTCTTCCGTCCGGCCGAACGGATCGGATGCAAACGGACAGACAGTCCGTTTCCATCCGATTCCCCATAGGGGATAGCGGAGGAGAGACAGGGCGGTCCCTGCATAGTGTGCGGGGACCGCCCTGTCCGCCCGACAGCTCAGCGGAGACCCCCCGCTGAGCCGATGGACACACGGAGCGGACCGAAAAACAGACCGCTCCGTGTGAAAGAGCCCTTATATAGTTTGACTGATTATTTTCTTGCCAGCTGCTTTTTTGTACCTGCCTTTTCCATTATTGTTTTGTACTACAATACAATACATTACACTTTGGAAGTTGTATTGTGTCATATAAGAATTTTCATAAATTATGTAACCTCTTTGTTTCCGATATGAGACTAGCATGCAAAAAAAAATGGATGATCATTTATCGGATATGCATTACACGGGAAAGGTTAATTCCCCAAAAATGCCATAGCTTAGAAATGCAATTGTAGAAATCTTTCAGTAATAGAGAACATGCTGACATAAACTCAAAACTGCAATAGAAGTTATGGGTGGACTGACCCTTTAAAATACAGCTCCATGCTAAAATATCAGTTTAGGATTGGAGAGGAGGCAAGCATAGTCTATAAATTACAATCATTGCTATGTCTTCAATTCTCTGATCTGTAGCTTCAAAGTCTTGTAAAGTGTACTGACTGTTCTCTGTACCATGCTGATTTACACATCTTTGCATCATTAGGAAAACCCAATAATATTTTTTTCCCTCTTTAGAAGAATTTTTACATATGTCAGATTCTCCAGGCGAAACAAGCCACACAACAAAAGTCACTTAAAAAAACAAAAACAAAGCATTAGCATGTAAAATTATCATCTTTAAAGGGGTTGTAAAGGATATATTTTTTTTTTAATAACAAACATGTTATACTTACATCCACTGTGCAGTTTGTTTTACACAGAGTGGCCCCTGGTCTTCTGGGGTCCCTCGGCGGCTGTCTCGGCTCCTATTGCGCAAGAACAAACCCCCTTCATGGGAGATCTTCATGGGGGGTTAGCTCTTGCGGGAGCGCTCCCGTGATACAGGCGGTGGCTATAGGCTCATTGTATCACTTGGTCCCACCCCTGTCACGTCGTGTCATTGGATGTGAATGACAGCAGCGTGAGACAATGGCTGCACTGTAATCAATTCATCCACTCTAGCCAATCAACGGCCAGACTGAGCGGAGAAGTGGATGTCAGGGGTGAGCGTAGCAGGTGAACGGGCTCAGGTAAGTAAAACAGGGGGGCTGGGGGGGGGGGAGTAACTGTCAGATGTTTTTTCACCTTAACGCATAGGATGTATTAAGGTGAAAAAAACATGAACATTTACAACCCCTTTAAATGATCAGTACAGTTTGTTTTGGAAAAACTGATCTCCATCACTTCTGCATTTAAAAATTAAAGAGAGCTTAGAACCTCTATTTGGAACTGTTAGAATTTGATTCGGTCCAGCACTCGATAGCATGGCACATAAGAGCATTGGAGCTTGCAAAATCCTGTGCTAGCAGCAACACTTTTCTGAAGAGCAAAGGTACTATGTTCTATTTAGTTCTTTCATGCAGAAGCTGGGGAAGGGGTTCACTATTTATTTACCCTGTTAAGAGCAAAGTAACAGTGTTTGCAGAAGCCCACAACTATTTTTGCAAATTTGCCCTTCCTTTTTGAGTAAATAAGACAGAAATTTCAGAAGAAAATTTGTTCTAAGAAGTAATTTAAACCATGGAGCCCAGGAAACATCCCTTTAAAGCACAACGCTCTGGCCGCTTATTAACACCTCCTTAAGAAGCTGAAGCTTGAAATAATATTGCCTTATATAAATTGAGACAGGTGAAACTAATACAGCATTGGGGAGCTCATGGATACTAACAGAGATTGGTTTGTACTAGTACATGCTTATTATGTTGATTTTTTTTTTTTTACGGTGGATTTAATCTGTTAAAGGATAAGTGTGGGTGCTTATTGTGCTAGTCCTTTTCCTTTATCCTGTTATTGCTTCCACAAAGACCTATCACTGGCTGCCTCACTCACTAGTAAAAAAAAATTGGGGGATGACCTTTCTATGTCACAAAGGTGTGAACAAGCTTGGGCCATAAAAAAAAAAAAAAACAGAAATGCATTTGGGATTCCTTTTAATAATTGATTAAATTTAAAATAATTAAGTGCCATTTCCAGGGTATAAGTATATAAAATGCATATACATTTATGTTTTCCTGCATAAAATATAGATAACCAACTACAGTGTGTATTCATTTGCAGTTGATTTAATATCGGGGAGTATGGGTATAATTTCTCCTATTTCATGATCTATGTATAGAACACATATACCGTATTTAAGAGTGTAATTCCCTACTCTATACAAAAAGTATAGCCAGGAAGACAAAATACAAATACACAGTACAATAAAAAAAAGTTTACAAATATTAAATGTTTTGTCAAGGACTTATAATGTGGTGGATCAAACAAAGATGTAAAAAATGACACAAAAAACATGTCCAAAATTGCAGTGAATTGCAGTGAAAATTTAAAATTATACTTATTCTCCAGGTACAGCCCTAGGTAATATGCACTATCAATGCACATATATAAATATTTGTACTCCAAAAGGGTATTTGCCAAAAACAAAGGATGTATTGTCTATCATGTATTGACTTGGCATGAGAAAATAATATCAGTTCCAAGCAATTTTGTAATTCACAGGGTAATCCCAAACAAAGAAAGGCATAACAATATATTAAACATACTTAAGAGGTTATAAAAAAAACATCCCGAAGAGGAAAAGGGTAAAAGAATAAGTAAAAAAATAAGTAAAAATATAAATGTATGTACACAAAAAATCTTGTCCATTAAAGACTATTTGAAAATTACAAAGGAAAATAGTTTTGTCTTTTAGACACAAAAAATAGCCCAATATCTCAAAGTGGATAACTCAGTGTGCCAACATTTTATAGCCTCCCCTTAATCAAACTAAACATCACCCAAGGGAAGACCTATTATAACTGGTATCAGATCCTTGATTGAAAAAATATAATATTATTTTGGATTTTAGGGATATTATTTTGGCATAATTGGATATTGAGGCCTGAACAAGTAAATATGTGTCAGGGCTGGGCTCAGACCTTCCTTCTCTGTGCTGGCAGCTCCGCTGTTAGCTAATTCCCATTTTCCATCTCTCCACAGTGATCCACCTGTTGATCATCCGCTCATCAGCTCTGCCTACTTAAGGACTTCCAGGTCATTTGCTCTTGGCCTTCGCCTGTGTTGACATCACAAGAGACTTTCTCCTGTGTTCCAGTTAAAGACCTGCTTGACTGAAGTTCCCTCTGGCTACAGTTCCTGCTAACTGTTCCACTACCTTTATTGCTGGCTCTTGGACATTGGCTTGGCCGACTACCGGATCCGGTTACTGAACTCTGGCTATGTTTACCTTTTTATTTTTATTATTAAACAAGTGTGATTTAACTGTACTTCTGCCTTGGTCAGATTCATGAAACACAATGTGTTTCTTCTTTCAAATGTCCCACTACCTTCAGCTGCAGAATGCTGAAAAGGGTACTTACCTGTGCCCCATAGTATACAAACCTGCATCTGAAAGAGTGGGAATGTGTTTGAGTTTGAAATCATTGTCTATGTACCGAGCAAACAAAATATGATCTATGTACCGGTGCCACATGTGGCTCCAGTACATAGATCATATTTTGATTCATTTTGACTGACACATCACAAATGATGATTGAATTTGTGGATACGCGTAATCAAAATACTTCAAATTTAAAGTTTACACTAGCATTTATAATGATCCATGAAGAAGTGGATGTTAACATCTCTAAAAAGCTTGTTAGAAAACCTATGTCTGGCAACATAATTTTGAAGGATCATAGTGCACATCTAGACTATGTATTTAAAAATAACCCAGTAGGGGAAATACTTCAAGATTTCTAGCAACTGCACCAGCGATATTGATTGAAGGAAGTACATTAGGCAATGTGGCTATAAGGTTAAACATCTGATAAAAGCATACAAGGATACATTGTTGAACTGGCACAGAGGTTAAGAAGAGAGATGAGGACAAGTTTTTCAGATCAACACAAACAGTTAAGGTAAATTATGTGTAAATGCTGGCATTGGTTTTAAAAAAAAATATTATTTCTAACTTAGTGACATATAGTCACTATAAAATAAGTAAATCTTTATACTGTTGTACAACGAAAGGCATATAAAAATGTGGTGCTGGTTCAATGTGTACGTGTATCAATACAAGACCATTGGACTATCTATTGCTAGTGCTACATCACATTTTGTGAACTACGTGGAATAGGTCATATCTTTTGAATTGTGAATATTACAACAGGGTTTGACAAATTTGCTTGGAATCTGGAAGGAGCCAGCTAAAAAAGTTAGGAGCCAGAAAACACGCCCTGTCCCGACGAGCTTGCACGCAGAAACGAACACATACGTGAGTAGCGCCCGCATATGTAATCGGTATTCAAACCACACATGTGAGGTATTGCTGCGATCGTTAGAGCGAGAGCAATAATTCTAGCCCTTGACTTCCTCTGTAACTCAAAACATGCAACCAAGCGGACGCAATTTTGAAGCGTGACGTGTTGGGTATCAATTTACTTGGCGTAACATTATCTTTCACAATATAAAAAAAAATTGGGTTAACTTTACTGTTGTCTTTTTTTTTAATTTAAAAAAATGTTTTTTTTTTCCAAAAAAAGTGCGCTTGTAAGACCGCTGCGCAAATACGGCGTGACAGAAAGTATTGCAACGATCGCCATTTTATTTTCTACGGTTTTAGAAAAAAAAAATATATATATAATGTTTGGGGGTTCTAATTAGAGGGAAGGAGATGGCAGTGAATTTAGTGAAAAATTACACATTAGAATTGCCGTTTTAATTGTAATGCCAACGGCCACCACCAGATGGCGCCATGTAACAGAAGCAAGCTTGGGACTTCATAAGGCCGCAAAGCCGCGGCCTAAATTACCGGCCGTCATGGTGGGGGCGCACGGAGACACAGGATCCTGTGCCTCTGTGCACCCCCCACCTCCCGCACCGCATGATCACAGCGGGCCACGACGGCCGGTAATTGAGGCCACGGCTTTGCATAATTACATAATTTAAACTACATGCTAGGTGTGACTTCAACCTTAAATAAGCTATCACACAAAAAGTGATTTTTGAACGTAAAAAATGACTGTAAATTACCTTTTTGTGGATTAGACAGGGTACATAAGAGTATTTTCAGAGGACATATTGACAAGAAATTGATTTAAGTTAAAAACATTTTAATTTCTGGGTTTATTGACACCATAAACTATGAATTATTTAATACTCTCGGTGCTGTGAATGAACTTTGTGGCAATCCCCATACCTACCTTGAGCACTGAACTTACAGGACTTGGCATAAATACAAGTATTAGGGAATTTAACGCTCAATATACATGTTGGACACCCACTGCACTGTACTGGGATACTGGATTTGGGGGAGATTGTTCCTTTTTACAAAATGTATTGAGATTCCCTATGCTATACAATGCTTTTTGAGCTCCCATGTGGAAAGCTTGAATTGAATACCTGAGCAGGAACATTTGATATGCGTGCATTTAAAGGGTGTTTTTCTGTACTGTTATGTGTTCACACAACTTAAAGTCAATTTTGGACAAGCCTAATAAAGCATTTATGGTTTTATTAGACACAGCATGTACAGTTGTGGGTTTTTAACCATCAAGCTCTTAACTTTTACGGTGTCTGGAACTAAACAAATGGTATTGTGTTGTCTCTACAGTATTTGCAACACAGCACCTATTGAAGTACACAGGACTTTCAAGCTATACATACGGACTCAGCTTTCTCCATCATTTGGATGAAATTTAGGAGTATAAGAGACACTGTTACAAAAGACAGCTTTTTTGATTACCAAAGGCAATGCCCTTGAATGTGCAAATCTGTTATATTCTATTGAATGTGGTGTTAATACACCTATTTCTTCCTCAGTAGTGTGTCAAAAAGATATATTACAAAAAATACCTGGAGCTGATACTACTAAAGGAGGTTGTAAAGGTTAATTTTTTTATTTTCTAAATAGATTCCTTTAAGCTAGTGCATTGTTGGTTCACTAACCTTTTCCTTAGATTTCCCTAAATGTTTTTGTTTTCTTTGTCTGAATTTCTTACTTCCTGTTCCTCCTCACTAAGCTGTCCTGGTTGACTAACCCCCAGCCAGAACAGCTCGGATGATGGGGGCAAGCTTACTGAGGAGAAACAGGAAGTGAGAAATTCAGACAAAGAAAAAAAACATTAAGAAGGAAAATCGAAGGAAAAGGTAAGTAGACCAACAATGCACTAGCTTAAAGGAACCTATTTAATTAATTAATTAATTAATTAATTAATCAAAAATGAACCTTTACAACCCCTTTAAGTCGATAAGTTGGTCAATTGTGCCAATTTTATCTCCTCAAGCATGTTGGCTTTTTTTTTTCCTATTGGCAATACTGTGGTTAACAAAGTACTTGGAACTTGCGTGAAGTTCACGTGTATACAGACACTATTGCAGAGGACATTTGTGTTTAACACTACTGCCAACACCTTAAACTTGTTAATACTATCATTTCCACCTCAATAGTACGTTCAATATATTTTTAATGCAGTTCTTTGTTTTAGAATACTCTGTGGATTATTAATATTATGTGCATAGAAGGTGCATTTTACATCAAATTGTATTTTCAATGCATTTTTATGGTTTAAGATGGAAATGCTTTTTGGATATACAGTATGTTGTCATTTTGTTTCATTCCTCTCATCTGGGCCTGAATGAACAAAAATACCTTTTATAGTTATATTTGCAAGCTTTGTTATTGTTCCACTGTCTACTTGTGGTTTGTGTTTCTGGCTTATTTCTTTGTAAACATAATAATGAATTTGTTTTCTACTATCACACTTCCTAAAATGACTTTACTTTAAGGCTGCATTCACACCTGAGCGACGGTCGTTTGGTCGTTTTTTGGGTGTTTTTTTCCAGCGTTTTGTCGCGCGTATTCATGCTTATTTGCGCGTTTGCATACAGCGTCGTCCGACGTTTTTGTACTTTGATGTTTTTTATTTTAGCCAATAGGAAAAATTATCATCTTTTCATCACTTGTTGCTATGTTGGTAGATTTGTTTAATCTTCTGCCTGGGTGAAAAGTTCTATTGATTAAAGCGACAAAACGCCTGTAGCAAACGCTCGTTGTCGCGCTAGTCGCTTGAATCGAGCGTTTCCATTCCTTTAATGGGAAATGGAAACGCTCAAATACGCCCAAACCGCCCGATACGCGCGACTCCGGAACTAACTACAGGCGACGTCAGGCGCATCAGCGTTCAGATGTGAACCATCTCCATAGGCTTTCATGTATTTTTCTCCCTCTGGCGTTTGTGAGCGTCGCGCTACAGGCGACAAAACACCTAGGTGTGAATGGAGCCTAATGCTGAAGCTTAAAGGCTAAGTTCACCTTAACATGTTACATGTTGCACCCATATTTAGGGTTTGCCCCCCCCCCCCCCTCGATCACCCCTGATTCCTTACTGTAACTGTTTCAAAACAGTGCGGCTGGGTGGGGCTTTGGTCATCAAGCCACATTGTTCATTCACAGAAACCTCTGCATGAGAAGTCCCATCAGCCAACGCAGCAGACAGACATGTAGTATCAATGAACTTCGAGTGCGCTGAATGCGGGAGGGAATACTGTCTGTCTGTCACCCTCATTCACAGAACATGTTGCATTCTGTGAAAATCAATGCATGGATTTTAAAGTCTTGTTGGTCTCTAATTTCTTGAGACATATGGGTATTGTGATCTAACTAATTTTTGATCTGTATATGCAGTTGATGTAGTTGATGTAGACCTACCACTTAAGTTGGGTATACACAAACAGAAACTCAGTCTGTGTGTACCAGTCTGTTCAACAGAAGCCAGCGAACAAATGCGAACTGACAAATCAGCGCAAGCAGCCAATTGCTGTGTATTCTGATGGGGGGAGTCCCCAGTGTCAAAATACAATAGCACAGCGGGGGAGATCCTTGCATTCACATTTCTGGTTGAAAAAAAAACTACCGTATATACTTGAGTATAAGCCGAGTTTTTCAGCACATTTTTTTGTGCTAAAAATGCCCCCCTCGGCTTATATTCACCTTTTTGCACCTGATCACCCGGACTTTGGGGACCCGGTACCAGCCAGACCCAAACTTGGCACATATGTAGTCCCACTCTTCCTCTAGAAGTGTGCAACGTTTGTTGTCTGGGAGACCTACAGCTGGGGAGCACCAATTTTTCAAATCCGGGCACCCCTTCCATAGACGATGTTAAATGGTAATTTCTCTTATGATTTTCGGGACCCGGTACCGGCTGATCGTAGGTCTTCTAGACCTGGAACTAGGCACACATGTAGTCCCATTTCTCCTCTACAAGTGTGCAAAGTTTGTTGTCTGGGGGACCTATGACCAGGGAGCACCGATTTTTCAAAGCCAGGCACCCCTTCCCTAGACTCCCAAGTTAAACGTCAGTCTATTCATGAACACAGTGAGGCATGGGCATAGTGAGGCATGCAGATGGACACAGTGAGGCAAAGTGAGGCACAGTGAGGCATGCAGATGGACACCCTAGGCTTATACTCGAGTCAACACGTTTTCCCATTTTTTTGTGGTAAAATTAGGTGCCTCGTGTCATATTCAGGTCGGCTTATACTCGAGTATATACGATATATATGTGTATACTTAGCTTTAGAGGCCATCAGTTTTAGCACTCACATTTATTTATTTTTATCTATGTACAGAAGATACAGTGCTAAATGTGTTGGTAAACATTTTTGTTTGAGTAAGAGCATGACTGCTGCCTCTTTCAATTGCTCAGCTTAGTGCCACAGCAAAACTGTTTCTCATAAGACATTTTTCCCATAAACTGTATTTAAACATTTTTGATAGTATATACTGTGGCATATTGAAGGTGTACTTACCACTTAACATTAGCCACAGCTCAGAAAAAGTGGTGCCATGAAGCACAGTGTGAGAAATAATGGGTATGTATAGCCAAACGTTTTTCGTTTTGGATAGGGTAGGGAAAAATTAAAACCCCTGTCAAGTTAGCTATCAGTGTTCCTGCTGTGTAGATTTACAGCTTTATTTTTCTACAGAAAATCCAAAATTTTACATTTGTAATTAGAAAAAGAGTTGAAGGGAAATCTTCCAATGAGGACCAGTTTCAGTGACATAAGAGGGAAACTATCTTCACTTTATAGACATTTTCTCTCACTTTCTGATTTGACTCTGATATAGGCGATCTCCTGGGACACGTGACAGGTCCCAGGAGATCGCCTGTCCTCTCAGGGTGCACAGCGCTACTCGCGCATACGCAGTGCGTGTCCGGCCGTGAAGCAAAAAGCTGTCACGGCCGAGTGCCCACAGGCTACATTAGATCCATAATTGTTAGCCTTAAATCAAAATCTCCATTTTAATAAAATGTTATAAAGGTAATATGCAGTAGAGAAAAAAACTAATAAAATTTAAAGAAGCGCGTGGCTTTCTGAAAAAAAAAAAAAACATTCATACTAATCTAGGTGGATGCAGCTTCTATCTGATGCTGCACCTGTCCCCCTCAGGCTCTACAGTGAGAACTGAGCGATCAAAAACCACTGATCACTCAGTTCTCCCTCCACTCTGAGCAGAGAGCATGGACTGTCAGTCTAATGCCGCGTACACACGGTCGTTTTTGCGATGAAAAAAAATGTCGTTTTTTAAAACGTCATTTAAATTGATCGTGTGTGGGCAAAACGTCGTTTTTTGTCTTTAAAAAAACGACCAAAAAAAAATTTCAACATGCTTGAATTTTTTGTGTCGTTTTTCAAAACGTCGTTTTTTGTTTCACAAAAAGTCACAGTGTGTAGCAAAAACGTCGTTTAAAACAACGTTCATGCCCAGAAGCTAGTTATGAAGCGAGCTTCAATGGAAAAGAGTGGTGAACGTAACCTCGCTTTTTGTGAAAAAAACAATGGTGTGTATGCAACATCGTCTTTGAAAAGTGACGTTTCAAAAACGTCGTTTTTTACTTCACAGAAAACTTCGTTTTTTTTCATCACAAAAAATGATCGTGTGTACGTGGCATTAGACTCTCTGCTCTGCCCCTCCAGCACTCACTGGAGCACTAACTTACTGTGGAGGGGTGGGAGGGGGGCTGGCTCAAGCTCTCAGAGATCGCTGAGAGGCTAAGCCAGGTGTCGATCCAGGTTTGCAGGTGAATCCTGACCATATGGTCAGGATCTTTCCAAAGCCTGGACTGGCTCTGTGACATCAGCTGGCAGCAGACTTCAGCTGCTGTCAGCTGAAACTGGGTCACAGCAGTGCAGAACTAACTGAACTCCTGTGATGCACAGGAGAAGTATAGCCAAAAATGCTTTGGCTATACTTCCTCTTTAAGAAGCAAAAATAAGTAAAGCTTATCTGCTGAGTGGTTTAGAATTTCCTCCAGACATTGTTGTACTACACTAGATTATTCCTTTTATCCACTCATTTGGTGATCCTGAAAAGCATCTGCTAGTAATGCTGGCACACTTCCCCCTCATGGAAAGCCTGATTTAAAGGACAACTAAACCCAAGAACAAAAGTAACCACTGGCTGTGTGGATACATGCAAACAACAGCAGTTGTCAGCCTGTCATTGCTTTTTACAGGCTAAGCAGCTGAAGCCATTTTTAACCATGAAGTCTTTTGTCGCTGTCCCTGCCTGTTTGCCCATGTAAATGAGGCCTTAGGCCACGTACACACGATTAGACCGGTCCGATGAAACTGGTCCGACGGACCGTTTTCATCGGACCAGGCTGAAGTGGTCTAATGGTCTGATGTGTGTACACACAATCGGACCAAAAATCCGATCAGACCAGAATGCGGTGACGTAGAACACAACGACTTGCTGAAAAAATTAAGTTCAATCCTTCCAAGCATGCGCCGACTTGATTCTGAGAATGCGCGGGTTTTTGGTCTGATGCTTTTGCGTACTAACCATCGAATCTGTCCGATGGACAGATTTTAAAGCAAGTTTTAAAACTTTGGTCCGATAGGCCGTACACACCATCGAATTGGTCCGATGAAACTGGTCTGCAGACCAGTTTCATCGGACCGGTCTGATCGTGTGTACGCGGCCTTAAAGGTACAAGTGTACAAGTTTGTTTTGGAGAGTCCAACAGTCTGAAACGTTAATCTTTAATAGTCAGAGTTTTATTGTGGCCGAGACGAGCAGATGTTTTGTTTTATGCTATATACTTTCTGTATAAAGCCTTGAAATCATGTTTTTTACTGCCTTGCTGAGTAAAAGTGCAGGACAAACCTGCTTGGACTGTTCCTATCTTATGCATGGTTGACCGAGGACAGTACCAGTTGAGCCTGTTCCCCTTACTATACATATATATATTTTATAGCATTTTATTGAAGCTTAATTCACTGTATGTTAAGACCTGTTCTTTTATGATATGTTCCTAGCTCATCCAGCTGGCTTTTAAAAAGACTTTCCACACTACAAACTAAAGTAATAAGAAATAAATGCACATGCTAAATTCAGATATCTGTCATTCAAATCTTTAAAACCTTTACAGATACACAGCTATAAAGCTTTCCCAATTTTATATTTTAATCAAGGAAGAAATACAATCTGCTATGCATTGTATGAGCTCTTTAATTGTACAACTGATGTAAAACTGTTGATATGAACTCCTATGAACCTTTTGTAACTTCAGATAGATGTCTGTAATGGGCAATGTGACATCACAGAAAAGTGAGAAGCAGGGGTTTTAGTCAAGGTCGATCTACTTGGCAGAGTGTCTGCATGCTTAGATGCACATTGATTTGGATGTTGAAACCATCACCCACTTGAAAGGTCATTCACTAGTGAAAGTGCGTGATTCAAAATGATTCTCTTAGGCCTTGTACACACGATTAAATGAGTCTGTTCAAATCGGTCGGATCGACCGATTTGAACAGATCTGTCGGCTGGGATTTTGGTTTGCTCGCGTGTACACACAAGCAAACCAAAATCCCCGCCAGCAGACGTGTCAGTGACGTGGCGGTGACGTTGACGCCGCCACGTCACCGCACCAGGAAGTAAAACACTTCCGCGCATGCGTCGAAATCATTTGGCGCGTGTGCGAGAAGACATGTCTGCTGGTTAGCATACTAACCAGCAGACATGTCGGGCGGACGGGTTCCCAGCCGACAGATTTCAAATTGTCGGGTGGCCAAATCCGTCTGTTTGCCCGTACACATGATCGAATCGGTCTGCTGAAACGGTCTAGCAGACCGTTTCCAGCAGACAGATTTGATCGTGTGTACGAGGCCTTATGCCACGTACACACGATCATTTTTTGTGATAAAAAAAAAACGAAGTTTTCTGTGAAGTAAAAAACGATGTTTTTGAAACGTCACTTTTCAAAGACAATTTTGCATACACACCATCGTTTTTTCACAAAAATCGAGGTTACGTTCACCACTCTTTTCCATTGAAGCTCGCTTCATAACTAGCTTCTGGGCATGCGCGGGTTGAAAAACGTCGTTTTAAACAACGTTTTTGCTACACACGGTGACTTTTTGTGAAACAAAAAACGACGTTTTGAAAAACGACACAAAAAATTCAAGCATGTTGGAATTTTTTTTTGGTCGTTTTTTTAAGACAAAAAACAACGTTTTGCCCACACACGATCAATTTAAATGACGTTTTAAAAAACTTCGTTTTTTTTCATCGCAAAAAACGACCGTGTGTACGCGGCATAACAGATAAAAAATGTTTATATCTAATTAACAATTATTGTTACATATGATAATAAATATAGAGAGATTTCAGATATTGTGGGCAAGTTGGGCAACCCCTCACCCCTAAAGATGAAAAATCATAGTGAAGGATTTATAAAGTTCTTTGCATAGGTTTTCCAAATTCCCTCTTCAAATTTCCCATTGTTTAAAGTACTACAACCTATAAATTGTAAAAGATTTAATTTGTCAATATAGTTCAGAAGGTTGAAGTAAAAAAATAAAATAATTCTGCATAGCTTTCCAAATTGTTTTAACGTAAAAACCTGTGCATCAAGATTGAGAACACATCTACCTCTTTGTTATGTAACCCCATGATAACATAAAGACCAAAATCCACTCAAACAATCAAAACATAACTATGACTCTGCTTAGAGAGGGATGACAACCAAAACCCAAGTTACCAGACAAGAAAAGGATAAGTCAGAGAAGCAACCAAGAGACTTATGCCGCGTACACACGGTCGTTTTTTGCGATGAAAAAAAACGACGTTTTTTGTGAAGTAAAAAACGACGTTTTTGAAACGTCACTTTCAAAGACGATGTTGCATACACACCATCGTTTTTTTCACAAAAAACAAGGTTACGTTCACCACACTTTTCCATTGAAGCTCGCTTCATAACTAGCTTCTGGGCATGCGCGGGTTGAAAAACGTCGTTTTAAACGACGTTTTTGCTACACACGGTGACTTTTTGTGAAACAAAAAACGACGTTTTGAAAAACGACACAAAAAATTCAAGCATGTTGGAATTTTTTTTTGGTCGTTTTTTTTAAGACAAAAAACGACGTTTTGCCCACACACGATCAATTTAAATGACGTTTTAAAAAACGTCGTTTTTTTTCATCGCAAAAAACGACCGTGTGTACGCGGCATTAAGCCCTGTACACACGATCGGATATCTGATGGATAGATTTTTTTTTGTCGGATATCCGATGAAGCTGACTTTCATCAGTCTTGCCTACACACCATCAGTCAAAAATCCGACTGTGCCAAAACGCAGTGACGTACAACACTACGACAAGCCGAAAAAAAAATGAAGTTCAATGCTTCCGAGCATGCGTCGACTTGATTCTGAGCATGCATGGATTTTTCTCCGATGAAGTTCCACACAGACGATCGGATTTTTCTATCATTTTTTTATCCATAGGAAAAATTTAAAACATCAAATGACGCCGGTTTGTTTACAAGTGATCAGCGGCAATTTACTGTGATCCGTGATGTGCCGGGCAAGCAAGGACACTTCCGCAAGCGCGTCCCAGGGGACGTGCAATCGTGGAAGTGAAGGATGACGTCCCAGGGACATTGTGTCACAGTAACTCAACCGCGCTGTAGCAGTATTTTTGCTATAGCGCGGTCGGCAAGTGGTTAAACAACGTTTTTTGCTACACACGGTGATTTTTTATGAAACAAAAAACAATGTTTTGAAAAACGACACAAAAAAAATGAAGCATGCTTCAATTTTTTTTTTTCGTTTTTCACAAGACATACAACAAAGTTTTCCCCCACACACGGTCATTTAAATTGATGTTTTTAAAAACGTCATTTTTTTTTTCATCACATAAAGTGATCGTGTGTACGCGGCATAAGACTAGGGCATGTGAGCAGGACAACAAATCTGTACATGCAGCCACAGGTATACTGGACTGGTTTCGAACCAAAGAACATGAATGTCCAAGATTTGCCCAGACACAACCCAAACCTCTATCCAATAGGAAATCTGCTTAAAAATTTAAATTTACCAACAGCCCCATCCTTAAAGAGCTAGAGCATATTTTACAGGGGAAAAAAACGCAGAATCTAACCAGCTATAACTGAAGCCAGATTTGGTTTTACCACATTTTGACTTGCACCTTTAAAGTGCTAAGTATGTTGCATAAACCTAAACACAAAAAAAATCAAAACAAAATTTTAGTTAACCTGTTCCCAACCGTCTCATGTCTTTTTACGGAGGGCAGAATAGCACTCCTGCCAGAAACCCAGAGCGCCAGAGGGCGTGCACGAGAGTTAGCACAGGGATTTGTGTGTAACAACATCCCTGTTCTGTCAGGGCAGAAGAGACATGTCGTTTGTTCCTACTAAGTAGGAACAACGATAAGTCTCCTCCCCTAGTCAGTCCTATCCCCCCAGTTAGAACACACTGAGGGAACACACATTTAACCCCTTGAGTGGCTCCCTAGTGCTAACCCTTTACCTGCCGGTGACATTTACACAGTAATCAGTGCATATTTATAGCACTGATCGCTGTATAAATGTCAATGGTCCAAAAATTTGTCAAAAGTGTCTGATCTGTCTGTCGCAATGTTGCAGCAGCGCCATTACTAGTAAAAAAAATGTAAATAATAAAAATGCCATAAAAATGCCATAAATCTTTCCCGTGGTTGTAGATGCTATAACTTTTGCGCAAACCAATCAATATACGCTTATTGTTATTTTTTTTTACTAATAATATGTAGAAGAATACATATCAGCCTAAACTTTTTTTTAAAAATTTACGCTCCTTTTTTGTTCATAGTGCAACAAATTTAAACCGCAGAGGTGATTAAATACCACCAAAAGAAAGCACTATTTGTGGGGACGCAAATTTTGTTTGTGTAAAGCCTCGCATGACTGTGCAATTGTCAGTTAAAGCCAAATTGTAAAAAGTGCTCTGGTCAGGAAGGGGGTAAAATCTTCTGGGGCTGAAGTGGTTAATTACATCAC
Source organism: Rana kukunoris (assembly GCA_029574335.1). Lineage (NCBI taxonomy): Eukaryota > Metazoa > Chordata > Amphibia > Anura > Ranidae > Rana > Rana kukunoris. The sequence goes on along the minus strand of CM056052.1, from coordinate 345,646,829 downwards.
GAAATGTGGAAATACCTCAAGTCAGTGCAATAAGCACTCCATGACCGCTGCTACTACCGATTTTATATGAGTGTAGCACTAACCCCGGAGCTGGATTTTTGGGCAGCACATTACCTCATGGATCCTCCGAAATTCCTAGGGGTGAATGATGCGTATTGCATATAGTAGAAGAAAAGGAATGTCCACGACAGGTGCTCTTTGCTGTGCTCTTTATTACCCAGCCGGGTAAAAACAGTAAACTTGTGGTGAGGAAAGTAAAGTTGCAGAAGAAAGGAGAATAGCAGATTCAGGCGTGATAATAGGAAACAGTCCTGCTCCCAAGCGTAACACTTCTCTGTGCCACTCCCGCCGGAGTGGGTTTAGTGTACCTGGACAGGCCTCTCTCACTGACCTGGCAGCTGGAGTATCACTCGGACAATTGTAGGATAAAGTCCCTGCCACAGACCCTCCTTGGTGAACATGAACTTGAGGAAATAGTCTCTGCCTACAGACCTCCCTCAGTGAGCCTCAAAAAGATACCTCTGCCACAGGCCCCTCTCTGGATTGAATTCTTGTAGATATCCCTCCTTGGATAAGTTAACGCCTGGATCTCCTTCAACTTGTTCTCCCAGGTGCCGACTGACAATCCCTCAGTGTGCGGCTACCTTGATCCCGGTGGTTTGTCCAAGCCATTTTGGACCGCCAGCCTCTCAATGACACTCCTCAGACAGACTCCCCACCGAACAGCAGTACAGCTTGGGATCTTCAGAAGTAGGAACCCAGTCATTCACTGGGTCCCCGTCATGGTTCAGATGCTCTGGGCCAGCATGGTCCCGGAACCAGGAACACCGCGTGGCACGCACGCACCCCCCGGCCAGGTAGGCCATATCGCCGGGGTGCCGTGATGTGGTCACCCTAAAGATGGGTGCCACACTGGACAAAGAAGACCCAGAACCAATGGCATCTGCCTCATAAATAACCCTCCCCAGCATGCACAGCGAGGACAAACCCTCCTGATTGACTGCTGGGAAAGAGCACCCAAACCTTAACTCCACTGCTGCCACCTGCAGCACCGGGGCTGGAGGAACACCTCAGTACAACAGAATAGGCCTACAGCACAGCCAAGCTGAGACAGAGACCCTGTTTTGCACTTAACAATCTGGATCAGAGTTTAACTATCCTCTGATCTACCCTTAAATTTAACTAGCACCAGTACCATAAAGTACACAGGCGCTTCATGAGTTAGCATTATTTTTCTGTAGCAAGTGCACTGTTTTAACTACAAAAACTAGGGAGCCTAGGTACATAGGGACCATGCACGGACTTTAGAGTTATCAACTGCTCCTTTTTTCTCCAGGGACAGCGCCAAGTTCCCAAGATGCTACCTCTTTAAATGTGTCCTAGGAAATGTCCTTTACTTCATCATAATATACATATATATATATATATAGATATATATATATATATATATATATATATATATATATATATATATATATATAGATAGATATATATATATCTATCTATGTATATATATATATATATATATATATATATATATATATATATATATATAGACATATATATCTATATATATTTTGATTTTTTTAAGGATAGATAGGTCTTGAATTGTGTAACATTTTTATTTCCTTGGCTCTTATTGGGAATAAATAGTAAAAGGTTAGTTGTTAGTATAATATTAACATAAGTTTAAGTCAGGTTAACACATTTTTACATTTTTTTTTTTGTAAGCTTTTCTATTCCACAAAGGTCTGATCTGGTCAGTAGAGAGCTGATCTAGATCCACCATGCAGTTCTGCAGTAACAAAACACTTCTAATAGTGATCTATTGCTGGCTGCAAAAAGCCAGCAATAGATTACTATAGAAGTGATCTTCTGCTGAAGTGAGAGGCTTGATAGTGCTGCGGCAGATCTGTTTGAGCCACCGTACTTAGAGAAAGTGCTGTGAAGTCACAACATTATCAAACTAAATGCAGAGGCGTTTCATGTGCATTCTCTTCTACAGAATACTTAGGCCCCTTTCACAATGCGGCGAGAGCCGTGCTGATGGTATAGCGCCGCTAAAAATAGTAAAAATAGCGGCACTATACTGTCGGATTTGCCGCGAGTTGCGACCGCTAGCGGTGCGGTATTAACCCCCGCTAGCGGCCGTGAAAGGGTTAATACCGCCCGCAATGCGCCTCTATAGATATAGGTATTGCCGCGATTTCCCATTGTTTTCAATGGGAAGGAGCGGTGAAGGAGTGGTATACACGCGGCTCCTCTCACTGTTACAAAGATGCTGCTGACAGGAGATTTTTTTTCTCTCCTGCCAGCGCATCGCCACATTGAGGATGCAGTGAAGGAGTTTTTAAGAGGGTATAGCAGTGCTATTTTTAGCGCTGTACCGCCTGAAAAACTCCTCAATGTGAAAGGGGCCTAAAAGTGATACTAAAGGTTCCTTTAAATAAAAATAAAAAACATGTCATACTTACCTCCACTGTGCAGCTCGTTTTGCACAGAGTGGCTCTAAAGATCCCCTTCTGGGGTCCCTCGGCGGCTCTCATTGCTCCTCCCCGCATTAGATAACCCCCTTGGAGAAATGCTCCCCCCAGGGGGGTTACCTTGCAGTCGTGCTCCCAAGTAATACACTCAGCGTTCAAAGACATAGAGTATTTTGACTCGGCCCCACCCCCTGGGTCATTGGATTTGATTGACAGCAACGGGAGCCAGTGGCTGCGCTTCTATTAATCTATCCAATCAAAGCCGGGACTTCGTGAAGAGGACAGCGGGGACGTGCCGAGCAGGTGAACTGGCTCAGGTAAGTAAAACGGGGGGTAGGGGGGCCGGTGATTGCCAGGTGTTTTTTCACCTGGGCCTCATCGTTTTTTTTCCCATCGGTAAAAAAACGTAGAACCTGTTTTAAAATTATCTCATGGTTAAAAAACCGATAGAAAAAAACGATCGTCTGTGGGGAAATCTATCGGTCAAAAGTCCACGCAAAATCCAAGTCGACACATGCTCGGAAGCATTGAACCTAATTTTTCTCTGCACGTCGTTATGTTTTACGTCATCACGTTGGACACGATCACATTTTTAGCTGATGGTGTGTGGGCAAGACTGATGAAAGTCAGCTTAATCGGATATCTGATGAAAAAATCCATCGGTCTGTTTTCATCGGATGAACCGATCGTGTGTACAGGGCATTAGTCTTCAACTATTCCAAAACTAGCTCTGAAATAGCATATGATACACTAACTGTGTAACCTGTGCAAGCAACTAAATACATGGCACACATTTGTGGAAATATGTAAATATCATACAATCCTGTTTACATACACTGGGTGACAGGTCTTAAACCTTTGACAAATCACAGAACAAAATTATGTTGCATAAGCTTGGATGTGCGTGACAGAGCAGTTGTCTGGCTATATATCCCAGTGTCTTATAGCCTAGCTTAAGATCTTTTTCTCTATGGCCTCGTACACACGATCGGAATTTCCGATGGAAAAAGTCAGACGGACTTTTTCCATTGGAAACTCCGACCGTGTGTATGCTCATTGGAGAAATTCCATCGGAAATTCCGATGAATTCCATCGGAGATTACATAGAGAACATGGAATTCCGATGTGAATTTGGTCAGACAAAGGTCCGATCATGTGTACAGGGCATAACAGTTTGCTGTGAGCATCATATCAACACTTACCAAAGTCTTTTGAAAGCATTCATCATTTATAGTTTACAATGTTTTTTCTATATCACGCAAAGCTCCTTCACTCATAAAGCACACATTTAGCGCAACTGTGAAACATTTTGACCATGTCTGTCCTGAAAATTTCCAACCTCCGTGACCATGTGAATTTTTTTTTTTTATGTTTCTTTGTTGCTATGTGCCTCATGATTTGTGCATAAATTGGTAACATAAAACTATTCTTTGAACTTTAAAGGCTTGATCTTACGTTCTGTTCGACAGATGCTATTCACTGATCACTGGTGTGGATCATTCAATACCAGCCATTCTCCACCAGAGTTCCGTGGAAGTCTAAGGCCGCATACACACGACCAGTTTCCTAGACAGAATCCATCAAGAAACTTGGTGGGAGAGCTTTTTTGCCGAAGAAAACGGTCGTGTGTAATGCTTTTCATCGAGTAAACTGTTGAGGAACTCGACGAGGAAAAAAGAGAGCAAGTTCTCTTTTTCTTGACGGGAGTCTCAATTTCCTCGTCGTGTTCCTCGTCGGGCTGGTTTTCCATGAGAAACACGTTGGTGTGTATGCTTAGAAACCCGCGCACCTTCGGTAAAAGTAGTATTTGTAATGGAAATTGCACATTTGTCACGCTGTAACAGACTGAAAAGTGCAAATGTCTCTTACCAAACTTTTACCTAACACGCAGTAACATGAGATTAGCAAAAGCAGCCCCAAGGGTTGTGCCAGTGGAATCGAACTTCCCCTGCCGTCTATGTGTTGAAGTCACTGAGTTTGAGAACGAGGAGATTTGGTCTTGACTGTGTGTCCGCAAAGACAGCTTGTCAAGTTTCTCGGCAAGCCTAACAAGCAACTTGTCGAGGAAAACGATGTGTCTTGTCCCGACGAGTTCCTCTGTCGTGTGTACGAGGCCTAAGGTTTCTCCAGAAGTTTCTTAAGGTTTCTTGAGCTGTGGTTGATTGGCATTCCATTTGAGAGTGCCTGCATAACTCCAGGGCCTACACTATTTGGCAAAGTCACAAGCATGACACCAATTTTATTTTTAGGTACCTGAAACGGAAGCATTCTGAACACCATCTGTGTAAGGTTTGAATTGTTCTTACTGACCATCATGGTAAAGTGCCTTTTTACTATTGACCGCAATTAATTGGTTTCAATTAGTTTTAGTCTTAAAAAAAAGTTTACTTTCCTTAGAAGACAAGGTGGACTATGTTTTTATTTGTAATGTTTTGCTGATAACCAATATACATATGTTTGTCTGAAAACAGAGGCTAAGATGGCGACTTCCTTGGCTGTAAATGGCAATAGAGTTTAGTTTTGCTTTAGGAGGCCAGGTGTTGGCAGGGGTCCACCCAAAGCTTGACAATTCATAGGGGTAAAAGGGGTTTAAAGTGCAGTTCCACCCAAAAGTGGAATTTGCTCCTTGTACTCCTCCCCCCTTTCGGTGCCACATTTGGCACCTTTTTGGGGGGGGGGGGGGCAACAGGATACCTGTCTTCCACTTCCAGGAGCCTCAGCCGTGGGTATTGACGACACCACCTGGGCTCCCTTCTCCTCCTTCCCGAGCCGCCGGGACAGTAGGGCTTGCGCAGTAGGGTTCCCGGCGTGAAGCCGTAAGGCTTCACTGCCAGGTCTCCTTACTTGCAATGGCGATGGAAACATTAGCTGCGGTGCCAACATTGCTGGACTCCAGGAAAGGTAAATGTCCGATTATTAAAAGTCAGCAGCTGCAGTATGTGCAGCTGCTGACTTTAAATGTTTGCAGTGGTGCATGGACTTATCCGCTTTAAAGTGTTACTAAACCCACCACAGTAAAATTAGTCTGTATATGCAGTAAAGCATGCTTGTTATACTCACTGTGGAGCCTAAGGGGTTAATCCTCTGAATTGTGTAAAAAGGCTGTTTGATCCTGTCTCCTCTGATCCTCTCCTCCTTTCACTGTCCCCAATATATTTCCTGATAATAAAAAGCTAGGGGACAGGCTACACATGCTCAGTTTGGTGTGTATTGCTAGAGAGTTTTTTATTGGAAGGGTGCATGTGACCAGCACAGGACCAATCAGCACTGTCCAGACAGAGGGTCAGGGGCCCTGCATCCTGATATGACAGTCAGAGCAGAATAAAAACTCCTCCTACGAGCTTTAACCAGAACAAAGATGGGATATTACCCTCCTAGCCCCCCCCTTTCCCTGTCCTTCTCCTCCCTTTCCCCTTTTCCCTCTCCCCCTCTTTCCCCTCCCCCTTCCTCTCCCTTCCTTCCCCCCTCCCCCCTACTTTATCTAGCCTAGGGTTACATATATATATACACACATATATTTATTTATTATGCCTACCCTTAGAGATCCACGACCATACCCCCATGTCCGCCACCTGGGGAAACTTTTTGGGTGGCCCAGCTCCGCGCTGTATTAATACACTCACAGGGTAAGTTATTATTATTTTCTTTTACATTATATACTTTATTGCTGAATTTTATTACATGGCTGTATTTCATTATATATCCTACAGATTGGTTTGTCCTGACGAAGCGGTGAACTTCCACGAAACTAGTTGACCTTGACCAATTTTTAAAGTTGTACAATTATCTGTGTTACGTTTTATCAATAAATCTTGTTTTATATGTCTGTTTACATTGTTTTTTACTAGTACCGACATAGTCCCTTTATCCAACCTTGTGGGTAGCTTTGGGTCTAGCCTCAGCAACTACTCCATTGCCCCCACTTCCCCAATTTCACAAGCTTTAACCAGACACTGATAGAAGTCACACGATTGCTATATATTGCTGATGAGAAAAGGTATTAAGCTGTTCATATTTACCAAAATAATTGCATTTCCCTATTCTGTGTACTGTGGGAGACCAGATATAGTGAATGCAGAGTCCTGGGTTTAGTAACACTTTAAGGTTTCACCACTGAACAGTAGCATATCCCTACAAGTTAAAAGGTAGTAGCGGGAATACATACAGTATAAATCAATAGCATTTAAAAATGTCACTGCATAAGTGGGCAAATAATTTTTACTAAATGTATATAAATGCCAAGTTCTCTAGAATATGCTTACATGTCGTATAATAAAATACATAAGGTCATCCTTCCTGTATCAAAAAAAAAAAGCAGTGCAAAAACACAGAACTCTCTAAAAGTGTTTATATGAAACTTATTACTGGAAAAAACCAACCAGTCATCTGGAGACAGAGCACAGAGGAAGTGCTGCACACTGCTCTCAATCCTCCCAGCTCCAAAACATTGACTTAATATATTTACTTGCTGTGCTACAACATATAAACTACACACACTTAACTATAAATATTCTGGCATCTATAGAACACCTATGTTGTCTTCCTGCAATTATAACTCCTCTCCTATGTATCATAATTCACAGATAACGTCAGTATGTGTATAAATCATCTTTCTTTAACTTTACAACATACCTAACTTGTATAATATTAACCTATTTTTATGAGAATTGTAGGCATCTGCATACCAACATACTGGATCGCCTCCAACAGGTCACATGCCTTGCAAAAGCAATACATTGTTTTATGTATAAGAAAAGCAGTTCCGTGTTTAGTATAGAAGTGCTGAGGAGTTTCCAACTTATCTACATGTCCATGATGATATTAAAGCGGAACTTCGGTAATTTTTTCATCTTTCCATTTATTAAATCCTCTGCTTTTGTTGTTTTAACTTTGGATAGTAATTACCTTATACAGCCCACTTCCTGTTTCTTATCTGGTAAAAAGCCTAGGCTTATGACATCATGCACATGTTCCCTGGAAGAGAGGGGGAGTGGAGTCATAAGAAGGCCAATGAGAGCTGCAGAGTTGGAGGTGTGCTTCTGTGTGTCTGTGTAAATCCAGGAAGTGAACAGGAAGCAGCTTCAGTTGCCCACAGTTAAAATGGTTACAGCCAGACTCAGTGGAGGGAGATTTCTGAAGCATATTTGGCAAGTACAGAATCACAGTATATAAAAAATATATAAAGCAAAGATAGTGAAACAACAAGTATATTCAAGTTCTGTAATTTACTAAAGCAGCGGTAATTATCACCCCACTTAGCGTGACCAATCGTTCTCATTAGGGTTGTCCCGATACCACTTTTTTAGGTCCGACTACAAGTACGGATACTTTTTTTCAAGTAGTCACCGATACCGAATACCGATACTTTTTTTAAATGTCATGTGACAGTTTTCAAACCACAATACAGACTAAGGATATTTTCTTTAGAATTATGAAGTACTGTTTTACATGAATAACATTAATATTTAATTATTTAGAAATGACTTAAAATACAGAGCTTGTACTTTAGGAAGTTGTATTCTATGTGACTCCATTTTGAGTGACACAGAAAGAAATAACATGCAATGCAGTGCACTGACTGAGAACTTCTGGCAGTGGCAAGGCAACCAACTACACATAGCTTGCCTCTGTGTGCACTACTGCATTACAATTTACTAGACATAGACACTCGGTATTCTATTCAATAATTCATTCAGTATCACTGTATGACTCTTATCACTCTTGTATGACGAGTGTCTACATTAACATTACAATTCTATATTTAATCTTACTTGCTCGGCGAGGGCTGGCAAAGGCTGACTGCTGCTATGAAGTTTGTCCTGTCCTGCTCTCCTCCCTCTCTCCGCCCGCTCTCCTCCCCTCATACTTCAGCAGCACGAGGCGAGGAGGAAAACAAACAACTATTGGCTGCTGTTTGGCGCTCTCTCCACCCCTTAGCTGCTGCTGCTCTCCGCCCCCAGTATGCACGAGCGAGGGGAGTAAAACGTCCACAAAACGGCACATAGACATACCTGTTTGCCGCCGCTCTATCCAGCTTCCACCCCTTGTCAGCTGCCACTATTATGCTGCTTTACCAGGAGGAACAAGGTTAACCATACAGTACCAGTGCAACCAATTAGGATGTCACTGCCGCTCGCTCCACCCCCTTCTAAACTGCCGCAAGTTGCCGCAACCAATTAGGATGATCGCTCGCCAATCCCCACCCCTTCTAAGGTCCCGTTCTAACACTCAGCAGCCTGCTCGTTGAAAAAAAAAAAAAGTATTCTATTTAGGTATCGGCAGTATTTGCGGGAGTACGAATACTCCCGCAAATACTCGGTATCGGTCCCGATTCCGATACCGGTATCGGTATCGGGACAACCCTAGTTCTCATAATAGTTCATAAGAAGTATGGGACAAAGGGAATATGTCCAGGTGAACCCACAAGTGCTTAATGTCGGTCTACAAGGTGCTCTTCACCCCTAAGAGCTTCCACCGTGTGTCACACACCCTTTCGGGTATATACTCACCAAAAGGTTGAGTTTAGTAGGCACTAAACATGCAGTATTGAATCCTCTCCCATATCCGTACTGCAATCGATCCCCCAAACAGGCTTTTTTAATCTCCTCAGATGTTCCCGGATTATAAAGGGAAAAAAAGACTCACGATAGTGTAATCCCGTTTCTCTTGTTTTATTTATAAATCCTTAATGACATCCATAAAATCGACACAGTACCAAGCGTAGGTTAAAGCAGGTATTATTCACACAGAAGCGCCATTCATAGCATCCAGTAAGGCTTGTGAGCATGTAAATGATGGTCGCGTCCACTGCAAACCTCCACAGTGCTACTTCCTTGTTGCTGGAACGCACCTGGAATGCACAGCGTCACTACGTCACTTCCTGATGCCGCAAGGTCTCTAAACTATTTAATAAAATAACCCATTTACTGTTCTTTGGAGTTTAGGGGGTTCAGACTGTCGCCATTGGGAGTAGACATTTTTATCAGTGGGTGGCATAGTGCCCCATCTTTGCTATTGGGTGGAGGAATGGTGCCCCATCATAGGCGTGCACACAGTGTGTGCCTGGCCACACCCTAATCACTTAGTGCACATTAGCATTATCACTTTGTGTAGCAGCAGGGAGATGGGAAAGATCTCCCTCTTACTGACTCTGCTATAAGAGAAGTGCTTATGCACTTTTATTTTACTGTACCGGCAAGGATATCAATGTGCCAGAGCCACACATGTGTTTTTCTTAACTTTGGGTGCACACCCTAATGCAATAGGCTGTGCACACCTATGTGCCCCATTGTTGGTGTCAATAAGAGGAATAGTGCCCCATCTTTGGTGATAGGTGATAGTGGGAGGAATAGTGTTTGGTATCAGTGGGGGGAATAGTACCCCAAGGGCCAAATAAAGGCTAGCAAAGTGCCACATCTGGCCTCCGGGCCACAGTTTGGACACCACTATTCTAAGCAGTTCAGTTTAAATCAAATAAATGCATTCCCAGTGCACTGAATTCAAAAGGTATACAAAGTCTTTAGTTTGTTTTCTTTAGAAAGCAGCCACAGCCTGAGTAGAAAAGATTCCTTTATCTTTGTGTAGAAGCAGTGGTCTTTATGAAGAGATCTGCTGAATCAAACCTATAACGCTGCAATCAGCAAAGCTCAGGCTCCCTGTTGATTGGAGAGCTTCTGGTCTGACTCTGCAGGTTGGCTTAAACCTCTGTAGAGATACTACTGCTTCCATGCAGAGAGCAAAAGTTCTATTATACAGCATTCTGGCAGGGAATGGGCTTTTCTACTCTCTACCACTCTGTGGCTGGTTTATAAAGAACTTCTTTTTTAAGATTTTAAAAGCCTTTAGCTTTGATGAACCTGGGGTGTCTTTTGCCGATTTAAACCAACTCTAAGCTAATAAATATACTACACAAAATTCTGGAGGATTTTTGATTGGCCAAGTGTAGAAGTATTGGAATTTTCTGCTTATCTGAAAATCTGATAACTATAAAAAGCAACAGCGTGTAAGCTTGTTCTGAAGCTGGAGACATTTATAAGTAGTAACAACTGGTTAAAAGTGAATTAACATGGTTTTCTAACTAAAGCCAGGTGTCATCTGAAGACTGTTCATTTTCAATTGAGGAATGTTGGGCGGGAGGTGGCCAACAGAGCCATCCACAGGGAGAATTTAGTAAGTAACTGACCAAAATTCATGCCGTGTATTGCCAGCTTTACATTGTCTACAATATTATACAGCAGACACAGACAGTCATTTTAGTACCTGAGCAAGTGATATTTAGCATTGCCAATTATATTTTATCTTGTGTAAAACCCCTTCAATATATGACATACATGATGTTCAGTTGGGCACAACACTGTGTGAGAAAATAATGGAAAAGAAGGCAAAAATGCATTCTCAATGTTTTTGGTATTCCAGGCTGCAGAGTGGAAGGACATTGCCCCAAGCTAGGTCTTTATATCCATTTGTGGCTCAATTTAAGGACCTATTTAGATTTATTCATGTGGATAGAAGTGTGTTTTTTTTTTTTTAGCGTTAGGCAGGTACGTTGTCCTGAGTCAACTTGACTTTCCTTTGTGTGTTGACATGTTATTCAAGGTAATTGATGTGTTTTACCTGGCTCACAGTCTCTGCTCTAATTCATCCCAAAAGTGTTCTATTGGGTCAAGCACTGGTCCAAATCATTTGGTTTTTCTTTCAGGAGTTGGGCTTGGCCCCTTAGTTCCAGTGAAGGGAACTCTAAGGCCACGTACACACGATCAGACCAAACCGATGAGACTGGTGCGACGGACCGTTTTCATCGGACCACCGCTGAAGTGGTCTGATGGTCCGATGTGTGTACACACCATCAGTCCAAAATCCCATCGGGCCAGAACGCGGTGACGTAAAACACAATGACGTGCTGAAAAAACGAAGTTCAATGCTTCCAAGCATGCGTCGACTTGATTCTGAGCAATGCGCATGTTTTTGGTCAGATGCATTCTGTACTAACCATCGTTTTGGTCCGACGGACAGGTGTCCATCGGACAGATTTTAAAACAAGTTTTAAAACTTTGGTCCGATGGACAACGGTCCTATGGGCCATACACACTATCAATTTGGTTTTCAGGCCAGTTTCATCGGACCGGTCTGATCATCTGTACGTGGCCTTAGGGCATCAGAATACCAAGACATTTTGGACAATTTCATGCTTTCAACTTTGTGGGGACAGTTGGCCTTCCTGTTCCAACATGACTGCACACCAGTGCACAAAGCAAGCTCCATAAAAACATGAATGAGTGAATTTGGGGTGAAGGAACTTGACTGGCCTTCCCAGAAAATAGAACACCATTGGAATGAATTAGACTGCGAACCAGGCCTTTTCATCCAACTTCATTCTTCCATGCTCTTCTGAAAGAGTGGTCAAACATTCCCATAGACACACTCCTAAACCTTGTGAACAGCCTTCCCAGAAGAGTTGCAGCCGTTATAGCTGCAAAGGGTGGGCCAACTCAATATTGAACCCTACGGACTAAGACTGTGATGTCGTGTAAAGGCAGGCGTCACAATACTTTTGACAATATAGTGTATATAAGGAGAATACAGCCCAGACAGAGTTGAGATCAGACAAGGGACAGGGTGGGGGAGATCCCATGCCGTGTTCATAGAGAGCAGTGAACACGGTCGTGATCAAATCCTCCTTATCTCCACCCAAACATAAAATGGTAATGATACAAACTAAAAGTCAGTTCAAGTATTTTTGTAATGCTTGTGTAATACCTCAATAAATAATCTTTTTAATGTCTCTTTAAAGGGTTTGTAAACTTTAAATGTCTTTATTTTTAAATTGCATGGAACAGCAGAGGAAATGGGAGACGTATGGATTGAGACAACATTTGCCTTTTAACTTGGAGCCATTTACATTATTATTTGACATATCATTTGACAGCCAGACTTTTTTCAGAATGCATAGATCAGCACCCAATACGTGTTTGAGAACGTAGACTTTTAGCACCGTGAGCTAGTGAAAACATGTTATGGCCACCGGGGAAGAAAAAAAGTGTCTGGATGGCCGCAATCTCTTTATTTTCAATAAAAACATGGACAGTACCGCAATGGTGGCGAACAAAAACGGCCACCCCTTGGATTTTGCACACAGGGACATAACAGGGAACTGTCAGTTCAGAAAGCTCCTACATTATTCACAAATCCTTCATTCGCACATTTCCTCTCATCAGTTCTTAGTATAAACACTGCTACATACTGTATCCTATTGTATAAACCAACAGCCCACTCGGATTCTCAGGATTATAAAACGTTTCAGAAACACTTATATGGCAATCTAGCTGGACCTATAATGTATACATTGGTACATACAAACTATATATTTATACTGTATTTCATCAGATGATCAAAATGTAATACCCACCAAAGTGATTTATGGCAGCGCTAAATAATGTTTGTTATTTCATTGTGCTTGCTCTATGCTGAATGGTTACTGTAAAAGGCAAATCATGGCACCCGGGCTAAAGTTACGCTCATAGATTTCTCTTGTGAGGCCTGAGAAAAAGAATACATTCCTTGATGCACCCTTAACAGCGCGGATGAAGTTATCTCTGCTGATGGGTATTGTTAAAGGGAAGGACGAAAGGATTTACAACTGGCTTTTATTAACCACTTGCTTACTGGGCACGTATACCCCCTTTTCTGCCCAGGGCAATTTTCAGCTTTCAGCGGTGTCACGCTTTGAATTACAATTGCGCAGTCATGCTACACTGTACCCAAATAAAATTCTTATCATTTTGTTCACACAAATAAAGCATTATTTTGGTAGTAATTAATCACCACTGGGTTTAAATTTTTCTTGCTAAATAAACGAAAAAAAAGAAAAAAAAAAAAAGTTTTTATAGTTTGTTAAATTATTTTGCACGCAGGTAATTTTTCTCCTTTATTGATGTGCGCTGATGAGGCGGCAGTCATGAGCACTGATAGGCACTGATAAGGCAGCACTGATGGGCACTAATAGGTGGCTCTGGTGGGCACTGATCAGGAAGCACTGATGAGGTGGCACTGATCAGGAGGCACTTATGAGGTGGCACTGATGGACACTGATAGGTGGCACTGGTAGGTGGCACTAATAGGCAGCACTGATGATCAGGCATTAATTGGCAGAACTAATGGGCACTGGTGGGCACTGGTAGGTGGCATTGGTGGGCACTGCTTAGCAGTTATGTTGGGCACTGGTAGGTGGCTATGGTGGGCACTGGTAGGTGGCATTGGTGGGCACTGCTTAGCAGCAGTGGCTGTCGGTGAGGGACCGATGTCCCTTTAACATGAGCCAGTAATTGGCTTGTTTTTTCTCCTCACGCTGTTGGTGCGAGAAAAAAAAAAGCTGATAATTGGCTTCTGTTTACATCACGTAATCAGCTATCATTGGCTGACAGCTGATCACGTGTTAAAAGGCCAGGATCAGCCTTTTACTCCAATCTGTGATCATCCGAGTCCCAAGGACTCAGCGATTACAGAGTGCGCCACCCGAGCGCTGCACCACGCACAGGCGGCTCGAGCATGGGAGGATGTCTATGTAGGCCTATATTCGGCTATAGCGCAGGCATCAAGTGGTTAAAACAGACCAGGCATCAAATATACTTTTTAATGTGCAATGTATGCAAGCTAAAGCTGACCATAGATGGATTGCAATTCAACCAGTTCAGCATCCTTACCACTTTCAGCATCCTTACCACTTTAAATTGGTGGGTTTAGTTCCATTTTAATCTGCTAGGTACATCTCACTAAAAAAAATACTTACCTTCAGCCCCGATCTATCGATCTCTACTGCCTGTCCCTGATTTTCTCTATTAAACGGTCACTTCATACTGTGCATGCTGCCATGTTCCCATTCCTACAAGAAAAGCATATTAATTGGGGCCTCTAGCAATTGTTCAGATTACGGTTTTGGATTTCCCATCACTTTCTGCCCCAATGATGATGGTCACCAGGACAAATAGAAAGGAATAATCTCCCACCCTAAAAACAAGTTAAAGGATATAAAAACAATACATCTAGGCTAGGCTATTCTAGACTTTTTTGGTGTAAGGTCCTGTACCATACCATAATGTTACTAAACAGCTTGTCATCCATAGCTTTCTATTTATAGATACTGCTCACGCGCCTGCAGGGACTATCAGTGCTATGTGAAATGTATATGCTCGCAAATTTACATAATTTTACACTAAAGTGAGAAAATGTTGCCTTCAATATACACAAAAGAGAGTCTTGCAGCTTTGATATATAAGCTACATATTTCACGAGCGTGTGCTATAAAGTGGTATACGGTAATTATTATGGATTCATCATGTGCTTGACAAGATTGCAAACTACACCGGTCAGTGCTCTGTTATGTGACATGATCTACTGTAGCTTGCCATTGTTCTCCATTATACTCTTTTCAGTCACATTTTGGTTCAAAAGCATCATTCATAAGTTTTCATCATATGCAAGACGAGTACGTTGAATTATAATATAAAACCAGTCACTAAAATTTTATATAAGCTTTGTTAATATAATCTCAAAAGTATTTTTTTTATATTATCTGCAGCTTTTATTACAATAACAACTAGTTATTAAAATTTTGCCGAACAGTTTGGCCTGAGCATCAGTTCGAGACGAACATTGAC
Source organism: Rana kukunoris (assembly GCA_029574335.1). NCBI lineage: Eukaryota > Metazoa > Chordata > Amphibia > Anura > Ranidae > Rana > Rana kukunoris. The sequence goes on along the minus strand of CM056052.1, from coordinate 345,631,693 downwards.
TCTTCGCTCTGTTCGGGGAACACTGGAATTTGCAGGGTGTTCGGCAGGTGTTCGCTGCAAAGTGCATTCTGTGCCCTGTTTGGGCAAAGCTTTGCCCAATCAGGGTGCTGTAACAGCTGGTTGTTAGGGACCGGGGCCGGGAAGCCAGCCGCAGCATCCTTAATATCCAATGATAAATCAGCTGTCAATGGGCTTCCCTGCTGACGCTGAATAAAATAAATAAATAAATAAATAGTAAAACAAAAAACAGTGTAGGGGTCCCCCCCAAGATCCATACCAGACCCTTACTTAGCATGCAGCCTGACAGATCATAAAAGGGGGGGTGAACGAGCCCCCCCCTCCTGAACCATACAAGGCCCCCAGATCCCCCCCAATGTGAAAAAATATAGGGTACATAGTACCCCTACCCATTCACCAAAGAATAGTCAAAAAGTAATAAAAACACAGTTTTTGACAATTCCTTTACTAAAAAATTAAAAAACAGTGTCCCTGATGCAAATCTATCGTCAATCACGCCACCACCGTCGGACCCCCCCAAAAAAACGCTCCCGCCGTCCATGTAGGCTGACCACCTACTGTAGGCTCTGCCGTCTGACTTTTCTTATATAGGTAGTGGTGAGGCCACCTGCCGATTTCACCTGGAGGCACTGCCCCCTTGTGACATCACTGACCCAGCATGCACTGTTCCGTGATGTCACAAGGGGCACACGGGGGGCATTGCCATCAGGTGACATCGCCAGGTGGCCTCTCCCTTACCTATATAAGAACTGTCAAAAGGCAGAGCCTGCAGTAGGTTTTCCCATTAAAAATCCCATTAAAATCCATACCATAGCACTTTACACTCAGACTAAAGGGACCCCCCAGGCATTATTTTTAATGGAATTTTTTGTTTTTATTGTTGCACTTTAAGCATCATTAAAATCACTGCTCCTGAAAAAATCATAGTTTTTAAAAATATTTTTTGCATTGAAACAGGTTCCCCCAGTGCAATACCTGTACCCCCTTTTATGGCCAATTACTTGCATATAAGCCCTCAAAATAGGCACTTTTGTTTTTTCCTGTTTGGCTCTGATAGACTTTAATGGGGTTTGCCATTCGGGTTAGAACTTTTCCCCTGTTCCGGAGTTCTGCTGCAAACCAAACAGGGGGGTGTTCGGCTCATCTCTACTAGTTATCCTTGTTCACGCTCTTCCTAATTAAGGGTGACAATGCTACTGTATGTCCCTGGGTTCCAACTGTGCTCATCTGTTGTCACTCAATTACCCAGACTTCCAATGGAGACTACAAGTGGCCAACACACATTGTGCAGGCATGGTCCGCTGTTGTCACTATTATGAAGCTTGCCCTGACAGTTTCCTTGTAGAACTGTCTTCAAAGAAGCTGCAGAAAGTCAGCAGCATCGGGCTTAAAACAAAAGTGTCAAAAGTGTGAAAACAGGTATTGTTAAAAAAATTGCAGCTGTTTATGACATGTACTTAGTGGTTTATCAAACGTATTGCCATTCAGTTACCGTTTACATCTATTTTACAAAATTGTGTGTCTATTTTAGTGCACACCTAACAATATTATTCAAAAATAGACAGAGCTATTACTTATGAAGATGTCAAACAAGATGGATCACTGAAATTAGATCTTCACCGCTCAGGCATCAAATAAAGTAGGCAAAAGTGTATACGCAAATGATATCCAGGTATCCAAGGCTATTTTTGTCAGTGAAGTCATGGCACATGGGCAGTTGCCAAGTGTTTTCTTTCCATGCTCAGTCTTGATCTGTGGGGTTACCAGGTTAAGATGATCACTCATTTGTAGAAATAAGGGGCATTTCAAGAGTTTGATCAGGGTATCCATAATTCCTTTATATTCATTCTGGATCAGCAAACTAAAAGTGTGTAAATAATAAAAGTGTTAAAGTGACTCTGTCTTACATTAAAACACTTAGGGCTAGATTCACGTAGGGGCGCGTATCTTTGTGTGGGCGTCACGTATCCTATTTACGTTACGCCGGCGCAACTTTTACAGGCAAGTGCTGTATTCACAAAGCACTTGCTTCGTAAGTTGCGGCGGCGTAGAGTAAATTGGCCGGAGTAAGTGCGCGTAATTCAAATTAAGCATGTAAGGGGCGTGTTGTATTAAAATGAACGGTGACCCCCACGTAAATGACGCGCAGAACGAACTGCGCATGCGCCGGCCGTGGACGTATCCCAGTGCGCATGCTCTAAATCACATTGCAAATAGTCAATGAAAACGATGTGAACGTAACTTACGCCCAGCCCCATTCTGAATCGCCTTACGCAAACGACGTAAAATTTATAAAATTTGACCCGATCCCGACGTCCATACTTAAGATTAGCTGCGCCATGTTTTTGGTGGTTTATCTTTACGCCTGAAAAAGGCCTTACGTAAACAGCGTATCTTACTGCGATGGCCGGGCGTACGTTCGTGAATCGGCGTATCTGGCTAATTTACATATTCGACGCGTAAATCGACGGAAGCGCCACCTAGCAGCCAGCGTAAATATGCAACTAAGATACGACGGCGTAATACAATTACACCGCTCGTATCTTGGCTCAATCCCGGCTTATCTTGTTTTCTGAATACAGAAAAAAGATACGCCCGCGCATCTAAGAAGTTACGCGGCTTATCTAGAGATAAGCCCCGTAACTTCTTACTGAATCTGGCCCTGAGTGGTTATAAGCTCTTACATATACCCAGTGAAGTGAATGGCCTCAGGTGATACACAGAGAAATCCTCCTTAATAAGTTGTACTGTACCGGTTTATCTGCAGCCCTTTCTCCTCTACAGCCCTTCAAAGTTCACACATCAAAGGCTACTTCTGAGATTTCTGAAGGCAGGGGGTAGGCATATGATGTCACACACTGCATAGCACAGAGCACAGTGTAATCTGACACCTGAGTGGAGGTAATGGAAACACCCACCTCTAAACACTCTCATAAGGAAACATGGTCAGCTGTCAATCACCTGCTGTGTGCTGGAGGAGGGTGGGGGGCATCTCCTGGGAAAGGAAGTACTCAGTGCTTTGGATTGTGGCAAGTACACACTATAGCAGGCATATGCAATTAGTGGACCTCCAGCTGTTGCAGAACTATAAGTCCCATGAGGCACAGCAAGACTCTGACAGCCACAAGCATGACACAGAAAAGGCAGAGACATGATGTAGTTTTTACTTGTAGTTTTGCAACAGCTGGAGGTCTGCTAATTGCATATCCCTGCACTATAGAATATGTTATATTAATTTTTCATTGTGGAACTTCACTCTTTTAACAAGCAAAGTATTTGACACTTCTGGGTGTGTCGTATAGCTGGTCCCTGACTGGGATAATTTCCACCAGCCTCTATGCAAAGTACAAAGCATTGGCGAAGGAGAGGCCAAAGAAACCATAGCATAGGACCAGACATTTGCTCTTTTGTGTGTAGCACTACCCCCGGAGGAGCTGCTGGTTTGTTTTGGGTCTACGCTTTGTGATCAACTCCTTAAAGTGTCTCAAAACCCTCCCTTGACACACAACAATGTACATGAACTTGATCCAACATTGCAACTGTATGGTCAAATCTATCAGATCAAGATTGCAAGACAAAAACCTTGATTATGCAGAAGCATAAGCATACTGGGAGATCAGATTAGTATATTATTGTATCTTCCATAGTGAGCAATTTAATTCAATATAAATCAGCCACATGAGCCACTTCCTTCGTACATCGTGTGATTAGTTATGGTTTAAACCTAATTTAGCAAATATCTGCCTTGTATGCACATTTTCAGCATGTACACAACGACAACTGCTCATACGGTATTGTTGTTGGAAAACAGACCAGGCTGAAGCTTTAACTTACAAACTTTATATTTTTGATTGTATACAAAAGCACAAGGTTTTCTGCACACAAGGAAATGCACCACAATATTTAAGCGTGAAAATAAAACGCTACACCACTAATCGGCCCTCCGATCAACAAATCAAAATCTCCTCCACATCCCCAAGTCCCGCTACAAATCTAAAGGAGAATGAAGATTCGCAGTCCAAGGACCACGGCTATGGAACACTCTACCCACGAACATCCACATGGAAGAAAACCATCGGGCCTTCAGAAAAAAACGTAAGACCCACCTCTTCTGAAGGACCTGGACGAAATAGGACAAATCGCCTTGAGATGATTCAGTTCGCATTTGTAGCGCTATACAAGTACTCACTCACTCACCTTCTGTGTGCAGCAGCCCCCCCCCAATACTTACCTGAGCCCCCTCTTGATCCAGCTGTGTCTATAAGAGCCTAGCCTATTCTGGGACTCGCACCCATGATTGTCTTTTTCCTGATGCTGTCAATCACAGCCAGTTAGCCAAACAGAAGAAGGAGGGGGCAGGGCCAAGCCACAGCTCCATTTGTGAATGGACACACAGAGCCATGGCTTTGGAGCACATCTGCTTGGGTGCCCCCACAGCAAGCTGCTTGCTGTGGGGGCAACCGGCAGGAGGGAGGAACCAGGAGCGCCAGTGGGGGACCTGAAAAAAACCATTGCACAGAGGAGGTAAGTATAATTTGTTTGGTAACCTAGGGTAGTTGTCATGACACCAGCTTAAACTAAAACATAGACAAGGATTAAAAGATAAAGAAGCTGCATACTCATGATTAGCTCAGCTACTGAAAGTGCCTAAAAATTTGAGAGTTTAATATCGTATTAATTCATTATACAGTTTTGAAAAAGCTAAACAACTTAACCACTTGCCGACAAGCCACAATACATATATTACGGCTGGGTGGCATGTGTAGGCAAAAATAACATACATGTTTTGCTTGCTCCGGTTTAGGGAGCGCTGCGTGCCTCTCTCCCGTGTCCACTGGACACAGAGGATTGCGGATGTCGGTACTTGGGGCTATGCGATCACATCATTAATGAATTTAAAGCAGCGTTGTTTTCTATGCTGTGATTGGCCCACAGCTTTTACAGGGGCCAATCATAGAACCCTGTACCATTTGATTAGATGTAGCCAATTACAGATCACCAGTGACCACAGTTGTCATAATTGTAACCAATTTATGACAAGTCAGTGTCCCTCATCACCACCACAAAAGTTATATGATGACGCTGTATTGCACTGGTAACAGTATGTAAAAAAAAAATTACAACTGTCTGTTTTCTAAAAAGGGGTAATTTGGGGTTAATTTGTACTGTTCTAGTATTTTAGGGTCTCAAGAAATACATCAGGATTGATCAATTTTCAAATATATAAAATACCAAGCGCTATTACGTTATTGATCGGTTTGCGCAAAAGTTATAGCGTCTACAAAATAAGGGTTTTATGGCATTTTTATTAAAAGTTTTCTTTTTACTAGTAATGGCGGCGATCAACGATTTTTATTGTGACTGCAACATTATGGAGGACATTTTTGACACATTTTTGGGACCATTGTCATTTTTACAGCGATCAGTGCTATAAAAATGCACCTGATTACTGTGAAAATTCATTCATAAGGAGCCAGACAACCAGGAAGTGTGGAGATCAGAGAAGTATTACAGCTACTTCAAAGCAAAAACGAACAATGAGAACATGAAAACAGCACTGCATTAAGGTAAAGGAAGCTATTTAGCTAAAAAAAAAAAAAAAAATCCTTTAGTGATCCTTTAAGTGTGCCCTAGTGTGTGATTCTTACTGTAGGGAGTGTTGCCTATGACAGGGAACAGGCGATCACTGACACTGCCACTAGGAAGAACGGAGAAAGGTTTGTTTACACTTCACTCTCCCCGTTGTTCAGCTCTGTGACACCGGCGCCGATTGAGTCCGCGGGCATGGTCACGGAGCTCAGGACCGGGATGACTGACGCACGCATGACCCATGGCTGGCCTCTTAAAAGCAACGTACCTGTACGTGCTTATGCCCAGCCGTGCCTCTCTGCCGACGTATATCGTCGTGCGGCAGTCCTTAAGCATTTAAAGGAGCCAGTCAAAAGAGAATCTATGGTGAAATATATTATTAAAGCGCCATTGCTTTAGTTACTTTGTGCTCAAGGTTCAGTATATGATTTCAGTGTTGTAAAAAGCCCAGTGACCCCTCAACAGATGTCTTTTGTAGTATATCTGTATATTTGATATGGCATGTTGACATTAAAACGTCCAGTCATTTGCTACTTGATTCAATCCCATAATCTACAGAATCAAAATGATTTCCTTTTCCTGCCTATGTTACAGCAGATACCACATTAGGCTGATGGACAGATGCAGCAAAACAAACCCAGAAGTATTTAAAGAATGTAGAAATAAATTGAAAATAACTGTAGGTTACCAACGTAAAGAGACAGTTCACTAAAGTTAAATGCCATGAAACGGTTGCATTCCTATCCTCATGAATCATTACCTTTATTTTTCCTTAGCAACCATAGCAAACAATCTCATTACCTATGCGGCTACCATGTTATTACTAACATGGAGGAAATTCATTTTTAGGCAAAATTACAGGTCTGAAATGAATAATTAGGATTTCCATTAATGGGATTTAGGGTTAGGACTAGTACTGCAGGACCAGAAGTCCATCTGAAAAGTAACATTTGCTAGGGACTTTGTTAGTTTTATTTAATTCTTTAATCCTGTACCTTTAAATTAGTACTTTCCTACTTCAGTTTTTAAGATCTCCTACAGAACAGGTTTTTCACATGATAGGGTCACGGGTTTGCTAAAGTTAACCTCTGATATCCTAAAGCAATTTCCAATATTTTCTTTGTAAGGCGATGGTTGTGGTGGAGCTGAGGAACATTAAACTACAGAATTAAAGTGGTACTAAACTGTTTTTTACTTTAAAGCTGTAGTAAACTCAACTTTTTATCCTGTACAATAAGGTTTAACTGTAGGTACAGTAAATATCTCCTAAATGTGCATCGCCAGTGGTTATAGCAGCTTTTTTGCGATAATCGCAAGCGAATCCGGCAGACTGCTGGTACATTGATCGATCAACTTGGTACATTCAGCCTGCCCATTAACGGTTCGCATCTCAGCCGGTTCCTGCTGAATTGCCCGAGATGGCCGGCCTTTCTTTTGCACCTTATGCCGCGTACACACGATCGGAAATTCCAACAAGAAACATTTTATAACGAAATGTTGGCTCAAACTTGTGTTGCATACACACGGTCACACAAAATTCCGAGAGAAAAAGTCAGACAGAGACTACACACGGTCGGAATTTCGAACTTTTCCTGTCGGAAATTCTGATTAAGCATTAAGCCACGTACACATGATCGCTTTGTCCAATAAAAACAGACCGATGGACTGTTTTCATCGGACAAACCGATCGTGTATGGGCCCCATCTGTCTTTTTTCCATTGGTGAAAAAAATAGAGCATGTTTTAAATATTTCCTATGGATAGATACCGATAGAAAAATCTGATCGTCTGTGTGGAACTCCATCGGACAAAAATCCACGCATGCTCAGAATCAAGTCGACGCAGGCTCGAAAGCATTGAACTTCATTTTTCTCAGCATGTTGTAGTGTTTTACGTCACCGCGTTTTGGCACGGTCGGATTTTTGACTGATGGTGTGTAGGCAAGACTGATGAAAGTCAGCTTCATCGGATATCCGACGAAAAAATCCATCGGATTAGATTCCATCAGATATCCGATCGGGTGTACAGGGCATTAGAGTTTTCTTGTCACTGTGGTTGAAAACAAATGTTGATTTGTTCCAACTAATGATTCAACTACTTTGTATCTGGGGCAATTCTGACACTTCGCTCCTACATGTAAAAATCTATTTATTTTTTGCTAGAAAATTACTTATACTCTCCAAACATTGTATATACAGTATCTTACAAAAGTGAGTACACCCCTCACACTGAAGAAATGACAATTTGCTACAATGTAAAGTAGTGAGTGTACAGCTTGTATAAGGGCTCTTTGTCAGTTTTTCAGGTGGACCTTAACAGACGCTCCATGCACCTCTATGGAGAGACGGATGTCAGTGATCCACTGACATCCACTCCGCTAAATCCAGTTTGATGGAAACCATATTTTCCATCCGTCTGGCAGATCGGATTGGATGAAAACGGGCAGGCGATCAATTAAAATCCTACCCCCCATAGAGGAGAGCGATGCTCTGACAGGTTCGTCTCTGCACAGTGTCAACGGATCGGTCCCTGCTGGGCAAGCATAGTCCATAAAAACGGACAGCCCTGTGTGAAAGGGGCCTAACAGTGTACATTTGCTGTCCCCTCAAAATAACTCAACACACAGCCATTAATGTCTAAATGGCTGGCAACAAAAGTGAGTACACTCCTAAGTGAAAATTTCCAAATTGAGCCCAATTAGCCCTTTTCTCTCCGTGGTGTCATGCGACTCGTTAGTGTTACAAGGCCTCAGGTGTGAATGGGTAACAGGTGTGTTAAACTTGGTGTTATCACTCTCACTCTCTCATACAGCTCACTGGAAGTTCAACATGGCACCTCATGGCAAAGAATAAAGATGGCCTAGCCTATAAGAAGATTGCCAAGACCCTGAAACTGAGCTGCAGCACATTGACTAATGCCGCGTACACACGGTCGTTTTTTGCGATGAAAAAAAACATTGTTTTCTGTGAAGTAAAAAACGACGTTTTTGAAACGTCACTTTTCAAAGACAATTTTGCATACACACCATCGTTTTTTCACAAAAAGCGAGGTTACATTCACCATTCTTTTTCATTGAAGCTCGCTTCATAACTAGCTTCTGGGCATGCGCGGGTTGAAAAACGTCGTTTTGAACGACGTTTTTGCTACACACGGTGACTTTTTGTGAAACAAAAAACAACGTTTTGAAAAACGACACAAAAAATTCAAGCATGTTGGAATTTTTTTTTGGTTTTGCCCACACACGATCAATTTAAATGACGTTTTAAAAAAACGTTGTTTTTTTTTCATCGCAAAAAACGACCGTGTGTACGCGGCATAAGACCATACAGCGGGTTTAACGGAAAAGGTTTCACTCAGAACAGGACTTGGTATGGTCGACCAAAAAAGTTGAGTGTACATGTTCAGCATCATATTCAGAGGTTGTCTTTGGGAAATAGACGTACAAGAGCTGCCAGCAGAAGTGAATCACAGGTTGAAAAATTAAATACGGGATTATGCCTGTAGGGGCAGGCATCATCTCGGTATAGCAACTTCAACCAAATGATGTCCATGGATGTCCTTCCGGCGGGAAGTAGCTAAAAAAGTTCAACATTCAAGGAATGTGTGACATCTCAAAATAGCTATATATATATATATATATATATATATATATATATATATATATGGGAGCAGCGTGATGTGCAATGATCTCGGCGGGGCCACATCACACTGCGCACCAGCCACTGTATTGCAATGAACATACCTTCAATGAGTGTCAAAATGCTCGATAGATCTCCAGTTTTAGGCAGCCAAAGTGATATGCAGATGTAGATCTACCCTAAAAAGACTTCTCTTTTGGTCAGAAAGGCTGTTCAACAAGTAACTTGAGCTGCTTATTTCTCTGATAGTACTGAATGTTTTGAAATGTGATTTTCCAGGAAGGTAAAGCAACCAATAGATTCGTAATTTCAGTGGGTGGGTTAAACGGTGAAAAAAAAAAAAGTTCCTCCATCCACACCTTTGAGGTGGATGGGAGAATCTGCCCCACTGATTCAGTGAATTCTTCTCCACCGTCAGAATACACTGATAAGCACTGCCGGTTATAGCCTGTGGTGCTGATTGAGCAGAAAAATACTGATAAGCTGGTTGTACACAAGTCAATCGGTACAAGACTGAAATTAAGATTGAAATCATAATGGCAATACTAACAGAGTGCCCCATATGCTAGTTCCCAGTAGGTTCATTACATCCTTTACATATGTGACTGCATTTCAGGGGGTGGACAAGGAGGAAAGGGTTTGAAGATATAGGGGCAAATCTTTGTTCTCTTAGAAAAATTTGAGAAATATAAATGTAAGTTCCTAATTTCCCCTAAGGCCTCGTACACACGGAGCGCTCGTTCAGATCCGCCTGCTGGTTTTTTATGTGGACCTGAACTGGTTCTCAATGCTCCTCTATGGAGCAGCGGATGCTGACATCCGACCCGCTCCGATCTGCCAAAGTGTGACGGAGGAAAAACCTACTTTTCCACCCGTCTGGCAGATCGGATCAGATGAACACAAACAGACGCTCATAGGGGAGAGCGGAGAAAAGACAGGGCGGTCCCTGTACAGTGTGCGGGGACCGCCCTGTCATCCGCCAGCTCAGCGGGGATCAATGGAGCGATCCCGGCTGAGCAAACGGAGGTGCACGGGGCAGATCATTACTGATCCGCCCCGTGTGAAAGAGCCCTTACCATGATCAGATGTTTTAATGTGAAGGCAGGTTCTCTTAGCTCATGTTTAACCTTTCACCTTATCAAAGTGTATCCAAAGAAAACATTTTTTTTTCTAGCTTTGGATACAATGATGAATTAGGATCCCTTCCAAGTTTTTATTGCTTCAAAACTCATATCCAAGAGGCACTGGGAGTTCAAACATTTAATCATTAGGAATAATACAGAATACACTCATTCAATCAGCTCGCTGGCTCCAGATAGGCTGTTTACATCAAACAGGGATATCAGGAAAGTCATTCAAAGCAAAAAAATATTTAAATTAAAAAAACACAAAAAATATATATATGTGTGTATATAAAGTTTCCGTACTTTTATATGTAATAGACTAAAAAAAGAAGACAGAGACTTTGAAAAACAGTGTGTGTGTGTATATATATCCTTCACATTTTTGTAAATATTTTATTATATCTTTTCATGTGACAACACTGAAGAAATGACACTTTGCTACAATGTAAAGTAGTGAGTGTACAGCTTGTATAACAGTGTAAATTTGCTGTCAACTCAAAATAACTCAACACACAGACAATAATGTCTAAACCGCATGGCAACAAAAGTGAGTACACCCCTAAGTGACAATGTTCAATTTAAACCCAATTAATAATTTTCTCTCCTCGGTGTCATGTGACTCGTTAGTGTTACAAGGTCTCAGGTGTGAATGGGGAGCAGGTGTGTTAAATTTGGTGTCATCGCTCTCACTCTCATACTGGTCACTGGAAGTTCAACATAGCACCTGATGGCAAAGAACTCTCTGAGGATCTGAAAAAAAGATTTGTTGCCCCACATAAAGATGATCTAGACCAGGGGTCTCCAAACATTCTAAACAAAGGGCCGGTTTATTGTCCTTCAGACTCTTGGAGGGCCGGACTTTGGCCAGCGGGAGTGAACATTTTTCTGGCATTATTGTTAGTAAACAGCTGGTATTAGAAGGAGGAATAATGCCCCATTGCTGATATAATAGGGAGGAATAGTGCTCTATTAGTTGTGTCAGTGGGAGAAATGGTGCTCCATTGTCGGTGTCGGATGGCAGAATAGTGTTTTGTATCAGTGGGAGGGATAGTGCCCCAAGGGCCGGATAAAGGCAAGCAAAGGGCCGCATCCGGCCCTCGGGCCACAGTTTGGAGACCACTGATCTAGACTATATGAAAATTGCCAAGACCCTGAAACTGAGCTGCAGCGCGGTGGCCAAGACCATACAGCGGTTTAACAGGACAGATTCCACTCAGATTCCAGGCCTCGCCATGGTCGACCAAAGAAGTTGAGTGCACATCCTCAGCATCATATCCAGAGGTTGTCTTTGGGAAATAGATGTATGAGTGCTGCCAGCATTGCTGGAGAGGTTGAAGAGGGGGGGTTCAGCCTGTCAGTGCTCAGACCATACGCCACACACTGCATCAAATTGGTCTGCATGGCTGTCATCCCAAAAGGAAGACTCTTCTAAAGATGATGGACAAGAAAGCCCGCAAACAGTTTGCTGCAGACAAGCAGACTAATTGAAATCCACTTACCCATATGTGTTATAATAATCAAATAGATCTATTATTCCTATTGGGTGAGATTGATCAGAAAAGAAATGGATGATTTCTAGAAGTGTGTATGGCCACCATAAGATTATCTGATGTTTCCAGTGAAATTAATGTAGATACTTGGCATTAGTTCTATCTTCCATAGAGACATAAGACAGGGTCATTACCTGGTAGAGATGCCAGGACCTCCTCATTGCTCTGCAGCTCCTTTTGAATGACAGTCTGTAGCTCGTTCTTGGACTTCCAGAGGAGCTTCACCATCTCTATGATCTCCGGCAGCTCGCAGCTCAGACTCCCCGAGCGGTAGGTTGGCAGAGACCCCATGTAAGTGGGTAGAAGGACCTCACCTGTCCTCCAGCTCCTGCCCACCTCGAGGAAGCATCGATCCAGCACTGGCATCCTCCTGCCCCTAGCACGGAGGGAAGTCCACACACTGACAGCTGACACAGGAAACTCTCCAATCTTCCAGCACAGGGCAATCCGACCAATCGCAGCTCTCACCGCATACATTGAAGAGGTGGGGGTTCAGTCTGTCAGTGCTTAGACCAAAAGCAGCACACTGAATCAAATTGGTCTGCATGGCTGTCGTCCCAGAAGGAAGACCCTTCTAAAGATGATGCCCAAGAAAGCCCACAAACAGTTTGCTGCACACAAGCAGACTAAGGACATGGATTACTGAAATCATGTCCTGTGGTCTGTTGAGACCAAAATAAATTTATTTGGTTCAGATGGTGTCAAGCGTGTGTTGCGGCAACCAGGTGAGGAGTAAAAATACAAGTGTGTCCTGCTTACAGTCAAGCATGGTGGTGGAAGTGCCATGGTCTGAGGCTGCATGAGTGCTGCCAGCACTGGGAAACTACAGTTCATTGAGGGAACCATGAATGCCAACATGCACTGTGACATACTGAAGCAGAGCATAATCCCCTCCCTTCAGAGACTGGGCCACAGGGCAGTATTCCAACATAACGACCCCAAACACATCTCCAAGATGACCACTGCCTTGGTAATGAAGAGGACTCCAATGGCAACCTGTGAAGCTCTGGTGAACTCCATGCCCAAGAGGGTTAAGGCAGTGCTGGAAAATAATGGTGGCCACACAAAATATTGACAATTTGAGCCCAATTTGGACATTTTCACTTTTGTTGCCAGCGGTTTAGATGTTAATGGCTGTGTGTTGAGTTATTTTGAGGGGACAGTAAATCTACACTGTTATACAATCTGTACACTCACTACTTTACATTGTAGCAAAGTGTCATTTCTTCAGTGTTGTCACATGAAAAGATATAAAAAAATATTTACAAAAATGTGAGGGGTGTACTCACTTTTGTGAGATACTGTGTGTTTATATATATATATATATATATACATATATATATCTATATATATATACACACACAGTAAAACCTTGGTCTGAGAGTAACTTGGTTTGAGAGCGTTTTGCAAGACAAGTAAAATGTTTTAATACATTTTGCCTTGATATACAAGCGATGTCTTGATATAAGAGTAGTGTCATGTCACAACGGAGTATAAAAAAGAAGAGAGGAGACTCTAATGCCCTGTACACACTATCGGTTCATCCGATGAAAACGCTCTGATGGATTTTTTCATCAGATATCCGATGAAGCTGACTTTCATCAGTCTTGCCTACACACCATCAGTTAAAAAAACGATTGTGTCAGAACGCGGTGATGTAAAACACAACAACGTGCTGAGAAAAATAAAGTTCAATGCTTCCAGGAATGCGTCAACGTTGATTTTTACCTGATGGATTTCCCCACAGACGATCGTTTTTTTCTATGGGTTTTTTAACCATCAGATAATTTTAAAACAAGTTCTACGTTTTTTCACCGATGGCTAAAAAACTAATGGGGCCCACACACGATCGGTTCGTCTGATGAAAACGGTCCGTTTTCATCAGACGAACCGATCGTGTGCACGCGGCATGAGTGTAGCAATTAATTCGAGATTTTCCTAGCTTGTGACGGAAAATATTGATTATATGAAGACAGGAGGCGAGTATCTTATGCATTAATCTTTCTTTATTAATGCTCACAGCAGAAACAAAACTGATCAGTATTCAAGCTTTTCTAAAAATAACATGAAACAGAAAAGCTGAAACTTGAAAACTAGAAAGAAACTACGTTTCCCAGCAGTCCTTGGGTCTGTGACCCCTCCCTCTGGCCTCTGCATATAAGGACTGCTCCTCCCCTTCCTATTCCTCTTTCTTCATGCAAACTTCCAAACGAATTGAAAATGATTCACCAGTCTCTGGGACCCCCAACTCCGGGGACTTCGGCCGGCCGGCCTTTTCTGAATCCCAGACGTTCCGTTGTACGCGGGGTAACATTCGTCCCAACGGGGACCAACCGACAGCTTCTACGGCCAACCGGGCCTTTGGAAACGAAACCATGTTAGAAGGAACGTGTCTTCGACCTTCCTGAACGCAGTCGAACGTGTTCAGTATCCTGTAAAAGAGTAGAAGGAACCATAATAGGGTAGGGTAGGGAGGGAAGATACTCGCCTCCTGTCTTCATATAATCAATATTTTCCGTCACAAGCTAGGAAAATCTCGAATTATACCTCAGACAGGAGGCTCATATCTTATGCAAGTTCAAAGCTAGCATTTCTTACAGAAAATGAAGACAATATACATCAGATTATCCCAAAGCGGCCATAGACACATGTGTTTCCGGTCTGAAGTAAAAGGAGCGGAAAACGGTCTCCGAGGACCAGTCCGCCGCCAGTAGAAGATCTGACAGAGATCCCCCGGCCGAGACCACCTTAGTAGCCATTGCACTTCTAGTGGAGTGTGCGCCGAATTTAGTGGTATCTATACCCGCCATGTCCATAGTCGACCTGACCCAGCGCGCTAGAGTGGCAGAAGTCACCGGGCGATGAGGTTGGACGTAGGAAACCAATAATTGGGGCGAAGATGGAGAACGAAGTTCGGCGGTACGCGTTTCATAGGCCTGCAGGCACTTGACGACACATAAGCGCGGACGATCCGAAAAGAAAGGATAGAATACCGACTGAATGCCGGTCTTGGTCCTACGCACGACCGAGAACCTAACTCCTAGGGGCGAAAATTGTCGCCTGGAAATATCCAGTGCTCTAACATCTGAAACCCTTTTGACCGAGATAAGACAGAGGAGGATCGTAAGTTTGTACGTGAGATGTTTGAGAGACAAGTCCTCATTGTCATCCCACGTGGATAGCATGTCTAGGACCCTGGATACGTCCCAGGTTGATAGGTATTTGGGACGAGGAGGTCGTTTAAAACTTGATACCTCTCATTAGTTTGCAAATGAGAGGGTGTCTACCCACCGGCAAGGCATCCACAGGGTGATGGTAAGCCGAAATAGCTGATCGATACACGTTAATGGAGCTGTACGCTCTACCGGTATCGAAAGCCTCCGCCAGGAAGTTCACTATAAGTGCTACAGGGGTATGTATCGGATCAGCCTGTCGTTGACTACACCAACGCACCCAGATTCCCCAGGCTGACCTATACGCCGATCGAGTCCCGGGGGCCCAGGCCAGGGCGAGAAGCTCTCTAGCTGACTGTGAAAGGCCTCTGTCAGCGTCTGGCATCCTGAGACCAGGCAGGCTAGGAGGGTCAGAGAGCCGTCTGAAATTAGCGGTTGTATGTCTTTGGACGGGTGTGAAAGGAGGACTGGAAATGAGGGCAAGACCCTGGGAAGGTCGATGACCATTTCCAACAGAAGAAGAAACCACGGTTGTGTTGGCCACCAGGGCACAATCAACACCACCTTGGCTCCCTGGGTAGCGATCTGCAATAAGGTCCGGCATATCAGCTGGAATGGTGAAAACGCGTAATGCGTCCCCCCCGTCCAGGATTGGCGGAAAGCATCCACCGCTGTTGCTGTTGGGTCCGGCCTCCAACTGAAGAATTGGGGCAACTGATGGTTGAGTCTGGAGGCGAACAAGTCTATGGACAGTGGTCCCCAGAGATGGATGATACTGATGAAGGTCGAGCGGTCTAGCCGCCACTCGCTGGAATCGGTAATGTATCTGGAGTTCCAGTCCGCCACGATATTGGAGGATCCCGGAATGTACTCCGCCATGGGGACGATATTCCTGGCCAGGCAGAAGTGCCATAAAGCCTTGGCGATATCCGCCAAGATTTTGGACCTGGTGCCCCCCAAACGGTTGACTATTGTACCGCTGAAATGTTGTCCATGCGTAGCAATACGCAACAGTTTAATCTCTTTGAGAGAAAACTCTGAGCCGCGAAGAGGGCAGCTAGTAGCTCTAGGGCATTGATGTGTAGGAAGGATTCCCTGACTGACCAGATCCCTCCTGTTGAAATCTCTCCGAATCGAGCGCCCCAGCCCCTCCGACTTGCGTCGGATTCTAAGACGACGTCCGGATAGGAATTGAAGATTGTCTTGCCGTTCCAATCGACGGCATGACCGAGCCACCACTTCAGTTCCGTCCTGGCCTCTGCGGAGAGTGGAATCTTGTCTGCATAACGGAGACCTTGTCTCAGGTGAAGGATTTTGAGGCGTTGAAGGGCTCTGTAATGGAGAGGGGCCGGGAAGACGGCCTGTATGGATGCGGCCAGGAGGCCCACTATTCTGGCTAATACCCGTAAAGATAGGGATTGCTTGCGCAGTACTGCTCTGATCTCTTTGCGGATCAGAGCAAGTTTTGCCTTGGGTAGACGCAAGACCGCCTGGTTGGTATCTACCAGGAAACCGAGAAACTCCATGCTCTGGGATGGTGCTAGAATAGACTTCTCCATGTTGATGAGGAAGCCTAGGTCCTGCAGGAGACGTACGGTCCAGCCTACGTGGGTCTGAGCCTGAGATTTTGAGTTCGCAATGATAAGGATATCGTCTAGGTAAATAATCAGACGAACGCCCCTGCTCCGCAACGCGGCTACCACAGGCTTGAGTAATTTGGTGAAGCACCATGGGGCCGATGACAGCCCGAACGGTAGACATGTAAACTGCCACGTGCGATCCCACCATTTGAATCGGAGTAGGTGTTGTGACTCCGGATGTACGGGGACTGTGAGATATGCATCTTTTAAGTACACCTTTGCCAGCCAATCCCCCGGGTGGAGGAGGTCTCGGAGGCAATGGATACCCTCCATCTTGAAGTGACGGTATGTGACGTTTTGATTCAGGGCCCGGAGATTTATCACGGGGCGGTAACCTCCCCCCTTCTTTTTGACTATAAAAAGACTGCTTATGAACCCCAGGGAGAGAGGGTCTACCTCGAGCACTGCTTGTTTGGAAATCAGTTCTCCCAACTCGTTGTCTATGAGTGCAATGTTCTGAGCAGTGAAACGAATGGGGGGGAGGAATAATGCCCAGTTGAGGGCAGGACAACAGTTCTATCTGGAACCTTGTGACTGTGTTTATCACCCATGCGTCTGCCGTAATCGCAGACCAGGCGTGGATAAAAAACCGTAGTCTTCCCCCTACAGGGGTGGAAAAACTTGGAGTCAGAAGAGGACTTACCGGAGTATGGACAGGATCTGGGGTCACCTCTGCTCCCACGTCCTCTCCATGGTCTGCCACGTGGTGGAAAGAACGGTGCGGGTTGTGCCACCGTGGTATAGGAGGCAGGAGTCTGAGCGTAATGTTGCTGGGCGGGAGCCCTATTAAATGGTCTGGAGTAACCAGCTCGGCCGGCAGAGCGGCCCCTACCTCTGCCGGCCCTAGCAAAAACCTTTTGGTTGCCTGCCCTTTTGAGGGACGATTGAGCTTTGTCGAGACTATTGAATAGTCCCACGAATTTGTTAATGTCCCTAACAAGGGAGTCCCCAAATAGTAGGCCTTCAGCAGAAGGTCCCGGTTCGGTCTCCGCCAGGTGGGCCAGTTGTGGATCCAGGCGCATGAGGATGGAGCGTCTGCACTCCGTGGAGCATGCCGTGTTGGCGTTACCTAAAAGGCATATGGCCCTCTGGGCCCACCCCCGAAGTTGTTGCACATCAACCTCTTGTGCTGAGGCAGCTGTTTGCTCAGACAAGTTAAGGATTTTTGTCAGTGGGCCCAACATGTCGAGGACCCGGTCCTGGATGCTCCTGAATGAGCGATCTATCCCCTTCTTGGGGAATTTCCCTGATTTGGCCAGGTACTTAGATAAGACGGGATCAATGTCTGGTGTACATGCCACCTTACTGGGTAGGCAAGGGCGTGGGCATTCCGCCCGCCATTTATTTCGGTTAGCTCTATCCAGCGATCTGCGGGTCCAGAGTTCCACGTATTGGGACACGTGGAGCAGGGGAGCCCAATCTCCCGACCGCGGGTGAGATATGGCATCTGGATGGAAGAGAGGTTCTCCCAGAGCGTCTGTGATTGTATTGCCCTGAATATCAGGTTTGGCGTCGTGTGGGATCGCCATTGACCCAGCACCCATATCATCATTGTCATCGTACTCGGACCCCGAGAATCCGGCTTCTGAGGACTCGTCAGACGAAATATCGTCTGAGTCGAGTACGTAGGAGTCCGGTTTGTTCCGCCTGGCGGATGTACGCCTCATGCATGACTCCCTGAGGCTCAGGGGTTGAAAGGGGTCCGGTGGGTGCGTGGGGTGGCAGTCCGGGTGAGGGAGAGCCTTGTGCACATTGTTTGCTTCCCCTGCCGGGGAGTCCTCGGTATGAGCCAAATGCTTCCTCTTTTGGGAGGATTTCCCTCTTTTTACTAGAGGTTCTTCAATTACGGTGGGGGCCACCCTGGGGGTTTGTTGTGAACCCGAGGGTAACGCCACGGCTGCCATGGCAGCTTGCACAGACCTGGCTACCAGGTCCTGAATCTGTGCAGCGTTAAGCATGCATGATGGCTCCAGAGGCACTTTCAGGTCCCTTCAAGGGGAGGTGACCAGACGGTACCTCAGACATTGCCTTCTGGCAGTGCAGTTATAGAATGCTAAGTAACTGGGGGATGAAAAATCATCACCTCAGATCCTGACCTATGGGAAGGAGGGGGGGGGGCCTGCCAGAGAGAGGTGTACTACTACACCTGTTAGATGTTAAGTATTATTATGTAGCCCAGCAACCGCTCCTATAAACGAACAATGTTCAGTAATAAGCACTAGGTTATAATAATAAGTTATAATAAGGTTACACAGGTTTTGTAACAAGAAAAGTAAAAGTAAAACACCTCACAGATAACTAGCAGCAGTGCAATACTTATCTCTCCTGTGAGCAGAAAGAAAGAGAGGAATAGGAAAGGGAGGAGCAGTCCTTATATGCAGAGGCCAGAGGGCAGAGGGAGGGGGTCACAGACCCAAGGACTGCTGGGAAACGTAGTTTCTTTCTAGTTTTCAAGTTTCACAGCTTTTCTGTTTGTTACATTTTATTTTTAGAAAGCTTGAATACTGATCAGTTTTGTTTCTGTTGTGAGCATTAATAAAGAAAGATTAATGCATAAGATATGAGCCTCCTGTCTGAGGTATAATTTACATTTAATGAAGGTACAACATGTAGCAACTTATTGCTACACTTAGAGGTGCCTCTCTTCTCTTTTATACCCTGTAAAAAAATGCTTTGATATACAAGTGCTTTGGATTACAAGCATGTTTCTGGAACGAATTATGCTCACAAACCAAGGTTTTACTGTATATGATTTCAAGGTGTTTTTCAGACTCGACTCTCCTTGTTATAACTTTCCAATGACTAGAAAAAAAAAAAAAACATTAAGTGCCGGTTCACACTTCTGCACATTGCGAGATCGCATGTGTTTCGCACTGACGTCTGTGCGATTTCAGCCATACTGTAAGTATGTCTGATATCGCATTACATTTGGACCAAATTCGCACAGGACCCATTTTTTGGTCCGCACCAGAATATGATCGTATGAGTGTTCACACCTATGTGATCGGATTTATGTCCGAACTGTCAGTTCACAGTGCGATATGCGAGCTGAAATGGGGGTGTCGTTAACAATGTATTGACACGGCCAGCAGTTTGCATATGGCAGTGCGAGTCGGGTGCGATGGATTTGCATCGCACAAGTGTAAACCGCCACTCGGGCCCTGGTTCACATTAGTGCGCCTTTGAAATCATGCTGCTTCTGCACGCTTTCAAAGCCGCAGCTCAGTGCAATTTTTTTTTTTTTTTTTTTTTTTTTACTTCCTATCTTTATTAATCAATTTTTCATTCTACATCTACACATTCACATACCCGTCCCATCCTCCTCCAGAACATACAAATACAATAATCATAATTTATCTTGCAATTTCATTGTGGCTTGCGACTTCATTTAACAAAAGTCAATGAAATCACAGAAAAGAAGTGCAGGATTTTTTTTTCAAAGTCGCAAAAACTTGAAAGGTTCCCTTGCCAAAAAAAAAAGGATGAATGAAAAGTTGTCATGCGATTTTGAACTGGCTGAAAAGTACAAGTTACACACGTTTTCCAGGTGCTGTCATTTAATTCTACAGGGGACCAAAAACACAAAACTCTGTCCCATAGAAGCTCATGTACTTTTTGTGCTTCAAGTGACAAGTCTTTAAACCTCATGATGCTCAGGTATGAACGGGCACCTTAGGATACAATAGGAATGCTCATATCAATCATTGAAATGCTTCTAAATAACGTTATTGGTGGCCATACATGCTTCGATTTTATTATCTGATGGATGCGACATTTGATTATAATGATCCAATTGGCAAACACATAGCCATAACTTCCTATCTGATCGTTGATTACGATTGGATTTAATCATATTCATGAATACAATCATATTTGGATCAATCAGATTATGAGAACAGACATCAGATCCAATATTTTCGATTATTTACAAAATCGAATTCCACTTCCCTGTGCGTGTCATATTGATCACAACGATCTATTATTCCTATTGGGTGAGATTGATCAGAAAAGAAATTGATTATTTCTAGAAGTGTGTATGGCCACCATAAGAGTATCCAGTGAAATGAATGTAGATACTTGGCATGAGACATAAGACAGGGGCATTACCTGGTAGAGATGCCAGGACCTCCTCATTGCTCTGCAGCTCCTTTTGAATGACAGTCTGTAGCTCGTTCTTGGACTTCCAGAGGAGCCCCCCATCCCAGAGTGCTATGATCTCCGGCAGCCTCGCAGCTCCAGACTCCCCGAGCTATGCAAGTCCCTGTCTCAAGTCTCTCCTACTCTTCTCCCTCTCCCCTCCCTCAGTCTCCTATCCTTTCCCACCACGAAATCACTCGATAACCAGCCTCTGGCATCTCTGCCCCTCCCGGAACTTCTCTCCTCACACTACTCTCCCTCGACCTCTCCGTCTTTCTTCTCCACACTCGTTCCTCTGATCTCCACATCCCTCTCCTCGTCGAGCTCTCTACATCTTCTCACATCTGCTCTCCACTCTCTCATCACTCTTCTCGGCTGTCCATGCTCTACTCCGCCCTCTCTCTCCTACCACCCTCTCCTCTCCTCTGCCTCTACACAGGAGCTGGCTCCGTTCTCCTCTCTGCCTCAGCTTCTTCTCACCCTCACTCTACTCACTCTAACCTCTACTCTCCCACAACGGCGCGCCAGCTCGCAACTGGAGACTTCTCGAACCGCCCACCTCCCCTCCCCGAAGCGGGGTAGCTTCTCAGAGTCCCACCACGTAACTGGGTAGTTGGACTGTGGAACCTGACCCCTGTCCTGCCCACCAAAACTCTAGAGGATGCAATCGATGCCCCAGCACAGCAGCACAACGAAGTACATCCTGCTGTCAGCACCCTAGCAGGGAGGAAGTTCCAGCACATCACTGACACTAGACTCAGGAAACTTTTTACCGATCTTCTCCAAGCACAGGCAACATACAACTCGCAGGAACCTTCTCTCATTCACAATCGGGGAACACACAGAGGCTGAGGAAACATACAGGGGGTGGACAGGACGGGGAACATTCCAGGAGGTGAGGAACATACAGGGCCCAGCACAGGACACAGCGGGAACTGAAAATACAGGGGCAACAGAGATGCGGAACACAGGGAGCGTCACAGGAGCCGGGGCAACATACCATCCGGGCCACAGGACCCATACATACAGGTCCTCAGGAGGCTTGAACACTAGGGGCTGAGGCCAACTCACAGGGGGTTCCACTTCCCTCCCACACAGAGGAACATACAGGGGCTGAGGGAACCACTACAGGGGGGTAACAAACAGCTACGACTAAGTTCAGGGGCTGAGGAACATACAGGGTGCTATCACACAAGCCTGGGGGAACATACAGGGTAACTGAGGAGTTTACTGGGGAGTCACAGGAGTCGGGGAATCTACAAGGGGCAAGAGATACATGGGGTCACATACCAGGCAGCAGAGAACATACAGGGGAAGTGAAACATAATGCTGCAGGAACAAACCGGGAACATGGGATAGAAACATGGGATCACAGAGCTTCAACATACAGCCTAGGGAAAATACACTGTATACAGGATACACAGGAGACAGGAAACATACAGGGGCTGAGAACATACAGGGGGTCCCAGAGCCGGGCACAGGGGGAACATACAGAGGGCTGAGGAACAAAATACAGGGGGGAACACAGAGTAGCTGGGAAACAGGGGCCAGGAGCCGGGGAACATACATGAGCTGAGGAACATACAGGGGGTCACAGGAGTCGGGGAACATACAGGGGATCACAGAAGCCGGGGAACATACAGGGGCTGAGGAACATACAGGGGGTCACAGGAGCTGTGGAACATACAGGGGCTGAGGAACATACAGGGGGTCACAGGAGCTGAGGAACATACAGGGGATCACAGGAGCCGGGAAAATACAGGGGCTGAGGAACATACAGGGGGTCACAGGAGCTGAGGAACATACAGGGGGTCACAGGAGCTGAGGAACATACAGGGGATCACAGGAGCAGGGGAACATACAGGGGCTGAGGTACATACAGGGGGTCACAGGAGCCGGGGAAACATACAGGGGCTGAGGAACATACAGGGGGTCACAGGAGCCAGGGAACATACATGGGATCACAGAAGCTGGGGAACATACAGGGGCTGAGGAACATACAGGGGGTCACAGGAGCCGGGGAACATACAGGGGGGTCACAGGAGCCGGGGAACATACAGGGGATTACAGGAGCCGGGGAACATACAGGGGAACAAAGGAGTCGGGGAACATACAGGGGCTGAGAAACATACAGGGGGTCACAGGAGCCGGGGAACATACAGGGGCTGAGGAACATACAGGGGGTCACAGGAGCCGGGGGAAACATACAGGGGCTGAGGAACATACAGGGGGTCACAGGAGCCGGGGAACATACAGGGGCTGAGGAACATACAGGGGGTCACAGGAGCCGGGGAACATACAGGGGATCACAGAAGCCGAGGAACATACAGGGGCTGAGGAACATACAGGGGGTCTCAGGAGCCGAGGAACATACAGGGGGTCACAGGAGCTGGGGAACATACAGGGGCTGAGGAACATACAGGGGGTCACAGGAGCTGAGGAACATACAGGGGATCACAGGAGCCGGGAAAATACAGGGGCTGAGGAGCATACAGGGGGTCACAGGAGCTGAGGAACATACAGGGGGTCACAGGAGCTGAGGAACATACAGGGGATCACAGGAGCAGGGGAACATACAGGGGCTGAGGTACATACAGGGGGTCACAGGAGCCGGGGAAACATACAGGGGCTGAGGAACATACAGGGGGTCACAGGAGCCGGGGAACATACAGGGGGGTCACAGGAGCCGGGGAACATACAGGGGATCACAGGAGCCGGGGAACATACAGGGGAACAAAGGAGTCGGGGAACATACAGGGGCTGAGGAACATACAGGGGGTCACAGGAGCCGGGGAACATACAGGGGGGTCACAGGAGCCGGGGAACATACAGGGGATCACAGGAGCCGGGGAACATACAGGGGAACAAAGGAGTCGGGGAACATACAGGGGCTGAGGAACATACAGGGGGTCACAGGAGCCGGGGAACATACAGGGGCTGAGGAACATACAGGGGGTCACAGGAGCCGGGGGAAACATACAGGGGCTGAGGAACATACAGGGGGTCACAGGAGCCGGGGAACATACAGGGGCTGAGGAACATACAGGGGGTCACAGGAGCCGGGGAACATACATGGGATCACAGAAGCCGAGGAACATACAGGGGCTGAGGAACATACAGGGGGTCTCAGGAACCGAGGAACATACAGGGGGTCTCAGGAGCCGGGGAACATACAGGGGGTCACAGGAGCTGTGGAACATACAGGGGGTCACAGGAGCCAGGGAACATACAGGGGATCACAGGAGCCGGGCAAATACAGGGGCTGAGGAACATACAGGGGGTCACAGGAGCCGGGGAACATACAGGGGGTCACAGGAGCCGGGGAACATACATGGGCTGAGGAACATACAGGGGGTCACAGGAGCCGGGGAACATACAGGGGATCACAGAAGCCGGGGAACATACAGGGGCTGAGGAACATACAGGGGGTCACAGGAGCCGGGGAACATACGTGGGGTCACAGGAGCTGTGGAACATACAGGGGCTGAGGAACATACAGGGGGTCACAGGAGCCAGGGAACATACAGGGGATCACAGGAGCCGGGAAAATACAGGGGCTGAGGAACATACAGGGGGTCACAGGAGCCGGGGAACATACAGGGGGTCACAGGAGCTGAGGAACATACAGGGGATCACAGGAGCCGGGGGAACATACAGGGGCTGAGGAACATACAGGGGGTCACAGGAGCCGGGGAAACATACAGGGGCTGAGGAACATACAGGGGGTCACAGGAGCCGGGGATCATACATGGGATCACAGAAGCCGGGAACATACAGGGGCTGAGAAACATACAGGGGGTCACAGGAGCCGGGGAACATACAGGGGGGTCACAGGAGCCGGGGAACATACAGGGGGTCACAGGAGCCGGGGAACATACATGGGATCACAGAAGCCGGGGGAACATACAGGGGCTGAGGAACATACAGGGGGTCACAGGAGCCTGGCAACATACAGGGGATCACAGGAGTCGGAGAACATACAGGGTCTGAGGAACATACAGGGGGTCACAGGAGCTGGGGAACATAATGGGGGTCACAGGAGCTGAGGAACATACAGGGAATCACAGGAGCCGGGGAACATACAGGGGCTTAGGAACATACAGGTGGTCACAGGAGCCGGAGAACATACAGGGGATCACAGGAGCTGAGGAACATACAAGGGATCACAGGAGCTGAGGAACATACAGGGGGTCACAGGAGTCGGGGAACATACAGGGGGTCACAGGAGCTGAGGAACATACAGGGGGTCACAGGAGCTGTGGAACATACAGGGGATCACAGGAGCTGAGGAACATACAGGGGATCACAGGAGCTGAGGAACATACAGGGGGGTGACAGGAGCTGAGGAACATACAGGGGATCACAGGAGCTGAGGAACATACAGGGGATCACAGGAGCTGAGGAACATACAGGGGGTCACAGGAGCCGGGGAACATACAGGGGCTGAGGAACATACAGGGGATCACAGGATCTGGGGAACATACAGGGGCTGAGGAACATACAGGGGGTCACAGGAGCCGGGGAACATACAGGGGATCACAAGAGCTGAGGAACATACATGGGATCACAGGAGCTGAGGAACATAAAGGGGGTCACAGGAGCCGGAGAACATACAGGGGGTCACAGGAGCTGAGGAACATACAGGGGCTCAGAGGAGCTGAGGAAGATACAGGGGGTCACAGGAGCTGTGGAACATACAGGGGATCACAGGAGCTGAGGAACATATAGGGGGTCACAGGAGCTGAGGAACATACAGGGGGCCACAGGAGCTGAGGAACATACAGGGGGTCACAGGAGTCGGGGAACATGCAGGGGATCACAGGAGCTGAGGAACATACAGGGCATTACAAGAGCTGAGGAACATACAGGGAATCACAGGAGCTGAGGAACATACATGGAATCACAGGAGCTGAGGAACATACATGGGATCACAGGAGATGAGGAACATACAGGGGATCACAGGAGTAGAGGAACATACAGGGGATCACAGGAGCTGAGGAACATACATGGGATCACAGGAGCTGAGGAACATACAGGGGGCCACAGGAGCTAAGGAACATACAGGGGGTCACAGGAGCCAGGGAACATACAGGTAATCACAGGAGCTGAGGAACATACATGGGATCACAGGAGCTGAGGAACATACAGGGAATCACAGGACCTGAGGAACATACAGGGAATCACAGGACCTGAGGAACATACAAGGGGTCACAGGACCTGAGGAACATGCAGGGAATCACAGGAGCTGAAGAACATACAGGGAATCACAGGAGCTGAGGAACATACAGGGAATCACAGGAGCTGAGGAACATACAGGGAATCACAGGAGCTGAGGAACATACAGGGAATCACAGGAGCTGAGGAACATACAGGGAATTACAGGAGCTGAGGAACATACAGGGGGTCACAGGAGCTGAGGAACATACAGGGGACATATTTTGCATATTCTGTATATGCAGAATAGCATCCTCTGTATTGTGTAAAAAGGATCTTTGATCCCGTATGCACAGATCCTCCCTCTCCTGCAGGGTATCTCTTGGCAAGGCCAGATAAGACACAGTCAGAGGAGTAAAGATGCAAATGCTCAATTTGATCTTCATTGCTGGAGAGAATATTTCCTGTTTGAGCTGAGCTTTTCCGGTCTTGTGTATACAGATCCTAAATGACAGCCCAGTTCCTCCCTCCTCCTCCATGTCCAGTAACTAAAAAAAAACCACACACAGTGGGTGCAATATCACATCTTGATTGATGGATGATCCGCCTTCCATCACAGCATGAGGACACAGGCTATAGTGGAAATCTCCTCCTACCTGAACACTCAAACCTGCAGTTTAGAACGTCACCATGGTATACAGATCAGCCAAAAAGGTATATAGTGGCAGTATATAGTGGGGGGGATGAACTATTTTCATGTTACTGGGTTTAGTAACAGTTTAAATCCACAAGTGCTTTTTTACCACTACTATTCTTTTATACTGGCATTTTTATATACAACTATCCAGGGCCGATCCTAGGTCACAGGCACCTGGGTGCAGAAATATTTCTGGCGCCCCCACATGGGCGTCGTCGTTTTACTAACTCCTCCCCTTTACAAATGTTTCTATGGCAATGACTCAACCACAGAGATGCTCCCCACAAAGTCTTCATTAACCTGGGATCCTTACATGATCTCTTAACAATAAACTAAATACAGGAAGAGAAGCAGAGTACTTTATTGGGACCTGGAGAAGGGCCTCTGTGATGGACACAGAGAGGGCTTCTGTTAGAGGGTCTGTTAGATGTTCGGCGCCCCCACCTCTACAGGCGCCTGGGTGCAATGCACCCTGTGCACCCTACCTAGGATCGGCCCTGCAACTATCTAGATCAGACCAAAATTAAGACAAATGAGGAGGAAAGAGGGAGAGGAGGACTTTGTTCAGAACGAAGGACAGTCCCTCAAAAATCAGGGACAGTTGGGAGCTATGCATTTACCAAAGGGGCTAACATAATGTTCAGTAAATAGACTGCAGGCACATCACATGAAATTGCTAGAGATGCTCGCTACAGCCCCTTTAAAAGGAAAAAGAGGAAAGGGACTGGAAAGCAGAAAAAAAGTATGAAAGTGTGAAAGAAATGAACCAAGACATCTATAGGAGGTTTATTTGAGGAGGACTACATGTCCCAGCAATCTCCCCTAATAGTGGGAACTTCAATCCCGGCATGTCACTGGTGATCCAGACTCAGGCACAGTACATCTCTCTAGCTCCGAGCCTCAGACACAGGGTATGAACCCCTGGTTTCTTTTATATCACACTGGATCAGTGGGTCAGACCAAACAAAGGCCACCAAAATGAAAACCCATATCCTTCCCAACCAGGGCAGAGTTTACCTCGACCTGCCTACATATGGCCCACTTAAAGCTGCCCCTGTACATGTATAGAAGCTTCAATTCAGGGGAAATTAATAATATGTCTGTTTTTAAGTAGGTTTCCAAGAAATACTGTTCATCTGCAGACATTTTATTTAACATACTTAATTATGCCATTGGGGATACAACATTGTAACAATAACACATATCACAAATGACAACATCTCTATATTCAGCACCAATTGCATACTGTTGTGTACTGCTCACACTCTTAGAACTATCCTGCCTAGAACTATAACCTTTTGTCATCTCAATATTTGCAGTGTTAACTTCTCATTGTTTCCTAATCAATGCAGTTATAATTATGAGTAACATTAAGAAATATTGTACATCCTGTGAGATTGCACAAAAATGTTTGCTTATGGTAAGATGTTTCACACTTCAGCATTCTTCATCCTATTTCCCTATGCCTGTGAGTGCCTGAATATGCTTAACATGTAAAATCCCATTATTTCTAATTTTTCTGTTCAGATTTGTATGTCTATTCACCCTATGCCTAAAAAGTAAAGGAGCTTTTTTGAGCATATTCATGTAGTTTTGGTCCCATACACTTTAAGTCACAGAGCCGGAGTATACGGCCCAGAAGGAAGAGGGCTGAAGATGGACGCTTCCTGCAACAGGGGACAGAGGTGACATTACCGGCTTCGTTTCAGGTAAGTGACACATAATGGGCTACTATGTGATGCATAGTAGCCCATTATGCTTTACCACAAAGAAGAAGTAAAACCCATCAGGGTTTACTTCCTCTTCAATATCGTGTATTGCCCCCTTTAACATCAATGACCGCTTGAAGTCTTTTGTGGTATTTGTGGATGAGGCTCTTTATCTTCTCAGATGGTAAAGCTGCCCATTCCTCTTGGCAAAAAGCCTCCAGTTCCTGTAAATTCTTGGGCTGTCTTGCATGAACTGCTCGTTTGAGATCTCCCCAGAGTGGCCCAATGATATTGAGGTCAGAAGACTGAGTTGAACACTCCAGAACTTTCACTTTATTCTGCTGTAGCCAATGACAGATCGACTTGGCCTTGTGTTTTGGATCATTGTCATGTTGGAATGTCCCATGCGCAGCTTCCTAGCTGATGAATGCAAATGTTCCTCCAGTACTTTTTGATATACTGCATTCATCTTGCCAACAATTTTGACCAAATTTCCTTTGCTTTTGTAGCTCACTCATCCCCAAAACATCAGCGATCCACCTCTGTACCTTTCATCATAGGCCTTGTTGACTCCTCTCCAGCGTTTATGGTTGTGGCCAAAAAGCTACATTTTGGTCTCATCACTCCAAACGACTTTGTGCCAGAAGGTTTGAGGCTTGTCTCTGTGCTGTTTGGCGTATTGTAAGCGGGACACTTTGCGGCATTTGTGTAGTAATGGCCTTTTTCTGGTGACTCGACCATGCACCCATCTTTCTTCAAGTGCCTCCTTATTGTTCATCTTGAAAAAGCCAGACCACATGTTTTCAGAGAGTCCTGTATTTCACCTGAAGTTATTTGTGGGTTTTTCTTTGCATCCCGAACAATTTTCCTAGCAGTTGTGGCTGAAATTTTAGTTGGTCTACCTGACCGTGGTTTGGTTTTAACACAACCCCTCATTTTCCACTTCTTGATTAGAGTTTCAACACTTCTGATTAGCATTCTCAGTTCCTTGGATATCTTTTTATACCCCTTTCCTGTTTTATACAGTTCAAACTACCTTTTCCTGCAGATCCTTTTAAAATTATTTTGCTTTACCCATGACTCAGAATCCAGAAACATCAGTGTAGCACTGGGTGAAAACCTATTATACACGCGCATTAATTACAATCAAACAGATCACAGGTGAGGATGGTTACCTTTAACCACTTCAGCCCCGGAAGGATTCATCCCCTTCCTGACCAAGCCCTTTTTTGCGATTTGGCACTACATCGCTTTAACTGATAATTGTGCGGTTGTGCAACACTGTACCCAAGCAAAATTGATGTCCTTTTTTCCCCCACAAATAGAGATTTCTTTTGGTGGCATTTTATCACCTCTGCATTTTTTATTTTTTTGCGCTATAAACAAAAAAAGAGCGACAATTTTGAAAAATAACGCAAAATATTGTGTACTTTTTTCTAAAATAAATATCCTCAAAAAATATATAGAAAGAAACGAATATCTTCCTCAGTTTAGGCCAATATGTATTCTTTTACATATTTTTGGTAAAAAAAAATCACAATACGCGTATATTAATTGGTTTGCGCAAAAGTTATAGCGTCTAAAAAATAGGGGATAGATTTATGCCATTTTTATTATGATTTTTTTTTGTAATTATTAGTAATTAGTATTAGTATTAGTATTAGTAATGGTGGTGATCTGTGACATTGCAGTGGACAGATCGGACACTTTTGACAAATTTTTGGGACCATTGCTATAGCGCCTACAAAATAGGGGACAGAATTATTATTTTTTATAATTTATTTTTTACTAGAAATGGCGGCGATCTGCGATTTTTATTGGGACTGCGACGTTATGGCGGACACATCGGACACTTTTGACACATTTTTGGCGTCATTCACATTTATACTGCAATCAGTGCTATAAAAATGCACTGATTACTGTATAAATGTCACTGGCAGGGAAGGGGTTAACACTAGGGGAGGACAAGGGGTTAACTGTGTGTTCCCTTACTGTGTTCTAACTGTGTGGGGATGGGACTAACTAGGAGAGATGACAGATCGCTGTTTCTACATTGTAGGAACACACAATCTGTCTCCTCTCCTCTGACAGCACTGAGATTTGTGGGTTTACACCCACAAATCCTTGTGCTGGCACTCTTCCCCACGCATCGGGTCCCCCGCCATGTAACAGGTGTGTGCGCGTGCCTCCTGCGCCACACGCGCACCCTCTGGAGGCTCCTAAAGGGCCCACGTATAGGTACGTGATTTTGCACCCTGTGCCACTTTGCCGACTTATATCAGCGTGAGGCGGTCGGCAAGTGGTTAATAGTGGTTAATAGTCATTCAACCCCCTTTGTGTCAACTTGTGTGCATGTTATCAGGCCAAAATCACCAGGGTATGTAAACTTTTTTTCAGGGTAATTTGGGTAGTTCCTGTTGCCATTATGATTGAAAAAAATAAACACAGTTGATTGATAATAAATGGCTTGAGCCAAAAACTAACTAAGAAATGTTTTTGTGTTATCATTCATATTCTCTGAAAAATGGCCAAGAAATCATAAATTCTGCAAGGGTATGTAAACTTATGAGCACAACTGTATTGTTTTTTTTTTTTTTTTTTACTTGTTTTTACAAATGAAAAGCTCCTCTTCTGCTCTAGAACTGTTCTCCTTCCCTTGCCCAGCCCAGGATCTCAGAACAACTTTTTCTCAGTGACCAACCAAGGGTGTGATTCGCTAAAGTCAAAAGAAGGCCAACTGCACTGAGGATTGGTTAATTATATAGAAACAACTTGGATGTGAGTATATAACAGGACAACTACTGAGCACTCATTCAATGGCCATGTTTAGGCCTAATGGACCTATTGCCATCTCTCCTAGACGTCATTCCTGCTGGTAGCAGCTTTTTGGCGGAAAAAACTTTTGACTCTTGTGAATGTCAGATTATTAATTTCATTGGGAAGAATATTTTATTATGGCCACTAAAATGAATTAATGCTCAAACATTATGTAAATGTAAAGGTAAATGTGCCCAGTGTTATTGCACGTTTAGACGCATTTACACGAGTCAAATGTTTTTTCTGCCAAAATGCTGTTGCTCTTTGACGTGATGACTGCAAGTTTTTTTTTTCTGCCTTTAAACTTCAGTAAACACCTATGTGTGCATGGACCCATAGGCTAAGACACAAGGATGTTTAGAGGAACAAAAAAACAGCTATGTTAAAAATGTTCCATGTGCATGATGTTTCTAGGCAAGCAGAAATTCTAGACCTGGATGTGTTATTTTCAGCATAAGGCGATTCAATTTTGGTTACATTGCTCCTAATTGCTGTTAATTATTTTAATTTAGAAAGGGGCCATTACAATCAAAAATAAATATTGGCATTTCATATTTATTTTTTAATCACCTGTGTTATCATTATATTTAAAACCCAAACTCTTATGCCGCGTACACACGATCATTTTTCGGGTTGAAAAAAATTACGTTTTTTTTATGTCATTAAAAACGATGGTGTGTGGGCTTCAGAGCATTTTTCGGGTTCTGAAAAACGGGCCAATTTTTTTTCGAACATGCTCTAATTTTTAGCTACGTTTTTAACATTGTCGTTTTTTGGGTTGTAAAAAATGGTCGTGTGTGCGCTTTAACGACGTGAAAAATCCGCTCATGCTCAGAAGCAAGTTATGAGACGGGAGCGCTCGTTCTTGTAAAACTAGTGTTCGTAATGGAGTAAGCACATTCATCACACTGTAACAGACAGAAAAGCGTGAACCGTCTTTTACTAGCACAAAAATCAGCTAAAGCAGCCCAAAGGGTGGCATCATCCGAATGGAATTTCCCCTTTATTGTGCCGTCGTACGTGTTGTACGTCACCGCGCTTTGCTAGAGCATTTTTTTTCACGATTGTGTGTAAGCAAGGCAGTTTTAATGATTAAAGCGGATGGTCCACAAAAAAAAAATATTAAAAGCCAGCAGCTACAAATACTGCAGCTGCTGACTTTTAATATTAGGACACTTACCTGTCCTGGAGTCCAGCGGCGTCCGCAGCAGAGGACGAGCAATCGATCGTCTCTCTGCTACTCCCCCCTCCATCCACGGTGAGGGAACCAGGAAGTGAAGCGCTCCGGCTTCACTACCCGGTTCCCTACGGCACATGCGCGATTCGCGCTGCGCCCGCCGATTGGCTCCCGTTGTGTGCTGGGAGCCGAGTGTTCCCAGCACACAACGGGAAAAACCCATCTTTTGCCCGAGACTGCGGGCCGGAAGTGGGTGCAAATACCTGTCTTTAGACAGGTATCTGCACCCCCCTCTCCCCTGAAAGGTGTCAAATGTGACACCGGAGGGGGGGGGGGTTCCGATCAGCGGATCTTCACTTTAGGGTGGAGATCCGCTTTAAGTTGAAAAAAATGTAGTTTTTTTCTAGAGCCTGAAAAACTTAGTTTTTTACAACCCAAATAATGATCATGTGTACGCGGCATAAGTTTGAAAAAGCTAGCTTTTTGGCACTTGCAGTGGTTGTGCGTCCATAAGGGCACACGGGCACTGCCCCTTCTGAGATAAACGTAAAGGAAATTTTGTATGTAACTTTACTTTTGTTAAAAAAAAAAAAAAACTGTATTCTGTACATCAACTGCACAATACACCTTAATTGCAGTTAATTTAACATAAAATTACCAAGCTGCAGTTTACAAAATATAGGTAATTTTTAACCACTTGCCACTGCGCCCACAGTACTTTTACTGTGGCAGCTCAAGGCCAGGTGATGTATCTACATGTCAGCTGGCATATGCGCACTGGCGCATCGCTCCCACGACTGTGGCTTCCGGTACCTGGCCGTTTTGAGTGGCTGGGGTATCACAAGAATGCTATATGATGGCATGATCACAATGGGTTTAATTTATAACAGCTGTGCTTAGTATTGTGATGTTGTGATTGGCACACAGCTATCACGTGGTACCTGGGCCAATCACAGAACCATATACCACGTGTATACCACAATAGTAATCATGGCTGTTATGAATGAAAGCAATCCAGCTGTATTTCAAAATAGATCCTAATCGTAAGAGAAATTCTATTACCTCTCATACCACACAGCCCATTAGATTTACCACACAGTTACATGCCCAATACAGAAGGATGGAAAGAGTATTTCGCAAATATCGGTCCATCCTTCTTAACCACTTCAGCCCCGGAAGATTTTACGATTTTTTTTTTTAGCTAAATAGCTTCCTTTACCCTAATGCAGTCCTGGTTTCATGTCCTCATTGTTCGTTTTTGCTGTAATCCTTCTCTGTTATGCACACTTCCTGGTTGTCTGTTTCCTTATGAAAAAAGTACTGGGAACTTCTCTCTGTGGTCTCTAATCAAGAAGGTGTGATTACTGTGTGTCTAAAACCCCTCAGAACCAATCCGTTTCATTTTAAAAACAAACACTGCCCTGTATTGGCTCTGTGTCTCTGTCCTTCACAGAAACATGAAACTAGATGAAAAACGAAACTGAAAGTGCAGGCACATTATATGATAGATAAAAATAAATTTGTAATCATATTTAAAAGGAATCACTTAAGTATTATGTCTCTGTACCCTGTAAACAGTCATTTCAGCAAAAAAAACCCTTTTTCCTTTACAACTCCTTTAATGACCAGAGCAATTTTTGCGATTCGGCACTGCGTCATTTTAACTGACAATTGCGCGGGCGTACGACGTTGTACCCAAACAAAATAGACATCTTTTTTTCCCCACAAATAGAGCTTTCTTTTGGTGGTATTTGATCACCTCTGCGGTTTTTATTTTTTGCGCTATAAACAAAAAAGAGCAACAATTAAAAAAAAAAAAAGCAATATGTTTTACTTTTTGCTATAATAAATATCCCCAAAAAATTATATAAAAAAAAGAATTTCTTTCTCAGTTTAGGCCGATAGGTACTGTATTCTTCTACTTAAATAAAAAACACACAATTAGCATATATTGATTGGTTTGCGCAAAAGTTTTAGTGTCTACAAAATAGGGGATAGATTTATGGCATTTTTATTATTATTATTTTTTATTAGTAATGGCGGCGATCTGCGATTTTTGTTAGGACTGCATCATTGCAGCGGACAGCTCGGACACTTTTGACACTATTTTGGGATCATTGACATTTATACAGCGATCAGAGCTAAAAATAGCCACTGATTATTGTGCAAATGTCACTGGCAGGGAAGGGGTTGAACACTAGGGAGCAATCAAGTGGTCAACTGTGTTCCCTCAGCGTGTTCAAGCTGTGGGGGAGATGGGCTACCAGGAACATGACATAGATCACTGCTTCCAATGATAGGGAGCAGTAGATCTCTGTCATGTCACTAGGCAGAACAGGAAAATGCCTCTCTCCGTGTTGCGATCGTGGGCCACTGGCGGACATCGAGTCTGCGAGACCCGCGGGTACGCTCCTGCGACATTAGACTTGCGTGCGCACACCCGGGATTATGTCAGAAAGCGGTTAAAGACCCTTTCTTACACTCCTTCCTCCCTTCGGTCCAAAAGTATCATACCGTAAGGCTCGGAAAAAAACGTAAAAAGCAAGCCCCAGTAAAATGAAAACCTCCCACACCAAAAAATATCCGCCACTTTTATGACTCTGAAGGGCATGTACCGATGCAAAAAAATGTTTTGTTTCGCATGGCCGAAAGGAGTTTACCCTGAACCACTTTCAAAATTGTTCCTCTGAATATGTCGTTTATGTGGGCTTTGTGATGTTGGGAGAACCAACAGAACCTTGCGCAAACACTATGGAGAACATAGGCGTTTTATTGAGGAAGGCTGTAATAAAGTGACGGTGACCCCCTGACATGCCACATTGGCATGTAATTGTTTTTGGGGGGGGGGGGGGGCAGATACCCTTCTTTTTAGAGGCACCCAGCTCCCACTTCCTCCTGGGGCTCCATGTCACCAGAAGGGCTGTAATAAAGTGACGGTGACCCCCTGACATGCCACATTGGCATGTAATTGTTTTTGGGGGGGAGGGGGGGCAGATACCCTTCTTTTTAGAGGCACCCAGCTCCCACTTCCTCCTGGGGCTCCATGTCACCAGAAGGGCTGTAATAAAGTGACGGTGACCCCCTGACATGCCACATTGGCATGTAATTGTTTTTGGGGGGAGGGGGCGCAGATACCCTTCTTTTTAAAGGCACCCAGCTCCCACTTCCTCCCGGGGCTCCACGTCACCAGAAGGAAGTTCACCTCTCCCCCTCCCTCCGTGCAATCTTGCGGGATGCGTCACAGGTCCCAGAAGACTGCCTGGTCATTCACAGCACGCAGCGCGTGCCTGTCTGTGAAGCAAGAAATGCCAGGGCTGTAGAGAGGAGGAGGAGAGGAGCGAGGCTTCGTACACCCGCATCACTGGACCGTGGGACGTGGGTGAGGGAGTATTAAAAGTCAGCAGCTACACTTTTTGTTGCTTACACTTTTTTGTTACACTTTTTATTCCGGCGGAACTCTGCTTCAAATCTTCAATGAATGCACAAGTTTATATTGATATTTTGAACACTTTTCTTATCCCATCAGTTGAAAGGATGTTTGGTGATGATGGCATCATTTTCAGAATGTAATCTGATGCAGATGTTTGTTCTAGAACTGCAAAGTAAGTGGTGTTTCCATAATATTTTCCTCAGAATTTATTCTATATTTTTTTGCCTCTGCTTGATCTGCAAAAACAGTTGCAACTGACTACAATTTTTGTTTATTTTTTTTATTCTTTTAAGTGTTTCTTAAAGCCAGAAGGTTGAAATGTTAAATGAAAAATGAATGCATGTCTTTAATTATTTTTTTTTACACAATTACACAATGTGCGTGTGTGTATATATATATATATATATATATATATATATATATATATATATATATATACATACTATTATCTGTAGACATTATATTATAACTTTCACACAAATCAAATAATATATACTTATTGGGATTTCTTTTTTTTACCAAAGACTTGTAGAAGAAGTAATTTTGGCCTAAATGTATGAAGACATTTTATTTTATTTGATAGAAGTAGAAAATATTGTATTTTTTTCTAACTTTTTGTTATTTCTGGATTTATATAGCAAAATATAAAAAACACAGTGGTGATCAAAAGAAAACTCTGTTTATGCAAGGAATTTATATGGATTTCGCCTGCGTACAGTGTTGCATGAATGAGCAATTGCCAGTTAAAGTAGTGCATTGCTGAATAGAAAAAAAATGGCTTGGTCATGAACGGGGTAAAACCTTCCAGAGGTCAAGTGGTTAACAACATTAAATTAAAACATGGAAATTGTATATGCCATATTAATGTTAAAATAAATGTCTACCCCAACTATATAGTACTTAGTTTACATACAGTACCATGTATCACAATTAATTGCCAAGTTTTTTTCCTTTTAGGAAATACTGTTTTTGCATTTCTTTCATCTTTTTTTTTTTTTATCTCTTTGCTGCCTATGTCCTCCAGCCTTAACTTTATGTCTTATTAGACTTACTCCAGTGACAGCTAGATGCCACTGCTTAGGACCTGCTTTGCAATGGCAACAACAGTTTAACATGCCGGCTTTGGTACAGTTGTTTATAGTCTCTACTGGAAACACAGGTGACAGGGTGGCAGTTGGGACACAGTCACAAAGCATTGTCACCTATATAATATTGTTAAATTACTTCACATCAGGAATGAAGACTGCATACTATATATTACTGCATCACGTAAAGTATCACAATAAAGTCACTACTGCTTAAATTACACCTTTAACATTTGTTTACATTTAAAGTGGATGTAAACCCAAACTTAATTTTTTTTGTTGTCACACTGTAGAGTAAAATATTTCCTATCATCTGTGCCCAGTCTTGCCACAAAGAGTTAATCCAGCTCTGAGCAATCCTCTTTTATTGTTCAGTGAGATAAAACGGACTTACAGAGAAAAACCTTAGTCCATTCCGCCCCCTTGCTGTGAGCGACAGGTTATTTACATATCTCATGCACTAGCCTGGAGACAGGCATTATTTTTTAATTCCCACCCCCAATCCTTTTCTGAAGTCATGTGGTTACTTTTCTGGATTTTGACTGGATGTTAGTGATCATAGCAGAATTCAGTGTAAGTAATACAGAGGACGAAATGCATGTTGACAAGGGGAGTGTAGAGGTGGGCGGGGAGTCTACTGACATCACGACTTTACCCACCAAGCTCCAGACAACAGATCCACCCACAGAATGTGCAGTTTTTCAGTTCTTATAATAGACAGAGGGGAGACATTTGACAGGTAAAGATACATGCAGGAGGCATGTATATCCTTATAGATCAGCACTATGGCAGTAATTAGAAAGGATGAGAGTGGGTTTACATCCACTTTAATTCAGATTGAGTGAGAAAAAGTTAGAACATAAACAAAGTCAACAGAACAGAAAGCCATGGGAAGAACTTTTTCCTGTACAGTGGAACCTCGGATTGCGAGTAAAGCGTTTACAAGCTTTTCGCAGTACAAGCTATTTAAAAAATCCTTATTCGCTTTGCAAGCATTGTTTCGCAAGATAAGAAGGATTCAAGCCTCTGGGGTGTGCAGTACCGCATTTGGCCAGAGGTGCCTTTTACCTGGACTGTCATAAAAAACATGATATCTGTCTGCTAACTGCAAGTAGTCTGGTCTGTTCGCATCTGCCCTGGCGTGGTGGCCAGGCACTATAGCATTGTGTATAAGTCCTGGGTGCAACCAAGTACTGGTAGGCCTGCTTGCCTTAAGGGAAAGGGGGCTGCTATAGGTGAAGCAGACAGTAGCTAGCTATAGTGTCTGACCACCTGCGTTGGGGTAGAGGTGACAGCCAAAGGTCAGTAACGAGTGGTAGTGGAGATAAGGAGAGCTACAGGCACACAAAAGAGCAAAGTATCGGCTGGAGAGAGCAAAATAATCGGCAAACAGGAAGTGCAGAGACATGGCTTAAATCAGGAAGTTCATGGGAGAAGCAAAGAGTTTAAGGTTCACCAGAAACAAGAGATTAGACAAGAAAGTCCAAAGGATCAGACAGGGAAATGTCCAGCATGTCAGCAAGAAGAGCCACTGTCGGATGCAGCAGGAGTCGTGAATTCAGATCCTGGTATTACTAGGGTTGGCACCTTTTCTTGAAGTCAAACCCAAACACTTTAGACACGTACGGTACATTTTTTTGTTTTATCGGGGAACGCTGTGGATTCCGGTATGAAGAGGAACTCTGATGTAAGGGGGTTTTCTGCTCACTAAACCTCCCACTTACATGAGAGTTCCCAGTATTCCCCCTTAAATTAGGGTTCCCAAGGATCCCCTTACATCAGAGTCCACAGCGGGGCACCACTCCCACTGGGCTGCTGCCGAGAAGGATCACCTAACACACCATGGTTCGCTTGTGTTCCAACATGGGCCTGAGGTGGTAACGCCACCTACAGGCAACAGGGGAAAATTCTATCAAGCACAACCATAGCCAGAACAGAGGCAAATTTCAATGGCATTCAATAAAGTCTGAGCCCACTATTGGCTCAGAAGCCCTCTAAATTTAGAATAGCGCCCCAGTCATTGGGAGCAGGGCGCTGCATAGGAGAGCCAAATCACATGACCAGAGCAGAGATGCCTTAAAATTGGTAAGCATACAGACCCTTTCTTAACGCAGGTAAATCAGAATAGGTGTTGGGGGGCATTTCAGTAAAATTCTACTTTAAAACCAACATTCTTTGTATTGCTTTGGATACTGTATATTGGGAAAGGTTCAGAACTCCTGTTAGATTTATATAATAATAATAAAAAAAAAGGATTGATTGGGTTAATACAGCTCAATCAAAAAAAAAATGGAATTTGTGGGCACAACATGAGACAAAAGTATCTAAAAATGTATAAACTTTTATTACAAAGTACGGTAATAAAAGTTTATATATTTTTAGATACTTTTGTCTCATGTTGTGCCCACAAAATCCATTTGGTTTTTGATTGAGTTGTATTAACCCAATCAATCCTTTTTTCTAAAATACTAGGATGTTGGCAGAGTGGGGGTCCCCTCCTTTCTTCCTGTTATATTTATGTTGCTGTCCGTGTGACCGCTGGAGAGAATCTTTTTCTGTTTTGGGCTTGGTGAATTTTGTCATATGAACAGAAAGTGACAGTAAACTGAACATTTTACAGCTATAAGTAGGAAATCTTCCAGAGGT
This sequence comes from Rana kukunoris, assembly GCA_029574335.1. Classification (NCBI taxonomy): domain Eukaryota; kingdom Metazoa; phylum Chordata; class Amphibia; order Anura; family Ranidae; genus Rana; species Rana kukunoris. The sequence goes on along the minus strand of CM056052.1, from coordinate 345,592,110 downwards.
GATGTACGGGCCATTAAACAGCTGTCATCAGAATTGTCTGATGACAGCTGTTTAATGGCCCGTACACACGATCTGAAAATCTGACGAGAGAGCGTCAATTTTTTTTTTTTTGCATGCTAGTCGCACGCTAGTCGAAAATGGAGAAGTTACTAAAGTTACAAAAATTCTCGCACGATAGAATAAAAATTTGTAAGTGATGCAATGTGTTGTGTATTTCTATTGTATTTTCAGACGACAACTGTACTGATTAAATGAAAATCGTACGATCTGGTATCATAGGAAAAAAATTGTCGTGTCCGGATAATATCGTATGAACTGTCGTAATCGGCTCTCGAAGCTCTGTACTAAGATCCGATTATTGTACGATTGCTTCAAAAGCGTTATTTTTCATCCGATTTTCAAATAGTGTGTACAGGCCATAAGAAGGGAGCTTCTTATTTTACTACACTTATTGATTATCTAAGTGCTTCTTAAAATGTTGTGCCCTATAGGGATCAGAAAGATTTTCATATATATAAAATGTATGTACTCGACCAATCAGTAATAAATCACCAAATAATCAGCTATCATTCAGCAAATAGGACTTTACCTATCTAGTACAAGTAATGCCTCGTTTCCACTAAGGGGATCGGTTCGGTATGGTTCGGTACGGTACGCTATTTTGGGTGTTTCCATTATGAAAGCGTGCCATAAAAGCGAACCGTACCGGACCATTCTGGGTCCTGCTTCAGATGTGGGGCCAGAGAAAATGGAACGGTTCCATTAGGGTGGACCTACAAATTTCTAAACCCTGAATGGTCCCTGACAGTCCGATTTGCAGTGGAAACGCTCACGAGAATAGACCGGTCCCATTCTAACCGCTCCAAATTTACTGACCCGAACCGTTCCGTTCAGTGGAAACAAGGCATTAGACAATGAATGACTGTATTTAGTAATTGTAAAATACTGTAAAATATTGGATGTAAATTGCAAGATAATGATGCAATTAATCTGTGCTATGTAGCAAATTGTATCAGAGAATAAATATTAGACTTGAGACTGAAAGAAAATGACAGGTGTTTAGGGGCCTGGAGCTGGGGAAAGGATACTAAAATAAAGAAGAGCATTAACACTGGTCTGTTATCATGACAGATTATGTTTCCACTGTAATTATCATAAAGTAGAAGAACAAGATTCTTAATTTATATTTTTGACCTGTTGCCTATGTGCTATTAATAGATGGGTTATTCTGGGTCACAAGTGTACTTAAAATTATGTAAGACTATGAATGTATAAAGAGTGAAGACATGTCATCATAAAGAGAAAGTGAATTGTGAGAATCCACTGGAGGAAATTAATGTTGAATGAGCATCCAAATGTACTATTTAAATTACATTCTGTTTGTTGTTATTGTGATTTAATGACATAGCTGATTTAAATACTTTCCTGCTTTCTAAAGACCTGTTCTCACACGAGTAATATGAAGCAAGTTTTGGAGATTCACCAAAATCACTTCCCCGTTCACACCTGAATGTAGTGCCGCTTGAAGCCTAAGTGGGTTCACACTGGTGTGACAAACGCTCAGACATTGGGAGCTCATGTTGCATGATGTGTGAAAATCAATGTTTCCCTATGGGAACCGTCTTAACTGGTTCGACACAAGTCGGTCTGACTTTGAAAATGCTTCCTGTACTACTTTGGTCTGACTTTTAGGCCGGGTTCACACTTGTCCGACAAACGCTCTGACATTGGGAGCTCATGTCGCATGACGTGTGAAAATCAATGTTTCACTATGGGAGCCATCTTAACTGGTCCGACACAAGTCGGGCCGAATTTGAAAATGCTCCCTGTACTACTTTGGTCCGACTTTGAGCCTACTTCAACCCATTGAATATCATTGAAGTCGGATCAAAGTAGGATCCTTGTCCTTACCATCCGACTTTTGACATCCAACATGGTGATTACAGCAGCAGTAAAAAGAATTTATCTCACACTGGGGTTGTTTTGATTGGTCAAAGAACAAGTCAGACTATCACAAAGTCGGATCAAAGTAGTATCCTGTTCATTGAAGTTGGATGGATGTAGGACCAATGTAGGACTGATGTCGCAGAGCAAAGTAGGATGAAAGTTGTATGACTGTCGTGTAGTATTGGCTGGGTTCACACTGGTACGACAAATGCTCCGACATTGAGAGCTCATGTCGCATGACGTGTGAAAATCAATGTTTCCCTATGAAAGCCGTCTTACAGTTTTTCTCTATTGTTTTGGCTCATTTCTTGAAACCGAAATTACATTCTCAAAACTCTAAGATCATTTGGCAAAACAGTCTGAGGCCTCGTACACACGACTAAATAAATCTGTTCAAATCGGTCTGACAGACCGATTTGATCAGATTTGTCTGCTGGCTATTTTGGTTTGAACGCTGTACACACGATCAAACCAAAACCCCCGCCAGCAGACAGCGCGGTGACGTGGCGATGACGTTGACTCCGCCACGTCACCGCACCAGGAAGTAAAACACTTCCGCGCATGCGTCAAATCCATTCGACGCATGTGCGGGCAGATATGTCTGCTGGTTAGCGTACTAACCAGCAGACATGTCGGACGGACGGGTTCGTGCTTTAAAATCTGTCTGCTGGAAAAACCCGTCTGTCCGCCCGTACACACGATCTAATCTGTCTGCTGAAACGGTCTGTCAGACCGTTTCCAGCAGATAGATTTGATCGTGTGTACGTGGCCTTACAGTTCAGCACAACACTATAATTCACTTGCAAAAGCTCATATCTTTCCCAAAACTGTTCACTCTTGCTTCAAAACCATATTCCTTTCCCATATAAAGAGTCAGTGCCTCCAAAATGGCAAATATTTTTCTCAATTGCTTTGGCTCAGGTTTGACATCACACATTGCACTCATACTGCCAAGGAAAAATTACTTTGCAGCATTGTAACCATTATCATTCACACACAAAGTAACTTCAATACATGAGACTAAAAAGAAAACGTATACAGCATAATATACAGAAATATAAACACACAAACAAAAAACAAGGACAATTAAATTTACACTACAATGCTGTAAATAAAGCTCGAGTTTCACAACTACTGTAAGGCCCCTTTCACACGGGGTGGATCAGTAATGATCCGCCCTGTGAACCTCCACTTGCTCAGCGGGGGTATGGCTCTGTTGATCCCCGCTGAGCCGGCGGATGACAGGGTGGTCCTAACACACTGTGCAGGGACTGCCCTGTCAGCTCTCCGCTCTCCCCTATGGGGGGGATCGGATAAACACGGACCGTCTGTCCGTGTTTACCCGATCCGATCCACCAGACGGATGGAAAAGTAGGTTTTTCCTCCATCACACTTTGGCGGATAGGAGCGGGTTGGATGTCAGCGGGCATGTCACTGTTGACATCCGCGGCTCCATAGAGGAGCACAGAGCGCCCATTCAGGTCCACCTAAAAAATTGGCAGGCGGACCTGAACAGGCCACCTGTGTGAAAGAGCCCTAACATCTCTTCACTGGTCGCTGTCCTCACCCTCCCTCTCCTGGGTACTGCCCTCACCCTTTTGCCCATCCACACGCTGCTGTCTGTCTGGCCACAGATTCCCATCAACATTGCAGCTTATACCCTCCCTTGCGATGCAACGAGGGAAGAAACGAGGGAGATGACGCAACCATCGCGCCTACACTGATCTCCTGTAAAATTCTCACAAGCAGCGTCTATTGCATGGAGCAGGGACCTCTGATCTTGAGCCTGATGCTCATACACTCTCATACGCAGAAAAACTCCTCAGGATTGAGGAAAGGAGAGTAAGGTGGTAGGAACACAATATCCATCCTTGGATGAGCAGTGAACCAGGCCCTGATAAGCGGGCCACGGTGGAAATTTACATTGTCCCATACAATTATAAATTGTGGAAGGTGAGGCCCTATGAGACCTCTCTCATTTTCAGGGATCTAATCCAAATGAAAGTGGTCCTAGAAGATGAGGAGCTTCTGTGTATTGTATGGGCCAAGACTGGGCATGTGAGTGGCCACACCATTCTCAGAAATGGCAGCACACATAGTTATATTGCCCCCTCGCTGGCCTGGGACATCCACCGTGGCCCAGTGGCCAATAAAATTACGGCCACGTCTTCGGCCCTTGGCCAGGTTGAAGCCAGCCTCACCCCCATACACAAGTATGTGAGAGGTCTCGTTTCCTTCCAATGCCATTATTCTCTACAATAGAGTAAATAAAGAAAACATCAATGTTCTATGTTCTGCACAAGTTCAATGTACTACTAGCCAGTATTCCAGTGAATCCAAACCTGGGGTACATGTACCCTATGCAGAGGTACTACAGGGGGTATTTGACAGAAAGGGGAGGGGAAAAATTATCAACAACTAGACTTACTGAAATGTTACAGTAACATTATTAGATAGATGTACATGGGAGGCACTACTTTAATTGCAGCTCTTTTACCCTTTTACTTACTGTATTTTATGTTATATTCTTCAAAATAAGGATTATAATGATAATTGCATCATACAGTAAGCTGCAGTTTTTACTGTAATACTGGAATACTACTGTAAACTGTATCATCAATATTGTAGAAAATAAACTATTCCATACTATTCTATAGTTTTTTTTCTACAATATTTTTCTTGTCATGGTTAGTATCATACGTAACATCCCACTGAAGTAAGATACTGTAATACTGTAGGCCTATCACACACACACACTAAATGAATACGTAAATGAGTAAATAAACATATTTGTTGCTCTATGCACAGTGTCCTGTCCTATACATTATATAATTCCATCATTGATTGTGAGGTCATGGTTGATGACATGGTCTATAATTGTGGCCCGAATTTCATCAGGGACAGCATGGTGTCTTCGTGCTCCTTGGCCTCTTCCCCCCTATTTCACCACCATGCACCCTCACTCCTCCTCTTCCTCTTCCTCCAGCAGGCAGTTGCTTGTTCATTTACTTGTTCCTCCATTTTTAGAAAATCTACTGGTCCTGCATGGTCAATCTCTCTCTCTCTCTCTCTCTCTACTCTATATATATATATATATATATTTATATATATTATATATATATATATATATATATATATATATATATATATATATATATATATATATATATATATACATGTTTGGTAGCATTCACAATCATGGAAAGCACCTCTCAGGTAACTAAACGTACTGTTTGATTGGTCACCTGAGACCAACTCCAACTCCTCCTTCGTTAGTCAAGTTCTAGTTGTACCTGACTGTCAATTGCTGTAATCATTTTATCAAATTTTGCAAGAGATTCATATATGGTAATTATGGTATTATGTTCCTGAATAATTTTGACAATTGAACAGACTATTGTGCTTGTGATGACTTAAACAATGAAATGACGCTGACACGTTTTGGAGAGAACAACCATTAGACTGAGAATTGACAAATCTGTTTAGATCAACAAGATCTATTCAATTGAAAATTGTGCTAAATGTAGGCTACTTGTACTAAATAATTTAGACATTGAGACATGTACTAAGACATTTGCAATTTGATAAAATGTATGAGAAATGCAATTCAGTTGTGAACAATTGCCAAGTGGTTTGGGGATTTGTCCATGTTGTTTTGAGAATGTCATTTCTGTTTCATGAAATGAGCCAAAACAATGGAGAAAAAATTTGAACTGGTCCGACACAAGTCGGTCCGACTTTAGAAATGCACCCTGTACTACTTTGGTCCGACTTTTGATCCTACTTCAGCCCATTCAATATCATTGAAGTCGGATCAAAGTAGGATCCTTGTCTTAACCATCCGACTTGTGACACCTGACATGGTGATTACAGCAGCAGTAAAAGGAATTGATCTCACACTGGGATTGTTTTGATCCAAGAACAAGTCAGACTGTCATAGTATCCTGTTCATTCAAGTCGGATGGATGTCGGACCAATGTAGGACCGATGTAAGACTGATGTCGCAGAGCAAAGTAGGACGAAAGTCGTATGACTGTTGTGTAGTATCAGTGTGAACCCAGCCTAAAGCTTATTATTTGAGCTTTATTTGGGGAAGAATTGTGTGCTTTGTCCACAATAGACTTTAATGAGAGTGCCTGGAAATGTGTGGAAAAAGCACCTAGCTTTTTCTTGCCTAGTATTAGGCTTTTCATTGGCTAAAATGCCTGTACAATTGCTAAAAGAAGCCAGAAAAAATACCACAGATGCTCAACTGAAGTGTGAATGAGGCCTGACGTAAGGAAAGGACAACAACCTTTAGCACAAGGTATTTGGAGAAAGGACACTTCCCCAGTTACACAGACCTTAATAAAAAAACAAATGCACAAAAAAATGATTAAAGGGTTGGTTCAAAAACAAAAAAGTTCACCTAGTTTATTACACACTTGACATACCCCAGTCCCCACTACACTTATATATTTCCTTTATTATCGTCTGATATTCACGCATCTGATGTAGTGGTCCAGGTATCTGAAAAATGCAATATACAGCCTGGGAGATGTGTAGCACATGACCCTGCTGAGCCATTCTGGAAGAAAGAGCTTGTCCTTCAAATTTTCAGACCGCTACATCTGTAAGCGTTGGCAGTGAAGGATAGTTATTGAAAATATACTGTAGATGTGTGTGTCCCATGCTTTGGTAATAACCAAATACCAATTCTCCTAATGTCAGTGTAAAATACTATATGGGTGGCTGCAAATAAATGATTGTGTTCCCACAACTGCAAAAATTATAGTGACACCAATTTTGTTGTGTCGCCCTCTACTTAGGCTCTATTCACATTAATGCGTTTTTTTATGCATTTTTCAGAAATCCTGCAATGGGCGGTGACTTAACGAGGGGGTGGGGGTCTACGGATGACATTATCCGGTGACCACACCCCCATCACTATCTAAGAAATACGTAATATCGGCGCGGACAAATCAGCGGGACGCAGGAATGGAGGATGGTCATCGGTGGAAGCGGTGGTGGAAGAAGGAGAAGACTGGAGGGAGAAGGAGAAGACCGGAGGAAGAAGCGGGAGAAGCCCGGAGGAGGAAGAAGAAGACATTTTAATAAAGGTTTAATAAAGGACTTGCCAAAAACTGTCTATTGTGTTTTGTTACACTACACTACTTTCTTTTGGTGAATGGGTAGGGGTACCCATTCACATAGGGGGGGCAGGATCTGGGATCCCCCTTGTTAAAAAGGTGTTCCAGATTCCGATAAGCCCCCCACCCACATACCCCAACAACCACCCGGAGGAGGCTTTTGTCCCCATCAACATGGGGGCAAGGCGCATTGGGATGGGGGGTGCAGACCAAAGCACCTACCCCCCATGTTAAGGGCATGTGGTCTGGTATGGTTTAGGAGAGGGGCGCTTGCTCGTCCCCTCCCTTTCCTGACCTGCTGGGCTACATGCTTAGATCCATTGAGGTCTATGAAACCAAAAACCAGAAAAAAGTCCCTGGCCCTTTCCATAAAATGAACAGATGTGCACTACATCCATAGGAAACCATGTTAATATAGTATGTTTCTTCAAAACTAAAAAAACGCACTAAAAAATGCAAAGGTGTGAACCAGGCCTTAACATTCCCTTAAGAGCCGATTCACATAGGGGCGACTCGTCAGGCGACTTAGCCACCTGACAAGTTGCGCTCCGTTCTGTACTATGGAATCGTTCTAATAGGAGTGACTCAAGTCGCTCCGACTTAGAAAAAGGTTCCTGTACTACTTTGGGACAACTTCAGGTCGACTTGCATTGACTTTAATACAGAAGTCATTTTGCAAGTCGCCTCTGAAGTCTGTGATGTCAAAACAATATCCACGTGCGTATATCAATATAAGCCAAAAAATCTTCTTTCCACACAATAATAAATAGTGTTCTTCCACACTGATTCTGTATAGTTCATATGCAATAGTCCACCCTTGAGTGCCAATCCTTCTTATTTCATGCACAGTGACTCCCACCAGCATTCACCACTATGCTCACGTGGTGGGAGTTACCGTGCATGAAATGTAGCAGTAAATCTGCTATAGGGTGGTCCTTGACTTGTTAGCATCACATAGTTTTTTGTAAATAGCACAGAAAAGGAAATGCATCATTGTTAAGTACTGTATAGAGAGGCGCAACAAAATGTTGTCACTATATAGTGAAGGATAGTTATCAAAGGAGTTAAGTGCAGTGGGGACCAGGCGTCTGGGGAGAGGGCGAAAAGATGAACAAACCCTTTAAATCCACCAATGCGTTTTGTTTTAGCAACATCTCTAATATTTTGGCCTTTCAAAATAACAAATGCTAATATCTGGAGATGGGATGAAAGTACAGTATAACACTTTTGGCACTAAAATAGTACATATTTTATAAAAATCAATACACCAGACCAAAATAAGGGGCAACTGAGGAGAAAAGATGAAAAGCGGAATTTAGCTCCAAAATAAGGACAGTCCCTCCAAACGAGAAACATTTGAATATATAGGGCCAGATTCAAATAGTATTTACGTCGGCGTATCTAGAGATACGCCATGTAAATTCTAAGAATAGCCGGCGTATCCTTTTTTGGTATTCATAAAAGAAGATACGCCGGAATTCTGCTAATATACGAGCGGCGTTAGTCTATTACACCGTCGTATATTAGTTGTAGTTTTACGCTGGCCGCTAGGTGGCGTTTCCGTCTATTTCTGCGTCGAATATGCAAATGAGCTAGATACGCGTATCCCTGAACGTATTTGCGCCCCGTCGTCGTAGTTTACGTCGTTTGCGTAAGCGTTATTCGGCGTAAGGTTACCCCTGCTATAGGAGGTGCAGCCAATGTTAAGTATTGACGTCGGGACAGCGTTGAATTGTACGTCGTTTGCGTGAATCGTTCGGGAATGGGACTCAACGTCATTTACGTACACGTCTTTTACATTGACTAGTTGCGACGTGTTTTACCCATGCGCACTGGGATATGTCTACGGACGGCGCATGCGCCGTTCATAAAATACGTAAATAACGCGGGGTCATGATTAATTTACATGAATCACTCCCCCACATTACTCATTTGAATTAGGCGCCCTTACGCCGGACACTTTACACTACGCCGCTGAATAAGGCACTTGCCCATAATAGTTGCGGAGGCTTAGTGTAAAGTGCATATGCTACGCCTGCACACAATTACGCCCCCCTTTTTTGAATCTGGCCCAGAAAAGTTATCCATGAAATTGGAGCAGTGGTCTATAGCAGACAATCAGAATGCTTGTGTAATTTTTCTATTAAAGAAAGTGGTCTATAGCACTTTTCTGTTCTCCACAATCAGACTCATACTGTTAGGCAGACATTGCAGTAAAAAGGTAAGGTCTTGTTACTTTAGCTGAGCCTCCATCCCTATCATAAATAGCAACCTTTAGGTGTAAAAAAAAGACTGCTTTACTTCAAGGTCAGCTTTAAGGCTTGGTCTATTTAAAACTGTCCTTTCACAGGATTTAATCAGCTTAGTTGACTGAATATTCTAACAAAATAAGTAACCTTTCATTACAGTAAGTGCAGAGGAATGATGTCTAACTACTGCTGGTGCATATGCAACAATGTAAAACAAAGAGGGCACCCAACAGTCAGTGCATGAGTGCATTCCCAAGAATGACAAATAGGTAAAAATAAATAAAAAAAGAAGAGTCCATCAGCACAATACAGCAATGTGAAGACTTCAAATATACAGGTAGAACAGAACAGTACAGAAGTAAAAAAAAAACATAACTTATATAAAAGTACACTTGCAAAAAAAATTAATAAAGTTTTAATCAGGAGAAAAAAAACCACAGTCCTATATACCCATTTCTATCGACTTCTTCCTTTTCCTTTCCAGTAATCAGCATGGATTCATGAATAATTGTTCTTGCCAAACCAATCTATTAACCTTCTATGAGGAGGCGAGTTGCCATCTAGATAAAGGGAGGCCTGTAGACATGGTGTATCTGGATTTTGCAAAAGCATTTGACACAGTTCCCCATAAACGTTTACTGTACAAAGTAAGGTCAGTTGGCATGGATCACAGGGTGAGTACATGGATTGAAAACTGGCGAGGTCAAAGGGTGGTGATAAATGGGGAGTACTTGTATTGGTGAGGAGTGCGTAGTGGGGTCCCACGGTGTTCTGTCCTGGGACCGAACCTATTTCATTTATTGAGAAACGACCTGGAGGATAGGATAAACAGTTCAATCTCTGTATTTGTGGACGATGCTAAGTAGCGCAATAACTTCTCCACAGGATGTGGAAACCTTGCAAGTAGATCTGAACAAATTAATGGGTTGGGCAACTACATGGCAAATAAGGTTTAATGTAGAAAAATGTAAAATAATGCATTTGGGTGGCAAAAATATAAATGCTAACAACTGAGGGGAGAACCTCTGGGGGAATCTAGGATGGAAAAGGACCTGGGGATCCTAGTAGATGACAGGCTCAGCAATGGCATGCAATGCCAAGCTGCTGCTAACAAAGCAAACAGAATATTGGCACAAATTAAAATGGGGATTAACACCAGAGATAAAACGATAATTCTCCCACTCTACAAGACTCTGTTCCAGCCTCACCTGGAGCATGCTGTCCAGTTCTGGGCACCAGTCCCCCTGCTGGAAATTAAGTGAGTCCAAAAAAGGGCAACAAAAATAATAAAGGGTCTGAAGGACATTCGATATGAGGAAAGGTTACGAGCACTGAACTTATTCTCTCTGGAGAAGAGATGCTTGAGAGGGGATATGATTTCAATTTACAAATACCACACTGGTGACCCCACAATAGGGATAAAACTTTTCCACGAAAGGAAGTTTATTAAGACACGTGGCCACTCATTAAAATTAGAAGAAAAGAGATTTAACCTTAAACTGCATAGAGGGTTCTTTGCTGTAAAAGTGGCAATGATGTGGAATTCCCTTCCACAGGCAATGGTTTTAACGGGGAGCATCGATAGTTTAAAAAATCTATTAGATAAGCACCTGAACGACCACAACATAAAGGGATATACAATGTAAAAATGACATAAAATCACACATACAGTGCGAAAAATAAGTATTTGAACACCCTTTCCAGCCTTGTGGAGGTGTACAATTTTGTCTCTAGTGTCTTTGGACAGCTCTTTGGTCTTGGCCAAGTTAGTAGTTGGATTCTTACTGATTGTATGGGGTGGACAGGTGTCTTTATGCAGCTAATGACCTCAAACAGGTGCATCTAATTTAGGATAATAAATGGAGTGGAGGTGGACATTTTAAAGGCAGACTAACAGGTCTTTGAGGGTCAGAATTCTAGCTGATAGACAGGTGTTCAAATACTTCTTTGCAGCTGTATCATACAAATAAATAGTTAAAAAAAATCATAAATTGTGATTTCTGGAATTTTTTTTTTTGATTATGTCTCTCACAGTGGACATGCACCTACGATGACAATTTCAGACCCCTCCCTGATTTCCAAGTGGGAGAACTTGCAAAATAGCAGGGTGTTCAAATACTTATTTTCCGCACTGTATAGGTTGTACTTGATGGACTTGTGTCTTTTTTCAACCTCACCTACTACTGTATGTAACTATGTGTAGACCCAGTCCTTATCCATTTTTTTCAGACCTGGACAGACTGACACGTAGGTGGATGTAAAAGGACACAATTCTGTCCAGATCTCCCTTCACATAGACTTACATGGAGCTTTAGATCAGGTCTGCCTGGTAAGTGACCCCGAATAAAAAGTCTGTATGATAGGACCCTAGATAAAAACTTCTATCTAATATTCCGAGCACTTTATAAATCAAAAACCTTTATGAACATTTGGGTGCAATAAAAACTGAAACCAAAGATAAGAAATAACCAGTATATCAGTACAAAATATAAAATCTGTGTAAGGATCTGCAGCCCTCTGCTGCCTGTATTTGTGAATACCTGTGCTGTTACAGCTACTACAGAGTTAAGTGTGTATGTACTTCCTGTCTCTGGTTTATTGGATTGAAGAAAAAGAGAGGTTTTTGGAGAGCAAATGTCCACATACAAGAACTGTTGTTGTATTTTATCTAAGCCAGAAGCAGAGACTATTAGGTCGGATGCTGCATCATGGTCATCCTCATGGGCCCCTGCAACTGAATTTTGCTGCAACACACATATATAGACAGTATGTGTGTATTTTTTTATCCATATTTCTGTAGTTTTGATGAATGATTTGTACAGGATGAGCAACTGCAGCTAATGAGAAACTTCGGGCCATAACCACTACAGATATATGCTGATCTGGGTGGTGAACGGCTATGAGTAGCTGTGTGAATGAGCCCTTACACACTCAAACAGTGATTTGTTTCCTTTTCTTCTATTGACCAGTCAGCAGTCATCATTTGAAAGGAGATAACATGCTGTGCTTACACAGACACACACACACATACAGATACAAATCTGTGTTCTTTGACCCATTCAAGTGAAATGGGCTGTGCCGCAACTATGTGGATCTGCTGTGGCCTTGAGTCTGGTGGCAGTTGCTTCCTCTTCTCCTGTTACTGTACCCACACCTCCATTTATTAGAATCAACTTGACTGGGCTGGCTGCATGCAGGGCCCTTTAAAGATATAATAAACTTTTTTTTTCTGAATCATGCTCTTTTAGATCACACTTACTATACTTTATGCAGACCATATGTACAAGTCTTTTTTTCCTGGTTATTATTATTGCAGGTGACTTCTTGCAGTGAATAATATTTGTAACCACACATTTTTTTACTACAATGATTTCATATATACTTTGTGTAGCGCCCCTGTACTTTCAGTACGGACGTTATTTAAATTTAGAGGGGAATGAGAGAGTTACCTTACTCTCATTCATGTTGATTTGTATAAATTAGGTTTCTGCCGGGCTGTGTTCCAGAGATGCTTTTCCATCTCTGGGCGACAGGTGGCGCCAGAGGGGTCCCGGCAGAGACGCCTTTCTCCAGCAGCCAATTAGAGGCGTGTTTCCCTCACGGGGCATGCTGGGGGAGGGTATTTCTGGCGCAGATGCCATTTTGTGAAGCTCTTCGTCTTCTACCCGTTCCTGGTTTTGGGTGCGGCACCCACCTTTAGGGTGTGCCCACATCACCGGCCCCCGGCGATATGGCCTACCAGGCGAGGGCGCACGTGCTACGCGGAGTTCCTGACTCTGGGCCCTCATGGCCCGGAGCAACTGAAGTTGAAAAAGGGGCCTCAGTGACTTACTGAGTCCCTACATCTATGAGAAGATCCCAAGCGAGTTTGTGCTGTTCGGTGGGGAAGTCGGTCTGAGGTGAGCCCGGAGGCAGGTGATCCTAATAGACCTAGACAGTCCACCGGGGATCCAAGTTGCTGGACACTGACGAATTACATGCTGTAATTTTGTCAGTTAGTGTTTCCAAAAGAAACCAAAGATGCTACCTGAGGGAGAGTCAGGCAAAGTTACTTATTGAGAAGGAATTGCTCCATTAAACTGCGTTTCAGAGCAGGGGCCTGTGGCAGAGGCATCACTCCTAATTTACATTGAATCAAGTCTGTGGCAGAGGCTTGTCTTCCTTCTCAAGGTTCTTAGTGATATTCCGGCTGCCCGTTCTGTGAGAGAGACTGTCCGGGTACACTACACCCACTCCGGCTGGAGTGGGGGAAGAAGCAAAGGGTACAGTTCAAGCAGGACTGCTTCCACAAATAGTTGAGGCCTGAATCTGCAACTTTCTTCTTTTCACCATCTTCTTTATGCACCTGTTTGCCGTGTTGGGCAAGAAAATAAAAGCACAGAAAACGACACCTTGCTGTTTGGACATTCCATCATTGCTCACATCTTCTAGTCATCATCATACCCCTAGACATGCTACAGAGATGACACGCCAATCCCAAATCTAACCAGCGGCTCCTCCGGGGGTAGTGCTACATTTATATTGAACTAAATTTGCTCTTGGTAATTGGCAATCAAATGGTCAAATGTGTGTTCTTGTACATTTGAACTATGACAACTAGATGTCCTGCCACCCCATAGTCTACATTATGTACATTATGTACAAGACTGGTAAATATGTTTAGTGCTATTTATTCCAAGAAATGCACTGACAAGGGTTTAACCAATGGTGTCAGAAGGTAGTAAATAGCGATAAATACATATCACACAGATTAATCATAAAGAACATGAAATGCAAAAACACATTCACAAGAAATCTTGCAATTTAAATAGACTTTGCCTGTATGCTATTTCTATCTATCTATCTATCTATCTATCTATCTATCTATCTATCTATCTATCTATCTATCTATCTATCTATCTATCTGTCTGTCTGTCTGTCTGTCTGTCTGTCTGTCTGTCTGTCTGTCTGTCTGTCTGTCTGTCTGTCTGTCTATCTCTATCTATCTATCTATCTATCTATCTATCTATCTATCTATCTATCTATCTATCTATCTATCAGAATTTTCTAAACATACCATACATATGATGGAGATCACGGTTGGTTGTGATCTGTTCTTCTTGAGGACAGATGGCATCATCTGCAATAGATTTGACTTTCAGTGATGTAATTTTACCACTTGGACTTTGGGCTCTCTCTGTTCTGTGCCTCGAATCCAAGAACAAACCTCAGCCCATCTGACACACCTGGTTAAACAAAAGTCACTGCAAGCGCTTACTGTATAAGAACACAAGCAAAGAAAACTTTAACTTGGCTGTGAGATAGTACCAGGAAATAGGCACACGACTGTTTAGTGGTAAATTAGCTCAATGCATATGGATTAGAATAAATGGTGGTTTGAGCATAAATGAGCACAAATGAATGAGCACACAAAACGTAGGTTCAGACACAGCCCACTAGACACTATAATCACTATGCCAAGGTAACTTAGTTCTGAACTTGACTGGACTTAAATTACAAATGAGCAAAGTCAGCAATAAGCAGAGCTTCTACGCCTCAACTGCAATGTAAATAATGATACTGTAACTAATTTAGAATGCACTCTAGAAGATTGGCTAGGATATAGTGCAATGTCCCCAGAGAGGTACCTTCTAGCATAAGAAATATGTAAAGGCCTCTGTGTAGCAGCGGTAAACGAGTAGTCTTTAGTCTTAAGTCTTCAGCCAACTAGCATTGGGGACCATATATACAGTTGGTGCACATGCAAATAGTTCAAGTCACACACAGCTATTAATGTCTAAAGCGCTGGCCATAACAGTAAGTACACGCCTAGGTGAAAATGCCCAAATTGGGGCCAATTAGCCATTTTCCCTCCCAGTGTCATATGACTCGTTAATGTTACAAGGTCTCCGCTGTAAATGGGAAGCAGCTGTGTTAAATTTGGTGTTATCGCTCTCACTCTCTCATACTAGTCACTGGAAGTTCACCATGGCACCTCATGGCAAAGAACTCTCCGAGGAGCTAAAAAAAAAAAATTGTTGCTCTACATAAAAATGGCCTAGGCTATAAGAAGATTGCCAAGACCCTGAAACTGAGGTGCAGCATGGTGGCCAAGACCATACAGCAGTTTAATAGGACAGGTTCCACTCAGAACAGGCCTCACCATAGTTGACCAAAGAAGTTGAGTACACATGCTCAGCTTCATATCCAGAGGTTGTCTTTGGGAAATAGACTTTATGAAGGCTGCCAGCATTGCTGCAAAGGTTGAAGGAATGGGGGGTCAGCCTATCCAGTGCTCAGACCATACGCTACACGCTGCCGTAAATTGGTCTGCATGGCTGTCATCTCAGAAGGAAGACTCTTTTAAAGATGATGCACAAGAAAGCCCACAAACAGTTTTCTGAAGACAAGGATTACTGGAACCATGCCCTGTGGTCTGATGAGACCAAGATAAACCTATTTGGTTCAGATTGTGTTAAGCGTGTGTGGGGGCAACCAGGTGAGGAGTACAAAGACAAGTTTATTTTGCCTACAGTAAAGCATGGTGGTGGGAGTATCAAGGTCTGGGGCTGCATGAGTGCTTCCGGCACTGGGGAGCTACAGTTCATTGAGGGAACTATAAATGGCAACATGTACTATGACATACTGAAGCAGAGTATGATCCCCTCTCTTCGGACACTGGTCCACAGGGCAGTATTCCAACATGATAACAACCCCAAACACACCCCCAAGATGACCACTGCCTTGCTAAAGAAGCTCAAGGGGATAGACTAGCCAAGCATGTCTCCAGACCTAAATCCTATTGAGCATCTGTGGGGCATCCTCAAACGGAAGGTGGAGGAGTGGAAGAGGACTCCAGTGGCAACCTGTGAAGCTCTGGTGAACTCCATTCCCAAGAGGGTTAAGGCAGTGCTAGTAAAATATAGTGGACACACAAAATATTGACATTTTGGGCCCAATTTGGATATTTTTACTTAGGAGTGTAGCAGAGGTGTATTTAGGTTTTGTGCTGCCCTAGGCCTGACCGTGCACCCCCTAATTTAAATATGACCCACCCTCCTGTCTCAGCCACACTCTGTGTTGTTTAAGACCCGCCCTGAAATTTTCGAGTGAGGGCACTAGTTCTGAGGGCCTGTGGGGGGGGGGGGGGGCAATGGATTCCCTTAATTTACTTAGATTTCCTCTTACTTTCTGGTTGCCCATAGAGCAGGAAGTGAAGGGAAATCTTCGCAATGGGACAGGGATGGTAAAAAAAAAACTGACAGGGGCTATAACCCTCCCATACTCTATCCAAAATGAAAAAAAAAGTGTTGCCTATAGTTCTACTTTAAGTAGATGGTGCAGCAGAAACATATAGCACAGTGAGGAAGGTTTTTGGTCCAGGATGATAAAACAGTCAATTGCGGAACGCCGGCCGCATATCAGAAGTAGCCCAGCCGCTTTATGGAGGCCCTAAAATAATTTTCCTAACAGTGTAGCGCAAGCCGGCGGGGACTCTTTTCGTGCTGCCCCCCTGCAAAGTGCTGCCCTAGGCTTGGGCCTTGTTGGCCTAGGCCAGGATACAGCTCTGGAGTGTAGTCACTTTTGTTGCCAGTGGTTTAGACATTAATGGCTGTGTGTTGAGTTATTTTTAGGGACAGCAAATTTACACTCTTATACAAGCTGTACACTTATTACTTTACATTGTAGCAAAGTGTCATTTCTTCAGTGTTGTCACATTAAAAAGATGAAATAAAATATTTACAAAAATGTGAGGGGTGTACTCACTTTTGTGGGATAATGTATATTTGTGTAGCATAGTCTTCATTATTTTTTTTGCAGTGCTGAGAACAAAACAGCTTTTTGAACATACTGTCATGTATGCCTTGCACACACGGTTGGACTTCTGACCGTGCAAAAGTCTGCCGTGAGTCCGTCGGAATAAAGGAGAACAAGTTCTCTATCTAAGATCCGTCGGACTTAGGACAAAAAAAAGTCCGATAGAGGCTACACACAGCCGGACTTTCCGAGAAAAAAAGCCCGTCTGACATTTTTTCTCGGAAAGTACGGCTGTGTGTACGAGGCATGACAAACCTAAAAAGTAAAATATGAAGCCTAAGATAAGATAATTGTGAGAAAGTAAGAAAATGCCAATGTCTTGTCTAGACCTTATGTGGGAGAAGGCATGTGAGTTATAGGAGCTGTCTGAGCCATGTCTGCCTGTGAGGGTGGATATTTAGGTTTGCTACCACAGTGAAGGACATTCTTATTCAAGGTCTCCTGATAGTATGACTAAGCCTTATTACTGTTAAACACTTTTTTTCACGCATCATGTAAACTTTTCAAATAATTGCTCTCATTACGAAAATGTATTTATCACTCATTTAAGTTGTTTCCGGGTGCTGCTTACATTTAAGGGTGGTGGGACTGCAGCCTACAGGCCTTCACTGCTACTGAGTTTTTCATAGTCAGATTCAAACTTCAAAGTGGAACTTTACACATAACAACTTAATAAAAAACAATGGGCCAGATTCAGGTACACGTACATTTGCGCAGCGTATCCGAGATACGCTACGCAGCCGTATTTTACCAGGCTGCCTAACGAATTCTGGTAGATTTTTGCCCGTACGATAAGGCGGCGTAGTCTATTTCTCGCCGCGTAATCGAAATACGCGATTAGGGGGCGTGAAGCATTTAAATTAGGCGCGTCCCCGCGGCGATCGAACCGCGCATGCTCCGTTCGAAAATTTTCCGCCGTGCATTGCGCGAAAGATTATCGATACGTCATTCGTTGTTTGAGTAGCGTCGTTTACGGACATTCCTATTCCCGGACGTTTTACGTCAAAAATAAAAAAAGACGTTGGAAAACGTTGATATTCGACGCGGGAACGACGGCCATACTTAACATGGGCTGTCTAATATTAGACCAGCAAAAAGCTGGTATAGTTTTACGCAGCAAAAAGATGACTAAAGATGCCGTAAGAGATTGCGATAGAACTCCACCCAGCGACCGCAATTTTATTGCAGCGTAGATCCGAAGGCGTACGAACACGTAAGCCAGTCAGATTGAAGCGCAAAGCCGTCTTTTCATGGTTTGAGGATTCAAACTAGTGAAAAAACGTGCGTAATTAGAAAGTACTCCAGTCTAACACCAGTTAGACAGGAGTTACGGCTCTGTGAATCTGGCCCAATGTTCTTTAGCTAGGAACATACATTCCACAATAATATTTATGTTACCAAAATTAGTGTTTGCTGTAAATTGCTTTCCAGCATTGCTCCTGTTTCGTCTTTCTAGAGGCTGCTATTTTTCTGAAGCCCAGAGCCCCTAAAAATCAGTAAAAACCAACAATTTAACAGTTTAAAAAAAATGTACATTACTGGAATGCTGGGATTGCTGACATTTGCTTGTGTCCTCCACCAAACTGTAAAACCATCAAATGGCTGGTGTCATAACTGATCACATGTGCAGCATCCTGGCATTTGACGATCAAAAAGAGGTTAAGATAACAACTTCCTTGGCTAAAACGATAGGAAAGTTTAGTTCTGCTTTAAGGGCTTATTTACACTTGTGGTTGAGGGGCAGTAAAAACACGTGGCTGAGCAGCATCTTTACAAGCAGATGGGGTTGCAGACATGCAAAGGCCACAATGCTTTGCATCGCAGCAAGGCAAAAAATATCCCCCAAACGGCACAATGCGACCCATTCAATGGTGTGGGATTTTAGAGGTCTATACAGGCAGAGAAAAGGCAACATAACATTGTCTCTCAAAACCCATCAAATGCCCTCTGAAAACAGATTAATAACTTCAAATCTGAAAAATACTACAGTGTAACCTTGGTTTACGAGTAACGTGGTTTATGAGCATTTTGAAAGACGAGCAACTATTTAATTTTTTTTTGCCTTGATATACAAGCGTTTTTTTTTTTATGTAAAAAAAAAAAAAAGAATTACACTCAGAATGTGGATGAGTCTGCTGCTCATCCATGTAAAGCCGCTGTGTATATGTACAGTGAAGCCACTGGTGTACAGTAGTACAGCTTTGTATGTGGCCAAAGATGTGCAGGCGATGGTTGCCCCCAGCGCTTCCTGGAGACACCCTAAAACACTCATAGACAATCCCAACAGGGGCGGGCATACAGGGAAGTGATGTGAACAGTTCCCGAGTTCTCTAGGAAGTGCTGTGAGCTGCGCGCCCCCCGCTTGCCCCCAAGTCCCGTGCATGTGCCCGGCTGGCACGATCGCCGCCGGGCACACGCAATCACTCGTTACAGAGCGGGGAACGGGAGCTGTGTGTGTAAACACACAGCTTTCGTTCCTGTCAGCAGGGGAAACGCTGATTTTCTGTTCATACAATGTATGAACGGAAGATCAGTGATTCCCCCTAGTGAGTCCACCCCCCCATACAGTTAGAACACAAATAGGAACACACTTAACCCCTTCCCCGCCCCCTAGTGTTAACCCCTTCACTGCCAATGGCATTTTTATAGTAATCCAATGCATTTTTATAGCATTGATCGCTAAAAAAATGCCAATGGTCCCAAAAATGTGTCAAAAGTGTCCGAAGTGTCCGCCATAATATCGCAGTACTGAAAAAAAACGCTGATCGCCGCCATTACTAGTAAAAAAATAAATAATAATAAAAATGCCATAAAACTACCCCCTATTTTGTAAACGCTATAACTTTTGCGCAAACCAATCAATAAACGCTAATTGTGATTTTTTTAACAAAAAATATGTAGAAGAATACGTATCGGCCTAAACTGAGGAAAAAAAAAGTTTTTTTATATATTTTTGGGGGATATTTATTACAGAAAAAAGTAAAAAATATTGCATTTTTTTCAAAATAGTCGCTCTATTTTTGTTTATAGCGCAAAAAATAAAAACTGCAGAGATGATCAAATACCACCAAAAGAAAGCTTTATTTGTGGGAAAAAAAAGGACGCCAATTTTGTTTGGGAGCCACGTCGCACGACCGCGCAATTGTCAGTTAAAGCGACGCAGTGCCGAATCGCAAAAAGTGCTCTGGTCGTTGGGCAGCAATATGGTCCGGGGCTAAAGTGGTTAAATAGGTAAGCACCAACCTCTGGCCACATACAGAACTGTATACTGTATACCAGTGGCTTTACTGTACATAAAGTATACACAGCGGCTTTACTGTACATACAGTATACACAGGCGGCTTTACTGTACATATACACAGTGGCTTTACTGTACATACAGTATACACAGGCGGCTTTACTGTACATAAAGTATACACATGCGGCTTTACTGTACATATACACAGCAGCTTTACTGTACATACAGTATACACAGCGGTGTGCACATTCTTTTTCTTGACCTTAAAATGTATGCAAAACAGAGGTACAGTACAGTATTTTAAAGTTCAGTTTAATTTGTTTTATGTTTACAGTAGACTTTATACTGTATTTTGTTTTGCTGTAATAATTTGTATATGAATAAATAGTTGTGGAACAAATCATCTGAGTTTCCATTATTTCCTATGGGGAAACTTGTTTTGATATACGCGTGCTTTGGATTACAAGTATTCTCCTGGAACGGATTATGCTCATAATCCAAGGTTCCACTGTATTTACATTCACGTAAGTGTTATATAAAACAAAACTACAGAGCAGTATACAAGATGGCAGCTGGCAAACAACTTGCAGGTTGCTAGGTGATTGCTACTAAACACATACTCACAGTGTAAACTGCAGGGATCATGTTTTTAGATAGCATTGGGAATGCAGCTACAGTGTGTCCACTGATCACAAGGGGAATATCCATGCCTTGAAGCAGGGCTAAAGAACATGTTATTAAAAGGATACAACATGTTAAAACATGGCCAGTTGACCATGTTAAGTAGATAAAGTAGTCTTTTTTATCAATGTATCAGCATCTTTGGCATTAAATAAGTCTTTGTACTTAATGTTTGAATTACTAAAGTCCTCTTTTCTAATTTCAAATCAGTTTAAGCCTGTCTGGGTGTTGATTTTCACAGAAAAGGAACCCACACCTTTTAAATATTTTTAAAATACTGAGAATCAGTCCTGTCTGAATAATACAGATTTGTTCGCTGGATAAATATTGCAGTACCTAATAATGCAGGCTCAACTAACAAATTATAGGCCTTCTTTTCTAAAAGTAAAATAATTGGTAAATGAAAATGTTTGTAAAGCGGCCAAATTAGGCAGGTTAGACAATGAAAGGACTCAAAAGATTCTTCTGATTGGTTGCTGGGGACAACAATGTTTTTTTACACACTTTGATGTATGAGGCCAGTTATATCTTGTCCTTGATGATTCAATCGCTATGCATGGGAAGTGAGAAAAATAAAAGTTGCAGTCTCCAATATATTTCTAGAAATATCTAAAATGTATATTATTTGGTGCAATATATATATATATATATATATATATATATATATATATATATATATATATATATATATATATATATATATATATATATATATATAAAAATGTCCAGTATTCACAAATAATTAGTTTCTTGGGTAAAATCAACAATGATATACAAATTTGTTCAAAGAAACAATGACTTGTGTATGTAACAGAACATAATGTGAGAACAAATCTTAATTAACTTGGTTTTATTGTTTGCTAATACACGCAGGAACATTTTGTGCCATTACATTTAGGATATTGTAAATATTTATTTTTTTGTAAAAAAAAAAAAAAGGAAGGTTATTCCTAAAGATGTAAACTGTGGGAACCGATTTTTACCTGTTAGGCATTAGAAATCTGTTCTCTCTAAACTACAGTATTACAAAGATAATCTATATGTAGCACTACCCCCGGTGGAGCTGCTGGTTGTTTCGGGTGGCACATTTACCTCATAGCTCTTCTGAATTCCTAGGGGTTAATGGTGCATATAGCAAAAGTAAAAGAATGTCTGCAACAAGTGTCTTTGCTGTGCTCATTATTACCCAGCCAGGTAAAAAAAAAATGAACTGGTGATGAAAGGGATAGAGTTTGCAAGAAGAAGGAGAACAGCAGATTCAGGCGTAGTATTTGGAACAGTCCTGCTCCCATATGTAACACTTTTCGGACTGCTCGTGCCTGCATGGGGGTTCAGTGTACCCGGACAGGCCTCTCTCACTGACCTGGCAGCTGGACTATCACTCGAACATTTGTAGGGAAAGTCTCTGCCACAGACCCTCTTTGGTGAACGTCAGGGAGACACCTCTGCCACAGGCCCTCTCTGATTGTAGTTACGGAGGCAATCCTCCTTAGATGAATTATGCCTGGATCTCCTTCTTTATGTCGCCCAGGTACCGACTGACTGGTGATCAATCCTTCAGTGTCAGGCTACCTTGATCCCCGGTGGTTTGTCAAAATCCTATTGGACCACCATCCTCTCAATGGCGCTCCTCAGATGGACTCCCCACTGAACAAAACTACCGCTTGGGATCCTCAAAGGTGGGAACCCAGTCGCTCACTGTGTCCCCGTCGCTGCTCAAATGCTCCAAGCCAACATGGCCCCGGAACCGGGAACTTTGTGTGGCACGCACGCCCCGGCCAGGTAGGCCGTAATGCTGGGGTGCCGTGATGTAACCACCCTAAAGGTGGGTGCCACACTGGACGGAGAAGACCCAGAACCAATGGTGTCTTCCCCATAAATACCCTCCCCCAGCATGCACAGTGAGGTCAAACACCCCTGATGGCTGCTGGGGAAGAGCACCCAAACCTTGACTCCACTGCTGCCACCTAATGCACAGGGGTTGGAAGAACACCCCAGCCCAACAGAATGAGCCCACAGCCAAGCTGAGACAGAGACCCTGTTTTGAACATAACAATTTGGATCAGAGTTTAACTACACTCTGATCTACCTCTAAATTTAAATAGCACCGGTACTTAAAGTAACCAGGCGCTATATATATTATTCTATATATTATTATTATTATTAATAACAAATCAAAACTTTAACAAATATATTTTCACATAAATAAAATGTTTTTGAAAAAGTAATCTGTTTTGTAGCGTAAATCATTAGAATTTCCTTTGGAAGTACAGGCTTAGTATTGAGACCCTGTCCACACAGGTGTCAAAATTGAACATGCAGTGGATGTTCCTTGTGCCACTCATTCCCCATTGCTGGTTATAAAAAAAAATGTACAGAACCACATGTTCACATACATTAACCTCCCTGGCGGTCTTCCCGTGTGTGGCACGGGGTGAGATTTTTAAGCTACGATCGGTAACCCCGTGCCACACACGGACTTGCCTCGCTGGATGCAGAAAAAAAGTTTTCTTACCTTTTCTCTGCGATCCAGCGATGAATCTCCGCAGTACATGGCGGCCGGATGTCCGCCTGATGCTGTGTGTACCGCCGATTTCCTTCCCTGCGAGCGTCGCGACGTAGGGGGGGGGAACGGCGCCAAATTCAAAAATGTAAACAAACACTATACATACAGTACACTGTAATCTTATAGATTACAGTACTGTTTGTAAAAAATACACACCCCCCATGTCCCTAGTGGTCTGCCCTGTACACTACATGTTCTTTTATATAATAAAAACTGTTCTTTCTCCCTGCAAACTGTAGATTGCCCATAGCAACCAAAAGTGTCCCTTTATGGCAAAAATAGTTTTAGAGCAGCTAAAAAACAGCGATAATAAATCAGAATCACTTGCAGAATTTAGCGATAGCGATTTGTGGGGAAATTCGTCATAAAAAAAAAAAAATAATGACAGCAAAAATTCTGCAACTGAGCAAATTTCAGTGATTTTGATTTGATTACATTATTGAATAATTTTTACTATAATTATATTATTATTTGTTATAATTTTTTATAATTATTTATTATATTATAATTTTTAATAAAAAAAAAAAAAAAAAAAAAATCATACCCGGGATGCCTATTAGACTCTTGTTTGGATAGATTTCAGTGAGTTATTCCTAACAATTACAAGCCTACAGTATAAAACGCCAAATTCCCTTGCAAATAATGGTACCGCTTTTAGCACCTAAAATCTGAAAGAATCATACCGCCAGGGAGGTTAATAAATGCATCAAATACATCAAATTAAAATGAACATCAGCTCCAACATATGTCCATATTTGACATAGCATTACTTTTGGATCAACTGCTCTCTCCCAAGAAGTTCCCTACCCCTGCCAAAAAGGATGTCTGAGAAACATAAAAGCTGAAGCCACAGATGATATGCAACCCTCTGCATTCAATTTTTGTGTGTACAAGCCTTGACATTTGAAACTATAATGCTGCATACTAGGGTTGTCCCGATACCACTTTTTGAAGACCGAGTACAAGTACTGATACTTTTTTAAGTATTCGCCGATACAGTTTTTTTTTACAATTTATATTTTTATTATATTTTAAAATTGTTATTTTTTATTTTTTACAATGCTTTCTTTTGGGGGGGGGGGGGGTGTCAGTGTTTTTTTTTTATTTTTTTTCCCAATTTTTTATTGTTTATTGCAATTTTTTTTATCAGCCCTGTTGGGGGGCTTTGGTGAGATATCAGGGGTCTTAACAGACCGCTGACATCTCCCCTTTAAAGCAGAGAAAGGGACTGAGGATAGAGATTCCCCAGTCCATTTCTCAGCAGCACTGAAAATGAATGGAGAGAAGACAGCGGCTCCTCTCCATTCATAAACTGAGACATCATAATCACAGGTTTACGATGTTTCAGTTATGTGAATGGACAGTGATCACTGACTCTGTTCATTTGCAAAATGAAGGAGCCGGGTTTACCGGCTCATACCTCCGTTCTCCATTCTCACAGATCGAGGACCGAGGGGGCTGAGTAGGACACGGAATAGTGCACAGAGCAGAATGGAGGGGGATACGGAGGGGAACACGGAGCAGAACGGAGGGGAAAGGCAGCACAGAGCACTTAGGAGGACATGGAGCACGGAGGGGGACAGGGAGCAGAATAGAGGCATAACCCTACCGCGTGCGGTGGATGAATCTGCACGCACAATGGAAGTGATGGGTAGTAATAGGGGGGGGGGGGCGCAAGTCAATTTTGCATTGGGGCCCACAAGTTTCAAACTGCTGGTAGGGCCACCAGGAATAACTTGATTGAAAGGATTAGACTTTGTTTGGGTCTATATTCACTTTAATTTTCAAAAAAAAGAAAGATCAAATTTCCCACTACAGAACTCAGCAGTGAGATAGGGGGCAGGGGGTGAAACCATAGTGCATGGTGGGGAACAAAATCACCTGACAGTCTGGAATGCTGGACAGGCTTATGGAGGCCGAAACACTGGAAAGGTAGGAAATTAGGATGCTCTTGAAGAGGTGGGTGTAAACAGTCTTCTATTGTAGGGGCATCTGAATTTGATTTATTTGCAAGCTAACAGGGCAGTTTTAAAAGCAATTCATACAAAGTACCACATTACTGCAAAGTGAACTGTTACCTATGAAAATAGCACAATTAGCATGAGATAGTAAGAAATCCAATTTTAGGTATAATGGGTGTATGGTTTTGAATGTTAATTTATAATACCATGAACAGAAGACTTTGTATACCATACTGTATAATATACCAATTTTGTATAATAGTGTAATTCTTTAGCTGAAATGTTTTGAATGTCATAATAAGCAATATTCTAAGGTCAAAAATGTGCCAATAAATCATGACATCAATAAAAACGTTTATTATGCACAGTTATGTGTGTTGGAATCAACATTATATAGCTCTGCAAAAACATTTTTTGTACAAAAAATGCATCAACTTTTTTCTGGAATGCAGAATTGGCTGCTCTCATTCCTGTTGGTCTGGCTTGGCCTTTACAGCACTTTTGCTGTCAGTAAAGGAGATTTTGAGCTGGCCACGTGGCAAAAGTACTTATGATTACTGCCTGTCTCTTTAGAAGAAGATTCAGAATTTCAAAGCAAGTTTAATGCTGATTGAAGGTTTAGAAGAAGGTTAAGAAGAAGTAATTGCTGTTTTCACACACACAAACACAATGGGGAGGTCTTTACTATATACAACCCAAACACATAACAAACTGCATAAGGAGAGATTAGTATAGGGCTTTTAGACACTGGCAGGTCTGGTAAAGTAGATGTAAAACCTTACTGAATTTAATGTATGTTGGAAAAAAAGGAGAGGGAAGGGTTTTGACCTTGTTTCCTCTTTCGTTAAATTGTAATGCTGCTAATGTTTTGCAATCTCTTTACAGCCTCTGCCCCTACCTACATACACCTAGGGCCAGATTCCCGTAGAATTGCCGCTGGCGTAGCGTAAGCCATTTACACTACGCCACCGCAATTTAACAGAGCAAGTGCCGTATTCCCTAAGCACTTGCTCCGTAAATTGCGGCGGCGTAGTGTAAATGGCTCTACGTATCCCCGCGTAATTCCAAGGGGGCGGCTTGTATTTAAATTAAGCGCGCCCCCGCGTCGATCGAACTGCGCATGCACCGGCCTCAAAAATAGCCCAGTGCGCATGCTCCAGCTCACGTCGGAAAAAGTGAATGAAACCGACGTGAGCGTCGTTTACGTAAATCTCTATTCGCGAGCGACTTAGTAAAACAACGTAACCGACGGAAAAAGATGACGCTGACCCGACGCCGTACTTAACATGGCATACGACGGAACTTCGTAAGGTTACCCCTCATATAGCAGGGGTAGCCTTACGCGTACGGAAACGACATAAACTACGACGGGGCAGCGTAAAAACGTTCGGGAATCGTCGGATTAGGCTCATTTGCATAAGCAAATGAGAAATCAACGTACAGGCCACCTAGCGGCCAGCGATGTCATTACATCTCTGATCCGACGGTGTAATTGTTTTTACATCTGTCGGATCTTCACTGTATCTATGCGTAAGTGATTCTAGGAATCACACGCATAGATACCCAGTAAAAAAAACAGAGATACGACAGTGTTTCCTACGAAACGCCGGCGTATCTCTTTTGAGAATCTGGCCCCTAGTAGGTAACAGGCTGCATGGGTATTTTCACAGGGCATATTTCACAGGCAGAGGCGGCTCTTTAATTAGGCAAATTAGGCGATCGCCTTAGGCCTCGCCCACAGAAAGGGCCCCGCCGTCACGCGATTGTCTAATTTGCCTTTTAGGTGTTGTGTCATATTGTTGTGCGGGACAGACAGGGACTCGCAAGCGGTGGGGTGAGCGTGCGGCGGGCGCGCGGCTGCACATAGCCGCAAACTGAGGGAGCTGAGCCACTGCCGCGATCCGCGGCGGCAGATGAGGCGGGCAAACATTGCTATCGTTCCTGGGCTGGGGTTGATGGTGGGCAGGCTCAGGCTGCCTGCGTCCAATAGCAGGCTGCCTGGCTCCCAGGCTCCACCTAAAGTCTGCGATGGCGGCCCCAGTGCATGGCGGGAGTTGTAGTTCTCCCACAAAGCACAGGCACACAGACTTCAACTTGGCCGTCTGGTGCCTGTGCTCTGCAGAGAGACTACAACTCCCATATTGCACTGCAGGACAGAGAGCGCGGGAGAGATAGAAGTTGCTTCTCCCTCAGAGTCCTGCTGCCTTTAGTCTTGGAGGAGCCGGAGGACCAAGTCACCAAGGTGAGGAGCAGAAGGTGGTCTCTGTGTGCCCCATTGTGGAGAGGAGTCTGTGGGAGTGGGACTACAATGTCCAGCATGTCTGTGGAGGACGAGCAACTAACTTAGTGCAAGGCTGGAGGGGGCAGCATAGTGTATCAGTCCAGGGTCTCACTCTCTGTATAACGTGTCTGCATGGCTTTGCAGTGTGAGGAGGAGCCCTGAACATCCTGATACCCACTGACCACTGTATCCACATATCCCAATTACTACATGTCAGCAGCCCCCCTCCCTCTGCCCCCTAAGCCTCTTATCTCCCCCTTCCATTCCCCCATTATTTTCTTCACCCCCTTTCTCTTCTCTCCTCACTTGCTCCATCCTCTCTCTCCCTCTGTCCTCTCCCCCCCCTCTCTGTCCTCCCCCCCTCTCTGTCCTCTCCCCCCCTCTCTGTCCTCTCTACCTACATCCCTCTGTTCACTGTTGCTTCTCCCCCTCCTGCTGTCCAGGCTATCCTCCCCTCATCCACTCTCTCCTCTCCCCATCCCTCTCTCTCTCCTCTCCCCATCCCTCTCTCTATCCTCTCCCCCTCCCTCTTTTTATTCTTTCCCCCTCCCTCTTTCCACTCTCTCCTCTCCACCCTCTTCTATCCTCTTCCCCTCCCTCTGTCCACGCTATGCTCCCCCTCTGCACTCCCCCTCTCTATTCTCTCCCCCTCCCTTTGTCCACGCTATCCCTCCCCTATCCACTCCTTCTCCCTCTCTGTATTCTCTCCCCTCCATCTACTATCTCTCCCCTCCATCCTCTCTCCCCCTCCCTCTCTATCCTCTCTCCCCCTCCCTCTCTATCCTCTCTCCCCATCCCTCTCTATCCTCTCTCCCCCTCCCTCTCTATCCTCTCTCCCCCTCCCTCTCTATCCTCTCTCCCCCTCCCTCTCTATCCTCTCTCCCCCTCCCTCTCTATCCTCTCTCCCCCTCCCTCTCTATCCTCTCTACCCCTCCCTCTCTATCCTCTCTACCCCCTCCCTCTCTCCCCCTCCCTCTCTATCCTCTCTCCCCCTCCCTCTCTCCCCCTCCCTCTCTATCCTCTCTCCCCCTCCCTCTCTATCCTTTCTCCCCCTCCCTCTCTATCCTCTCTACCCCCTCATTCTGTCCACTCTCACTTCTCCCTCTCTCTATCCTCTCCCCCTCCCTTTGTCCACGCTCTTCTCTCCCCCAACCTTGCTCTCCTCTCCCTCTCCCTCTTTCTATCCTCTCTATCCCACTTCCCCCTGTCCACTCTGATCTCCCCACACCCTCTCTCTATCCACCCTCCCCTCCCTCTATCCTCTCCCTCCACCCTCTGTCCACTCTCTCCTCTTCCCCTCCTGCTCTCTATTCTCTCCCCCTCCCTCTGTCTACTCTCTTCTCTCCCCATGCCCCCTCTCTATCCTCTCTCCCCTCCCTCTCTATCCTCTCTCCCCTCCCTCTCTATCCTCTCTCCCCTCCCTCTCTATCCTCTCTCCCCCTCCCTCTCTATCCTCTCTCCCCCTCCCTCTCTATCCTCTCTCCCCCTCCCTCTCTATCCTCTCTCCCCCTCCCTCTCTATCCTCTCTACCCCTCCCTCTCTATCCTGTCTACCCCCTCCCTCTCTCCCCCTCCCTCTCTATCCTCTCTCCCCCTCCCTCTCTATCCTCTCTCCCCCTCCCTCTCTATCCTCTCTCCCCCTCCCTCTCTATCCTCTCTACCCCCTCGTTCTGTCCACTCTTACTTCTCCCTCTCTCTATCCTCTCCCCCTCCCTTTGTCCACGCTCTTCTCTCCCCCAACCTTGCTCTCCTCTCCCTCTCCCTCTTTCTATCCTCTCTATCCCACTTCCCCCTGTCCACTCTGATCTCCCCACACCCTCTCTCTATCCACCCTCCCCTCCCTCTATCCTCTCCCTCCACCCTCTGTCCACTCTCTCCTCTCCCCCTCCTGCTCTCTATTCTCTCCCCCTCCCTCTGTCTACTCTCTTCTCTCCCCATGCCCCCTCTCTATCCTCTCTCCCCTCCCTCTCTATCCTCTCTCCCCTCCCTCTCTATCCTCTCTCCCCTCCCTCTCTATCCTCTCTACCCCCTCCCTCTCTCCCCCTCCCTCTCTATCCTCTCTCCCCCTCCCTCTCTATCCTCTCTCCCCCTCCCTCTCTATCCTCTCTCCCCCTCCCTCTCTCCCCCTCCCTCTCTCCCCCTCCCTCTCTACCCCCTCCCTCTCTCCCCCTCCCTCTCTACCCCCTCCCTCTCTCCCCCTCCCTCTCTATCCTCTCTACCCCCTCCCTCTCTATCCTCTCTACCCCCTCGTTCTGTCCACTCTCACTTCTCCCTCTCTCTATCCTCTCCCCCTCCCTTTGTCCACGCTCTTCTCTCCCCCAACCTTGCTCTCCTCTCCCTCTCCCTCTTTCTATCCTCTCTATCCCACTTCCCCCTGTCCACTCTGATCTCCCCACACCCTCTCTCTATCCACCCTCCCCTCCCTCTATCCACCCTCCCCTCCCTCTATCCTCTCCCTCCACCCTCTGTCCACTCTCTCCTCTCCCCCTCCTGCTCTCTATTCTCTCCCCCTCCCTCTGTCTACTCTCTTCTCTCCCCATGCCCCCTCTCTATCCCCTCACCTCCCTCTGTCTCACCCTCTCTCTATCATCTCCCTCCCCTCTCTCTATTCTCTCCCACATCTCTCTGTCTGCTTTGATCCCCTCACCCTCTCTCTACCCCCCTCCCTCTGTCTACTCTCTCCTCACCCCCCTCTCTTTATCCTCTCCCACATCTCTCTGTCTGCTCTGATCCCCCCACTCTCTTTCTCTACTAAACTCCCTCTGTCTACTCTCTCCTCTCCCTCCTTTCTTTATCCTCTCCCCCTCCCTCTGTTCACTCTCACCTCCCCCCTCTATATCCTCTCTGCCCCCTGTGTTTTCTCCCCCTCTGTCCTCTTCCCCATTCCCTTTCTCTCTCCTCTCTCCCTCCCCTCCCTCGGTTTCCCCCATTCTCTCTCCCTCTTTCTGCTCTCTCACCCCTCCCTTTCTCTCACCTCTCCCTCTCCTCCCTATGTCCTCTTTCCCCTTTCCGTCTACTCCCCTTCCTCTGTTCTCTCCCCCCCTCTCCCTCCAGGATCATGTATTGTGTAAAGACCATGGACCTCTACATCGGAAGCATGGGGCCTCATGGACACTATGAACAGCGAGGTCTAGAGGGGTGGCCAGGACACTTGGAGTTAGTTCAGCTTTTCATTTTGTGTGAAATGGTCAACTTACCCTTTAAACCTTCCCAACTATCTCACAGCATGAAAAAGGGCCCTATAGGTGCTACATCTCTCTTACCTACCTGGTGGAAAATTCAGGGGACCTGAGTCCACAAGAACGCTATCTTATACAGATCTAGACCAGCCAGAGGCTCCAATGGTTGTTATTTGCTTATAACTTTGATGGGTGGTCTCCTTACCAGTAAGGTGGAGTGCAGGCCCAAGCATTCTACAACAGTGGCTGGTCAAGATTTGTACAATGGAGCACCTAAGGTTTAGGGGTTCCGAGGTATGTGACATTACAACCACCAACAACAGATGGGACATGGGAACCTGTGAGTGATGTTACTGCTCCAGGCCTTATCAATGATTGTCAAGTACTCTTTCCTCTCCCCTGCAGCCATCACTGATTGACACAGTGGATCATGTGACCAGACTGGAGCTACAAATCCACAGGTTAGGGGCCTCCAATTACTTGCCCTGCCCCAAACACTGACAACTCACGCTACACCACTGGAGGGGAGAGCCAAGCATCGGGAAAAAGGATGCCGCTGCCACCTCGAACTGTCAATGTGACGCTCACAAATGGCAATCTGCTGACAAGACACTCCCAGGGGAGGGTGGGCGCCTGGGTGAGCTCGCTGGTGTGATATGATCTAATAACATGCTAGAATTTTTGAGGACTGACTATAGGTGTATTGCTATCAGTTAATTGTACACTGTACATTGCAATGTAGTATTAATTTTTATTAATGGTATATGGAGGGGGCGCTAATAATGAATAATAAGAGAATAAACAATAAAGTGAAATCTAATAAATGGTCCGTCTGAACTAACAATAGCAGACTTAGTGAGCAGCAACACACTGAAAATGGTGAAATAGATTGTACAAAAAAAAAATGAATAAATAAATAAACTCAAGTCCATTCAAAGAATGTTAGATAAAGTCCAATCAAGGCTAATCTTTCTCAGATGCAATTTGTAGAAAATGAATTGTAAAAGGTGTCCACCTTCACCAAGAAGATCCCCCAAATGTGCACTAATGGATGGCTCCTTACCGCACGGTTTAGTATTACTGTTCAGTTCAGACCTTTGATGAGGTCTCTATCGTAGGGGAGCTGCTTATTCACTATAATTATATGTTGTTGTCACATTAATTTTTTTATTGGCGCGAGATACCACACCTTTTATTAATTTTTATTGGTTTAATTATTTTTCCAATTATGGGCGTGAGTGGGCCTCATGTCTAAGTTTTGCCTAAGGCCTCACAAAGCCTAGAGCCGCCTCTGTTCACAGGGGAAAAGTGTTATCACCCCATGATGCAAAGTGCCTAAACATATATAAAAAACATTTTTATATATGAAAGCAAACAATTAAAATAAAAAAGGCTTTCTAAGTGTTATTATCATGTTAAAGCTTATATGAGGTTTTTGAGGTTTGGGTCTATATGCACAGACTATGTTTGATTTGTTTGAATTAGCAAGGCTGGGGTATATTTCCTTATATGCCCTGCCTATGTGCATATATCTCTACACCCAAAAATCCTATTAAGGACCAATATGTTGGAATATTTTTTTGACCCTTTAGTAACATTGTCCAACCTAAGGATTAGGTATAGCTTTTACGATGATCTCTTGGTATATTCTTAAATCTCTCTGAAATTACCCCCCAATCTGCCTTTAATCCTCATTCAGGCTGTTCATATTAACTCAAGTATATATTTACTTGTTCTTCCAATCATTCTGTTTTGCCTCATAGTTATCAGTCAGATTGTTAAATTGCACTCCATGTGAGGAAACACATGGATATTCCCATTTATAAATCTTATCTATGACAATTGTAGCGATGGCCCCCTGGGGTCGCTGCGTGTGTCAACATCCACATACGTACTTCACCCTGCTGGTCAGACATGCATTTTGGCACACTTTCCCAGACAATGAATAGATCTACCAGAGGGAGATCTGTGTGTGTGTGGTGGCTCAGCAGACCAGTCTGCGGACAAACTGTTGGGTGGTGGCAGGCTATCGTTTATTGTGTGTCTGGTGTGTGTGTTTGGGGACAGTGGGAAGAGTGATCACAGCCAGTCTAATGCCGCGTACACACGGTAGTTTTTTGCGATGAAAAAAAACGACGTTTTCTGTGAAGTAAAAAACGATGTTTTTGAAACGTCACTTTTCAAAGACGATGTTGCATACACACCATCGTTTTTTTCACAAAAAGCGAGGTTACGTTCAAAACTCTTTTCCATTGAAGCTCGCTTCATAACTAGCTTCTGGGCATGCGCGGGTTGAAAAAACGTCGTTTTGAACAATGTTTTTGCTACACACGGTGACTTTTTGTGAAACAAAAAACGACGTTTTGCCCACACACGATCAATTTAAATGACGTTTTAAAAAACGTCGTTTTTTTCATCGCAAAAAACGACCGTGTGTACGCGGCATTACATGCGGAGTAGAAATTCCCCCTTATTCCCTTAGTTCCTCATATAACTCCAGTCACGTAACGCCCATTGCGGTTAGCTAGTTGCCGTGAGCGAGCACAATCGTGACAGTTGCATCTACACTTCTTAATAGAATAAAAGTAGTTGCATCTGGATCTGCATCTAGTCTTTTCCTCTGCACATCTCTTCCAGAACAATACTTGAGATCACTTCTGCACATCATCTCCAGCACAATACTTGAGATCACTTGCATCACTTCACTGTCCAAATCTAGATTTCTGTCATACAATAAGTCCTAGTATTTTCCTGATAGTCCATTACAGGCAGGGGTCTGCAGTCCCCTCTGAGGTAGAAACCATTTTAGTAGAGTAGAATAAATGTGCTAATTGATACTTGATAGACTACTGATCCCAGCATGTCCGATGCAAATCCTGCCAGCCCCCCTGGCTGCAGCAACTTGACTTCACACCAACTTCACAACAACCCCACAGTCTCTCCCTCTGGCTCCACATCCAACTCCTGGCATGTCTCTTCCAGAGCTTTCCACTGTGCATTTCACTCACTGACCCTGGAATGGATCCCTCCTGAAATGACTTACTTCAGACATACTTCCCAACTGTCCTCTTTCCTGCTCCTTTCCAGGACACCTCTCTATGACCGTGTAGGGAGAGGCTCCCTCCCAGCTCCTGAGCTCCTGGCCTGAGGTGCACCCCCCCCAGAAAGGGGGTTACCTTGGGCCATGGCAGTCTAACACTCCATCATTTAGTTCATCCACCTGACAACTCCTTCCACAGCAGGCTGACCATGGGTATATGTAGGAGGCCTGACTCCTCCCAATCCTAGTTGGGGATTGGTCAGGTCTCCCACATGCACCTATGTCACTCCAGCTCTTTGCCCCTTTCCTGAACCTTCTCCCCGGAAACAGAGGAGGCGCCCAAGAGCTGAAACACATGTCAGTGACCTGCTTCTACACTAAAACCACTCCCCTGCCCCAAATCAAAACAAACAGGCCTAGCTCACAGCATAGGCCTGCCTAAATTTACCTGTGGTGGCAGCTTACACAAAAACCCACACTAGCACCTACCTACCTAAGGTAGAGGGTGATACATAATAATAAAAAGGTAGTCATCTCTCATGGTGGTTAAACATTACAGTTTGGAAGCAAAGGAAAGATGAGTATACACAAGGGGTGACTGGTCATTATAGTGAACTTTTTGTCTTGCCCTGCATAAGCAAATCACAATTTCACAAGACTTTTTAAAAAAAAAAATTGTTTTGATTTATCTGGTGTATACATGACAAAGTAAAGTGTTCGGGTCATAGCAAAATGATGAACTACATAAAAAGAGTCTTTTTAGTCCCTGAGAAAGTACATATAAAATGACTGTGGCATGATTTCACATTATAGCAGCGTCAGCTGGGGAAACTCCCACCACCAAACCATATATAAACAAAAGAAGGAGAGAAAAGCGCCACTACCTAAGTGTAACATTTATTAAAACAAGACTGAAGGCAACAAAACACAATGCTAACTTGGAACATTTTTTGGAGCAGTGGGCAGACCATTCAATTGAATGGTGTCGATTCAAAGACCCCACAAAAAATGTGCAAACAAAAGTGGGAACAATGAATGGGGCTTTTGAGTAAGTAGGGACTTAAAAGGTTAATACACTTTTGTGGGGAAAAAATTGCAGAAGAAATACAGCATATATGCTCAACCTGTGGCCCTCCAGCTGTTCCAAAACTACAAGTCCCATGAGGCTTTGCAAGGCTGAACAGTTACAAGCATGACTTCCAAAGGCAAAGGCATGATGGGACCTGTAGTTCTGAAACATCTGGAGGGCCACAGGTTGAGCACCCATGTTGTAATTGAATGTTATTACAAAT
This sequence comes from Rana kukunoris, assembly GCA_029574335.1. Taxonomy (NCBI): domain Eukaryota; kingdom Metazoa; phylum Chordata; class Amphibia; order Anura; family Ranidae; genus Rana; species Rana kukunoris. Next base: position 345,556,751 of record CM056052.1, on the reverse strand, counting down.
TACCTTTCTTTTTCCATCTGCAGCGCTGTTATTTTCTGCAGAATTTAATGCAACTAAAAAATCATTTTTGTGAGATACTCTCAAAAGTTGTATAATTCCAAGGGGATTCAGACCTTGTAACACTGCAAATGTATTAGCTGAATAATAATGAATAAGTTACTCCTATTCAGATTTCCTCTGCACATTGACATAATCAAACAAATAGATTTATCTTTAAAACAGAATCAGGTAGGAAACTGCAATACAGTTTGTTAAAATCCTTTCAATGTAAATAGATCACCCAGAGAGGATTGTTTTTTCTCAACTAAAGTGGAGTTACTCTTTAAGTGTGAACTTCAGGTATGATCTGTATTGCATGCACACACTTGGCAGCACTTAAGTATGCATATCTCATATCTACAGAGGAAGCTGTAAGTTACTGTAGTAGTCAACTGCAGTGATAGCAGTAATCTCCCAGGTCCTTTGTCAAACAGCTTCCCCTCCACACAATGACCACAGGTGGTCACTTGCTCGCACTGTCACCATTTACAGAATGCCTAGATAGACTTGTGTCTTTTTTCAATCAGACTATGTAACTTTGAAGCCATTTTTTTTTTCAGTGAATACAAGGCATCTCTGATTGGATGAGGTGACGATCCTCCTCTTCACGTCATCCAATTAGAGAATGACTACAAGGCATTCTGTAAATGAATGTAGTGCCAAAAACGACCCCCAGTGGTCAGCATGTGGAGAGGAAGCTGCGTTCACAAAATCTAAGAGAGACCCGGAAGATCACTGCTATCACTGAAGTAGTGCTGACTACTATAGTGATTTTCATCTTCTCCAGCAACCCCTTAGATATGAGATATGCATATTGTAAAGGAAATTTGTAAGTTCTGTATATAATTGTATTCTATTTTGTATGTATTACACACTACACACATTGTGCACACAGCACTAATAATGTTTTCATTACATGTTTGCATGAATGGAAGTAGCCTGCCTGTGTTACGCCTCTTGTTACCATAAAGTACAATTGAAATAATAATGTGATACCTACAGAATCATGTGTATAAAAACCTTCAATTGTGTCATAATAAAGCAGGACAGTTATTTGAAAAGATGCTGAGCTCTTTTGTGTTGTTCCCTACTGCAGTAATTATTCATTTGGAGGAGTTGTCTATTTATAAAATAATCCAAAACAATTGGGCCAGATTCAAATAGGCTGGATAATGATACTGCCTAACTTTCACTTTAGCCGGCGTTTCTGTTTTCTTTAGTCAGAAAACAAGAAACGGGTTGGAGAATACGAGCGGCGTAATTGTATTTCGCCGTTGTGTAACTTATAAAAATGGCGCGCGGGGCGTTCCCGCTGAAACCGAGAATATGTTAATCAGCGGGAATCAATTGTGTCGGGCGAGACGCATACTTTCCGACGTTTCCGTAAGAGAAAGCGTAAAGATAAAGAGCCCCCAGTGCAGGGCCGATCCGAGATGCACGGGGTGCAGTGCACCCAGGCGCCAGAGGGGAGGGGCGCCAAAGAACCGTTGGTCCCGAGTGTGTTGCCAACCAGTTGGCTGCTGTAAATAGCGTGAGCGCCGATGTCTCGTCTAGTTCACGAGCGCATTTGAGGGCGCCGTGACCTCTTTCTGACTCCTATTTTCCCTATCTCCTGCCCCGCGCCCGCTGTATTGCTAGGGAAGAGAAGGTGAGTTAAGTCCGCCCCCACCTCCTCCTCATTACCCCCTTTGCCCGCCCACATCCCCTTTGGATCTGTGCCTGGGAGTTGGGCGGGAGTCAAAGCAGCCAGCGACACTCAGCAGGAGGACGATGGGACTCGGGAGGCGCAAGCTGCCAGGAGCTGTTGGAAGAAGCAGCAGAGCAAAACCTCCCGCTAATCCAAAACAATACATTCTGGGCCAGATTCAGGTAGAGTTAGGCTGGAGTATCAGTGATACTCCAGCCTAACTTTCACTTTGAGCCGCCCCCTCTCTGCGCCCCCCTCTCTCTAAGCCCCCTTCTGTTTTCTTTAGTCAGAAAACACCCCTCTTTCTCTCTCGGCCTCACCCCCCTCTCTCTCTCGGCCTCACCCCTCTCTCTCTCGGCCTCACCCCTCTCTCTCTCTCGGCCTCACCCCTCTCTCTCTCTCGCCTCACCCCTCTCTCTCTCCGGGCCTCACCCCTCTCTCTCTTGGCCTCACCCCTCTCTCTCTCTCGTTACCCCTCTCTCTCTCTCTGCCTACCCCTCTCTCTCTCTGCCTACCCCTCTCTCTCTCGCCTCACCCCTCTCTCTCTCTCTGCCTCACCCCTCTCTCTCTCTCGGCCTCACCCCTCTCTCTCGTACCCCCTCTCTCTCTGCCTCACCCCCCCTCTCTCTTGTATTTCGCCTCACCCCCCTCTCTCCGCCTCACCCCCTCTCTTGTATCGTACCCCCTTCTCTCTCTCTCTGCCTCACCCCTCTTTCTCTCTCTCTCTCTTCACCCCTCTCTCTCTCTCTCTCTCTGCCTCACCCCTCTCTCTCTTTTACCCCTCTTTCTCTCTCTCTCTCTCTGCCTCACCCCTCTCTCTCTCTTTCTCTCTCTCTGCCTCACCTCTCTCTCTCTGCCTCACCTCTCTCTCTCTGCCTCACCTCTCTCTCTCTCTGCCTCACCCCTCTCTCTCTTTCTCTGCCTCACCCCTCTCTCTCTCGCCTCACCCTCTCTCTCTCGCCTCACCCCCCCCTCTCTCTCTCTCTCTCTGCCTCACCCCTCTCTCTCTCTCTCTGCCTCACCCCTCTCTCTCTCTCTGCCTCACCCCTCTCTCTCTCTCTGCCTCACCCCTCTCTCTCTCTGCCTCACCCCCCCCCTCTCTCTCTCGCCTCACCCCTCTCTCTTCCCGCCTCACCCCTCTCTCTCTCTCTCTCTCTCTCTGCCTCACCCCTCTCTCTCTCTCTCTCTCTTACCCCTCTCTCTCTCTCTCTCTCTGCCTCACCCCTCTCTCTCTCGCCTCACCCCCCTCTCTCTCTCCGCCTCACCCCCTCTCTCTCTCTGACCCCTCTCTCTCTCTCTGCCTCACCCCCCTCTCTCTCTCTCTCTCTGCCTACCCCTCTCTCTCTCTCTCTGCCTCACCCCTCTCTTACCCCTCTCTCTCTCTCCCTCACCCCTCTCTGCCTCACCCCTCTCTCTCTCTCTCTGCCTCACCCCCCTCTCTCTCTCTGCCTCACCTCTCTCTCTCTGCCTCACCCCTCTCTCTCTCTCTCTGCCTCACCTCTCTCTCTCTGCCTCACCTCTCTCTCTCTCTCTCTCTCTCGCCTCACCTCTCTCTCTCTCTCTCTGACCTCTCTCTCTCTCTCTCTGCCTCACCTCTCTCTCTCTCTCTCTCTCTGCCTCACCTCTCTCTCGCTTCACCTCTCTCTCTCGCCTCACCCCTCTCTCTCTCGTATCTCTCTCTCTCTTCGCCTCACCTCTCTCTCTCTCTCTGCCTCACCTCTCTCTCTCTCTCTGCCTCACCTCTCTCTCTCTCTCTCTCTCGCCTCACCTCTCTCTCTCTCTCGCCTCACCTTTCTCTCTCTCTCTCTCGCACCTCTCTCTCTCTCTCTGCCTCTCTCTCTCTGCCTCACCTCTCTCTCTCACTGACCTTCCAGGCCCAATTAATGACGCTTCTTTCTGTATTTTGTTTATTGTTAATAAATCGTGGGAGGATCCCAGAGACTCCTTAGGGGAGAACGTTTAAATCGCCATAGCATTTGTAAAGGGGGAGGAGTTAGTAAGGTGACCACGCCCTTGTAGGGGCGCCAGAAATATTTCTAAGGCGCAGCTAGGAGCCCCCTAGTGGAGTATCCTATGTTAAGTATGGCCGTCGTCATCGCGTCCAAAAAAAATTTGAGTCGTTTCCGTAAAACGTCCGTGAATGGGGATTGACGTCATTGACGTTCACTGACAGAATTTGGAGCAGTGTGTACGCGGCCTTAGAGAACGTTGTCAGAAATATGTGCTGGGGATGTCTTTGGGAGCTGTTTCTGTGTTACTGTCAACTACTTTAGAAAAATAACTTTGTTGTTCCATTTAACTGCCTGGTTTGAAGTTACTAAAGGGGTGCTTGCATGGCATATCATAGAGCAGGGCTCATTCGAGGCGTCAAAAGAAGTTAGCGGAGATACAATCCAGACGTCTAACAAACAGAGAAACTGTCCTAGCTCCTACGACAACCACATGACATAAAAACAAGTCAAGAACAACAAGATCATTATATTAACATTGTAAAGGAAAACACTAAATATCATGACCAACAACATGCCTGCAAGCTAAACTCCGATAAGCTAGCTCTTTGCCGTTGAACCGTATTTTTCATATACAAACTCTTACAGGTGTTGGGATACCAAAACAAACATGCAGTTTAGGTTGACTGTTTTGCTCAGTTAGGACAAATCATTTCTACGTAGGACCTTTCTTAGGCGGCGTACACACCGACCGAGGTTCTCGCTGGAAACCAGCGAGAACCTCGCTGGAAGCTGCATTCCAGCGAGGACCTCGGCCGTGTGTACACAGAGCGCTCGCCCCGCCCGTCGGGAATCCCGTCGAGCGAAAAGAGAGCGCGCTCTCTTTTTGCTCGACGGCCCGTCTGGATGAATGGCTGGTTGCCATTCCCGACGGGCGGGTCGCCGATTTCGACGGCCGGCAGAGAACCTCGATGGGCGGAACGATGTGTTCTGCCCGTCGAGGTTCTCTGCCGTGTGTACACGGCCTTAGAAAGACATTAAGAGAAAAAAGGATTTGTTGAGCTGACGTTTCTTGGCTGTTTTCCACGTATAGTTTTCACGTGTCAAAAAGTATTGTTTTCATAATAGATTGTTCTATTGTGTGCGCATTTCCGAATAAATTATTATTTTTTCAGTAAAAAGTATTCACTACTGTTAATGAAACAGTCATTTGTATAAAAGATTGTTCTGCCAAGGAATTTGCCACAACTCTCCTACATCTATGGGTAGTTTTGTGGCAGACAGTACAAGCTGCTTCCTACAATTATAGGCCCGGATTCACAAAGCACTTACGCCGACGTATCTACAGATACGCCGCGTAAATACAAATGTGCGCTGTCGTATCTATGCGCCGGTCCCACAAACTAAGTTACGTCGAAAAATAGGCTTCTTCCGGCCGACGTAACTTTCCTACGCCGGCGTATCGTGGGCGCATATTTACACTGGATGCATATGGAAGTTTCGATTCAGATATGCAAATGAGGGAGATACGCCGATTCACAAAAGTAGATGCGCCCGGCGCATGTTTTAAGCAATTTGCGTAAGGGTTACATCCGGCGTAAAGTTATTCCTCATATAGGAGGTATGGCAATGCAAAGGTATGGACCAGGGAACGGACGCTGTCGAATTTTACGTTGTGTACGCCGTTTACGTAGTACGTGAATAGGGCTGGGCGTAGGTTACGTTCACGTCGTAGGCAGTGTTTCGACGTATCTTAGGCAGTTATTTAGACGTGACTGTGAGCATGCGCACTGGGATGTGTCCAAGATACGACGCATGCGCTGTTCGTTTTTAGTACTTGTTTGAAGCTCAGACCATTATTTGCATGGGGTCACGCTTCATTTAAATGTATCACACCCACTTCCAGCCCACTTCCACCTACTTTGACTTACGTCGGCCTACGCCGACGAACATACGCTACGCCGGCGTAACGTTGGGAGCATTTTCTTTGTGAATTCCATACTTGCCTCCCTGCATGGCACCGGCATAGCATAAATAACATACGCTGCGATGGCATAAAGATGCGCCGATGTACGTAAATCTACCCCATAGTGTATATTCTGGAAGTTTTTGATTTGTCCACAAGTTGAATGCAGCCAACCAGACCTCTAAAAAGCTTCCAAGGCAAGAGTAGGCAACAGACAGTGAGATCTGAGATATGGAAGGTGGGATGGGAGGGTGTAAGGCCTCATTCACACAGGTATACCAATATTTACACCTGTACCAAGGGCGATCTTCACATTCGAAGGATGTACAGGAGTTAAATGGAACCCCAATGCAGGCAGGCTGTTCAAATCAATGACAGGTAGCTAGCTACATGAACATGCATGGATCTCCAAGCACATCCTGGAGTGTATGTCTGTAAAAGTCTGATGCACAGATTAGATCACAGTCTGTCTGTGGCCCCCGTACACACGATCCCGAAATTCCGACAGCAAAAGTCTGATGTGAGCTTTTGAACAGAAATTCTGACCATGTTTATGCACAAATTTCCAACGCATGCTCGGAAACAATTCGACGCATGCTCTGAAGCATTGAACTAAATTTTCTCGGCTAGTCGTAGTGTTGTACGTCACCGCGTTCTTGACAGACAAAAGTTCAGAGAACTTTTGTGTGACCGTGTGTATGCAAGCCAAGCTTGAGTGAAATTCCGTTGGAAAAACCATCCAAGGTTTTTTCGACGGAAAATCCGAGCGTGTGTACGCAGCATGTGTGTTGCTCTGTGCATTGGACTCACACAGATGTACAGTTGAGGATTCGCTTGGACATCTGCACAGGTCTGTGCAGCTAGCTGCCTGTCATTGATTTGAACAGGCTGCCTACATGGTGCTGCATAGAACAACTATGCATCCCATACAGGTGAACACTACATTTCACAAGGTTATATGCAGGGCTGGATTTAAAAGGGGGCAAATGGGGAAATTGCCCCGGGCACCCTCGATACAAAATTTTTATATAACAATATAATACAATATAAAATTAATAAAAATATATCAAATGTATAGTAAAAAAACGTACTTTCTCTATTAAATGTCTCTTGGTAAGTCATATTTTGCCAGTCATCATTTCTAAAACTCTGGACTCGTATATTGTATTCTTCTTCAAAAATAAATTTTTCGTGGCTTAAGCAAACCACACAAAGAGCGTTGTTAACCACTTCAGTACCGTGGGTGTTTTTCAGATTTGGTGTTTACAAGACTAAAACATTTTTTTTTTGCTAGAAAATTACTTAAAACCCCCAAAAATTATATATATATTTTTTTCTAACACTCTAGAGAATAAAATGGCGATCATTGCAATACTTTTTGTCACACCATATTTGCGCAGTGGGTCCTACAAGTGCACTTTTTTTGGAAAAAATTCACTTTTTTGAATTAAAAAATAAGACAGCAATAAATTTGGCCCAATTTTTTTATTTATTGTGAAAGATAATGTTACGCCGAGTAAAATGATACCCAACATGTCACGCTTACAAATTGCGCCCGCTCGTGGCATGGCGTCAAACTTTTACCCTTAAAAATCTCGATAGGCGACGTTTAAAAAATTCTACAGGTTGCATTTTTTGAGATACAGAAGAGGTCTAGGGCTAGAATTATTGCTCTCGCGGCGATACCTCACTTGTGTGGTTTGAACACCGTTTTCATATGCAGGTGCTACTTACGTATGCGTTCGCTTCTGCACGCGAGCTCGTCGGGACGGGGCACTTTAAAAAAATATATATATTTTTCTTATATTTTTATATATTTTATTATTTTTTACACTGGAAAAAAAAATGTATCACTTTTATTCCTATTACAAGGAAAGTAAACATCCCTTGTAATAGAAAAAAGCATGACAGGTTCTCTTACATATGAGATCTGGGGTCAAAAAGACCTCAGATCTCATATTTAGACTAAAATGCAAAAAAAAAAAAAAAAAAAAAGAATTGAAACTGTCATTTTTTCAAATGACAAAAAAAAAAATTAGTTTCTTTAAAACGCTGGGCGGAACTGACGTTTTGACGTCACTTCCGCCCAGCAGAGCTACTGGGACGGGTGAGGGACATATTTCCCTCACTCGCATCCCCACACAGCAGACCCGATCGCCTCCGCCGCTACCGACGGTTCCGGTAAGCGGCGGAGGGCTTTTACAGGACCGCTAACACTAAAGATGGATATCTCGGTTGTGGCAGCAGCTTTAAAGTGCCGCTGTGTAAAGTCGTAAGGCGGTCTGGAAGTAGTTAATGACTGCGTGTGTGTGGGCATGTGTGACTTCAGAATGATGTTGTGTCATGCATTTTAAAAACGTGTGACTGTCATTGAGAATATAAACTAAACTCTGTGTATGCACCCGGCCCTGAGCCCTGGGCCCCCCAAGGTTTAAATCTGGCTCTGGGTGTATGGAGCGAGAATGAGGCATTAGGATGAAGATTAACCTTTTATATTGAACTCAAAATTATCACAATAGAGCACACCTGGTTTGGCCCTCCCAGAAAACTAGGGCAGGGGTGCCCAACCAGTGTGGCCACATGTGGCCCGCAGAGCCGTCTGATGTGGCCTGCGATCTTCTGCTCTGGGATGGAATAGAATAGAATACTGTCATTAAAGGTCAGTTTATTACTAAAATCAGTGTATACATGGGTATATCTTTTCCACAGTGGTTACTGGACTGCTTTCAAACTAATCTGCAGATGCAGAGGAGCACACCTGCGGGTTACCTACACTGAGCCATAGACTTCTGTTGTTACCTGCAAGTTTGGTGAGCTTTCTAAAAGTGCACCAAACCTGCAGAATATAATAGAAGTCTATTGCAAAGTCCAGAAAAGCCAAAAGGTACACTGCGTAGCACCCACGGTGTGGGTTAACTGCAGTGCATCAGTGTGAAAGCAGCCATGGGCTGCTTTCACACGGTCAGTCCGACCCAATTGGACCCTCCATTCCCCTTTAAGGAGTGGCAGATGTAAACCGACTAGTGTCCTACCTCTAATCCGATCCGGCTGTGTCCTTGTCCCCTCTGCATATGCAGAGCGTACATGGACCTGCCATCCGCCCCCTCCACTGATTATGTACCGCAACCAGTTACCAAGTTGGTTAAATGGCCCTCCCGCTTCAAAAGGTTGGGCACCTCTGATCTAGGTATACACGTCTGTCTTCAATGTCAGGTGGCACATAACCATCTTTGCAGACATAAATTGTTTACTTTTACATTTAAAAAACATGTTAACCCATTCACTCAAATTGATACAAAAAATGTATTCTGGTAAGGGCTCTTTCACACAGGCGTATGTCAGCCTTTTCATCAATTCGTGTACGGATGAAAAAGGGACATACATTGGTCCCTATGAGATTGCGGGTCATGCGCTGACACCCGATCTCACCCGGTTTTGCAATCCTCCGATTCTGCAGACGGAGCAAAACCATTCACCATTTTTCCATCCGTCTGCGGATCGGACCGGGTGAACACGGACAGACGGTAGAGGAGAGCGGAGAAAAGACAGGGCGGTCCCTGCACAGTGTGCGGGGATCGCCCTGTCATCCGCCGCCTCAGCGGGGATCAGCGGAGCGATCCCGGATGATCAAGCAGAGGTTCACGGGGCGGATCATCACTGATCCCCACCGTGTGAAAGAGCCCTTTAGATGTTGTGATTATTGCTAGTTTTTCTTCTGTTTTCTGACCAAGACTGAAAATGCTCATTACTGGGTTAATACAGTTAAACATGCTAAAGGTGCCATACATATTAGTCCTTAAAAAAGCCAGACGCTATAGCAGATATGATTTCTAGAAAACATCCAGTGTTCTAAGCTCTAGTCCTTGAAAAACTAAGATTACTAGGAAATACAACTCTGAACTACGTACAAATAAAACTGAAATAAGTTGTTCGTGCTACATTGGTTTTTGTGCTTACTGTAGCAAAACAAGGATTATCAGAATGCAACTTCAGCTTTGGCCCTAACTAGAATGAATAAGCAAACAACAAAACAAAGAAAAGACACAAGCATAAAAAAATATGTTTTTCCTAGAGGCAGCAAAGAAGATTCCATGGATAACCTAAAAGTGATCAATTCTTTTTTTTCATACATACTCATAGTTACTGGGTCAAGTTGAAACAAGACACATGCCCATGAAAAATGAAACGTAACAATAAAAAAAGGTTTTATTGCTCCGCCTATTTAATGTCCATGACATCTCTCCCTCTAGGCTTATCTTGATCTTACTGAATATCCCCCCAATTAATATAGCCTCTCTTAGTCCTTTACCACTTCAGCCCTGGAAGAGTATACCCCCTTCCTGACCAGAGCACTTTTTTGCGATACGGCACTGCGTCGCTTTAACTGATAATTGCGTGGTCGTGTAATGTCCTTTTGACTTCCTTTTTTTCCCCACAAATAGAGCTTTCTTTTGGTTGTATCACCGCTGCGGTTTTTATTTTTTGTGCTATAAACAAAAAAAGAGCGTCAATTTTGAAAAAAAGCTGTATTTTTTTTTACTTTTTGCTATAATAAATATCCCCCAAAAATATATATAAAAAACAATTCCCTGTCTTGGGACTATCTTTTTTTCATACTTGAGCGATATGGTTTTGGTTTAAATTTTTTGACCACGCTCCGATCGATTTTTTGGGTGCCCCTACTGCTAATCTATTGATTAAAGGCTACCAGTCTCCGAATATACATATTGGTAGGGGCACCCATCAGGTTTGCCCCTTATCTCCCTCAGTATTCATTATGGCCTTGGAACCTCTAGCTATCAAAATCCGAGCACATCCGGACATTCTGGGGGGCAGTTGCAGGGGGCGCGAGCATAAAAGTGTGATGTTTGCAGATGATATTTTATTGCTTCTCTCTTCCCCGGTCACCTCTCTGCCACATTTGAACACAGTGTTGGGACAGTTTGCGATATTTACGGGGCTATATGTAAACCACTCTAAGTCTCAGGCTCTCAATGTTTCCCTACAACCTCACATAGTCCGAGCTCTGCGCCAGTCGTTCTCCTTTAGTTGGCAGGAGGATGCCCTGCCTTACCTGGGCATCTTTCTGACCTCGACCCTGACCACGCTATATAAGAAAAATTACCCCCCATTGTTCCGAAAATTGTTAGATGATCTTCAACGGTGGTCAACAAGTCCCCCGCCATGGTTCGGTAGGCTGTATTCAGTTAAAATGACTATTTTGCCAAAGGTGTTATATTTGTTCAGGACCCTCCCGATTGCAATAGTGAGGACAGACCTTAAAAGGTTTCAGGCTAAATTAATGGATTATATATGGGATCATAAGAGACCTAGGGTGAACAGGCGGACATTGCACACTCCTAAATTGGGGGGGGGGTTTGGGTATGCCGGATCTTCTTAAATATTACATGCAGCTCAATTGACCCATTTGATTTGTTTCCACACGACCCAGCCCAGGCCGCTCTGGTTGGAGTTGGACTCCTCGCTGTATCTGGATAGAGAGATCTCCCACCTAATGTGGCTAAAGGAGAACGGTGAGGAGGCAAGTGTGTCACTAATCCCATTGCTTTTTACTAGTTTTTACCCTTACTTAAGCAAATAAATTAACTTTTAATGCTGCAATATTGCACTATGGTTGTTCTTTGTTTCCTTTGAGCGCCATTTATACAAGAAGTGTCATTCCTTGGAGCGAGCTGTTTCCTCTATATATGGAATAACCCAGGATGTTTTGATGCCAAGTTTTGGACGTAGTTCTTCGTCTTCGCCTGCGACCTGGATGCCTTTACAGATCCATCAACAGCATTCCTTATCTGACTATCTGATGAGCCTTGTTTGACCCTTGGTTCATTGTTGGAGGTAAGCGGCCCATTCATAAATTTAACAGTCGATGTTTGGATAGATGTTTTATGTGTTTTTTTCTTCTATCAAGTTATCCCTATGAGATTTTAACCTTTATATAAACTGACTCCTACTATTGGGCTTTAGTTGGACTTTTATTCACATTTATTTATCTGTATTCTTCTTAGGCCTTTCCATTAATCAGTTTATCCTATCTACTGTATCTCATGCTGAACCTTGGCAGAAGGAAGACAGCAAACCATCGAGTAGATTTTATTTTTATTTTTTTATTATTCCTGAGTGATTATACCGTGCAATTGTATTACCACCTGTTTAGGCCTTCATACATACATTCAGATCCTGACCAATGATAGATAATTTGCTATTCCAGCTAATAAGGGGTGCAGCCACATTTAAGTTTTACCACCCTCACATCCTAACTCAACTATAAATATTTGTTTGGATGTTCTAACATACACACATCTGCTGTAGACATTTATGAAAGATATTTCATTCTAAACATATTTTCAGCCATTTTAAAAAAAATGTTAGCCCAACCATATATAATGACTAAATGATAAAAAGTAGACTTGTACACAATGGAAACATTTGTTTAGTTTAGATTAGTTTATTTTCCGTTCTGTTGATTCGTAATCATTCCTAATTTTGCTAAACAGGATTTTCCGTGTTCTGACTAAGTCATATTTTCGCAAGCGTCATTTTTCGTTGAATCGGAATGATTCGTATTAATGTAAGCGTTATTTTTAGTTGATTTATAATTTGTACTTTCGGTAGAGTACATTGTTTTTCGTTGATTCGTAACTTTTTTTGGGTTCATTGATTCGTAATCTTCCGTGTCTCTCTCACAATGACGCTGCCTAACGTGCTTTGAATGGATTTGTACTTTTCTAAATACATTGCAGTTATTTGTAACAATTCTAAATCTCGTATTTTACTTTCGTTTTTAACATGTGGCTATAGCCTCCGTCCCTGTACATGATTTTGAGGGAGTTCAGCACGGTGAGGGAGGAGCAGAAAACAGAGCAGAGCAGAGAGTGTTGGTTGGGATCACAACAAGGTGACTTGCTGTTGAATTAGGCCGCATTAACGCAACAACGAACTATGCCCAAGGCATCTGCTATTTGCGATATAATTTATTTTGGATTCAGTTTTATTCTAAATTGCTTTGTTTGGAAATTCGAATGCTTCCGTACCCCCAAAAGTTGCTAAATTCGTCTGAATTTTGATTCCTTACGAAACAAATTGCACAAGCCTAATAAAAAGGCGAACATGGCACCAAAAGGTGTGTGTGGACCTTATTAGGTAAGGTCTAGGAGGCTTTCATGAAGAGAAACACAATGATAGATGAGCTAGAGAAAACGTGGAAATATACAGTACAATATTTACCACATGGCTTCTTATTCCAAAGCCACAAAAATGAAGTATTACTAAACTTTGAAATAATGTAGAAATGTTTGAAATATTTGAAAGCATTCATGTATTCTCGGCTTTATTAAAATAAAAATATGTTAGCACTACAGTACTGTATTGGTTAAATACAGTAGACATGTCAATGCTTCTGGTACTTGAACCAGAAGTCCACTAAATTTTTCCATACATTTGAGATAGTGTAGCTCATCAGCTGCTTTCTGTGGGGTAAGGATACTCAACTCCAGCTATTTACACCTCTCCAGTGAGTTACCACTGTAAAAAGAGGAGAGAGGATAAGTGTAAACCCTGCTGAGCAAGAATGCTTATTCAACAGCTGCTCATATATTCTTCCCACATGATGTCATAATCCTGTTAGAACATCTCATTTCTAGTGCCAGATCAGTTGGATCCATTTCAAGGAAGAATAAAAGAGAGCACTTTATTAAGTCCCCGGGGATGTTAACTTTCCGAGTGACTTTTAAAGTTTCAGAGACACAGACTGTATACTCCCACTGGCCACTTTATTAGGTATGCCTGTCCAATTGCTTGGTAACACAAATTGCTAATCAGCCAATCACATACATTTTGGACAATAGAAAACGTTTCCTGGTCTGATGAGTCTTGATTTCAGCTGCGACATTCAGATGGTAGGGCCAGAATTTAGTGTAAACATCATGAAAGTATGGATCCATCCTGCCTTATATCAATGATTCTGGCTGGTGGTGTAATGGTGTGGGGTATATTTTCGTGGCCCACTTTGAGCCCCTTACTACAAATTGAGCATCGTTTAAACGCCACAGCCTACATGAGTATCGTTGCTGACCATGTCCACCCCTTTATGGCTACAGTGTACCCATCTTCTGATGGCTAATTCCAGCAGAAAAAAGCAACATGTCACAAAGCTCAAATCACCAAAAACTGGTTTCTTGAACATGACAATGAAATTCACTGTATTCCAATGGCCTCCACAGTCACCAGATCTCGATTCAATAGAGCACCTTTGGAATGTGGTGGAATGGGAGACTTGCTGTCAGGAGTGTCTAGCGCTCCTGCACCTCATTCTAGTATCCTGGTTTTGGCTATGGCATTCTCCTTGTCTGTCTGTCCACCTGCAAGGTGATTCATGTGGCCAGTCTCTGGGTGGAGAGCAGACTTGATTTATACCAGCCAAACATTCAGTCTCATGCTTGTGGATAGAGAGTGATTAACTGTGTAATATCTGATCTAGCCCCCTGTCTGTCTGCCCTGCTTTGCTTGATTGAATTTACCGATGTATGACCTCGGACTGGAGAACTACTATTCTCTAAACTAATCCTGTCTTTTACCTGGACTGTTAAACCATGCTACCTGTCTGTCAACAGCAAGTACTTGTTCGCTTTGCTCAGTTTGCACCTGCACTGGTGTGGTAGCCAGGCACTATAGCATTGTGTATAAGACCTGTGGAAACCGAGTACTGTTAAGCCTGTTTGCCTGATGGGAAAGGGGGCTGCTATTTGCAAAGAACACATTAGCCTTACTATGCTCGTAAGGCCATTACGATGAACTGGAAACAATCGTCTCCAGTAAACAATGTCAGTTTACCCCTGTATAAAGCTACAAAAATTTGAAAAGGTATGGACCTGTTGGCTAGGTGACAATACCACTGCAACTGATGCAGTAACCAATTCCTAGATTAACACTATGGCCCGGATTCACATAAGCTTTACTCCGGCGTATCTAGAAATACGCCCTCGTAAGTACAAATGTGCGCCGTCGTATCCCTGCGCCGATTCCCCAAGCTAGATACGCCTGAAAAATAGGCTTCTGCCGCCCGACGTAACTTGCCTACGCTGGCGTATCTTGAGCGCATAGTTACGCTGGACGCCCCATTGCAAATATGCAAATGAGGGAGATACGGCGATTCACGAACGTAGATGCGCCCGGCGGAAAAGATATGCAGTTTGCGTAAGGCTTACGTCCGGCGTAAAGTTATTCCACATATAGGTGGCGCAACCCATGCAAAGGTATGGACGAGGGAACAGCCGTCGTATTTTACGTAGTTTACATAGTACTACGTGAATAGGGCTGTGCGTAGGTTCCGTTCATGTCGTAGGCAGTGTATTGACGTATCTTAGGCAGCTATTTCGACGTAACTGTGAGCATGCGCACTGGGATGCGTCCAAGATACGACGCATGCGCAGTTTGTTTTTTGAAGCTCAGCCCATCATTTGCGTGGGGTCACACTTAATTTTAATATATCACGCCCACTTCCAGCCCACTTCCACCTACTTTGACTTACGTTGGCTTACGTCGTCAACTATACGCTACGCCGGTGCAACGTTGAGAGGATTTGCTTTGTGAATACCATGCTTGCCTCTCAAAGTTGCGCCGGCGTAGCATAAAGAAGATACGCTACACCGGCTGAAAGATGCGCCCAGGTATGTGAATCCGGGCCTATATCTCTAGTCTGTTAGTATATTGACTGAATATTCTCATTATTATTATTATTATTATTATTATACAGGAATTATATAGCGCCAACCGTTTGTGCAGCGCTTTACAACATCAGGGAAGACAGTACAGTTACAATACAATTCAATACAGGAAGGATTCTCATGTTGCATTATCCTGTTGGTACCAATTTGAGCACAGATTGTCCTCCTGAACTGAACCTCTTCCCACATTGGGGTTATAGTATAAGTTAGTTTGTTTATGTTGTATGTTGTGCCCTGTTGCAATATGTTGCCGCATCAGAACTGCCCCTGCATGGGAAAAGGTTTGGCCCCTTGCGTGGGCTAATTTTGTATGCTAATAAAAATGTTTTATAAAGAAGATTTTAGAAAAAAACAACACAGTAGCCAGCTATAGTGTCTGATCACCTGTGTTAGGGTTAAGCATGACACTCATGCATCATGGATGTGCAGCCATCAAATCTGCAGCAACTGCGTGATGCTATGATGTCAATATGGACCGAAATCTCTGAGAAATGTTTCCAACATCTTGTTGAATCTATGCCATGAATAATTAAGACAGTTCTGAAGGAAAAAGGGGGTCCAACACGATAATAACTAGCAAGGTATACCTAATATAGTGTCCGGTGAGTGTATATTAAGTTAAATTGAACCTTAAAGCGAACCTTCAGTAATTTTTTTAACTTTCTATCGATTAAATCTTCTGCCCTTATTGTTTTAATTTTGAATAGTAAAACATTCTATTTTTTTTAGGAGCCATAAATGATGCCCAGTGACATTAAACCCTCTTCCTATGTAGCCTACTTGGTGTTATCTACTGTACATGCAGCCCGTGTTTACAATAAAGTTCTGGTTTATTTGCAAGATAGGACTGCCCACTCATCACTAACAAAGATCAAGAGGGATCCTGGTTCATCACATGATTAAAATGAAGGCACCAGGATTTATGGTGTGTATCCTAGGAATTCTAGAAAATGTATTGCAAGGAGAGGTTCAATGAGGAGGTACAGTGAGGGAAAAAAGTATTTGATCCCTTGCTGATTTTGTACGTTTGCCCATTAATAAAGAAATGATCAGTCTATAATTTTAATAGTAGGTTTATTTTAACAGTGAGATCTAATCTTGTAAAGTCAAGATTAGACTATGCAAATGCCCTTTACCTCGGACTCCCAAGGTACCAAATCGCTCGTCTACAAGTCGTTCAAAATACGGCCGCCAGACTTGTGACTGGGAAAAAACCTTGGGAATCAATCTCACCCTCACTGAGATCCCTTCACTGGTTACCAGTAAAAGACAGAATTACTTTTAAAGCACTCTGTCTAACGCATAGGTGTATCCATGGGAATGCTCCCCATTATCTATGCGAAAAAATAAAAGCCCATAACCCCAATCGCGTCTTGCGATCCACTAATCAAAATCTCCTGCAGATACCGAAAGCTGGATACAAATCCAAAGGAGATAGAAGATTCGCGGTCCAAGGTCCCAGACTATGGAACGCTTTGCCAACCAGTATTCGGTTGGAGGAGAACTACTTAGCATTCAGGAGAAAGATCAAGACTCATCTCTTTTGATACCAAAGGAGACAGGAACAACAAGCGCCCAGAGGCGATTCAGTTCGCATGTGCCGCGCTATACAAGTTTTCATTCATTCATTCATTCAGAATAACAACAAAAATATCCAGAAAAATGGATTTCAAAAAGTTTTAAATTGATTTGCATTTTAATGAGTGAAATAAGTATTTGAACACTTGGTAAAACATGACTTAATACTTGGTGGCAAAACCCTTTTTGGCAATCAGAAAGGTCAGACGTTTCTTGTAGTTGGAGGCTGACATTTGGTAACTCGAACCCTCAGCTCCCTCCACATATTTTCTGTTGGATTAAGGTCTGGAGACTGGCTAGGCCACTCCAAGACCTTAATGTGCTTCTTCTTGATCCACTCCATTGCTGCTTTGGCCATGTGTTTTGGGTCATTGTCATGCTGGAATACACATCCACGACCCATTTTCAATGTTCTGGTTGAGGGAAAGAGGTTCTCACCCAAGATTTGACGGTACATCATCCCTTTGATGTGGCAAAGTTGTCTTGTCCCCTTAGCAGAAAAACACCCCCAAAGCATAATATTTCCACCCCGGTGTTTGGTGTTCTTGGGGTCATAAGCAGTATTCCTCCACCTCCAAATATGGCCAGTTGAGTTAATGCCAAAGAGCTTGATTTTGGTCTAATCTGACCACAATACGTTCACCCAGTTCTCCTCTGAATCATTCAGATGTTCATTATCAACCTTCAGATGGGTCTGTACATGTGCTTTCTTGTGCAGGGGGGCCTTGCGGGGACTACTGGATTTCAGTCCTTTACGGCGTAGTGTGTTACCAATTGTTTTCTTAGTGACTATGGTCCCAGCTGCCTTGAGATCATTGACAATAGTCTCGAGTCCTCACCGTTCTCATGATAATTGAAACTCCATGAGGGGAGATCTTGCATGGAGCCCCGGACCGAGGGAGATTGACAGTTTCTTCAATTTGTGAATAATAGCACCAACTGTTGTCACCCTCTCACCAAGCTGTTTGGTGATGGTCTTTGTAGCCCATTCCAGCCTTGTGTAGTTCTACAATCTTGTCCCTGGCATCCTTGGGCAGCTCTTTGGTCTTGGCCATGGTGGAGAGATTGGAATCTGATTGATTGCTTCCCTTTTAAGAGTGCTCTTAATCTCAGCTAATCTCAATCTTGCTGATTGATAGGGGATCAAATACTTATTTCATTAATTAAAATGCGAATCAATTTATAACTTTTTTGAAATGTGTTTTTCTGGATCATTTTGTTGTTATTCTGTCTCTCACCGATGGTAAAAAATATTTTCTTTGAGAATGGAAGAAAAGGTAATTTTTTTCTAAGGGGTCATTCACATAGGCATACTGATCTGTAGACCTGGTAAAAGGTCATTCTCACCCACACAGGATGCACAGAAATTCCGTGCAGCTATGTGCAAACAGCCTGTTCAAATCAATGACAAGCGGCCAGCTGCACAGATTGGGGTGGACCCCCTCGGGAGCAGCCCATGGGTGTACGTACACCAGTGCAGTTCTGATGCACTGATCAGAAAACAGATAGACTGTTCTGATCTGTGAATTGGACCCACATGGATGTACAGTCAGGGAGGCGCGTTTGAAGATTGCAAGTTCGTTCATTGATTTGAACAGGCTGCCTGAAACATCTTTGCATCGCATGTGGGTGAAGATGCCCCTTCACAAAGTGTATAGTTCATTACACCTGTGTGAATGAGGTCTAACTAGCCCTAATAAACCCTTTTATGTGTTCTCTAAAAGCCGGTTCACACTGGGGCGGCACGACTTTGGGGGCGACTCGGCAAGGCCTCCTGAAGACGACTTCAGAGTCAATGCAAGTCGCCCCGAGTCATCCCCAAAGTCGTAAAGAACCTTTTTCTAAGTCAGAGCGACTTGCGTCGCTCCTATTAAAACGGTTCTATTGAATAGAATGGGACGCGACTTGTCAGGCAGCTGAGTCGCCTAGTGTGAACCGGCTCTTAGGCTATTGCTTTCATTTTTTTTGTTTGGTATTTATTTATATACTGTTTATACAAAATATATTTTTGTGTGTTTTCATTCAGTCCTAATTGCATTTCTAAATAACTTTACCATGTGTTGTACCAGAAACATAATTTTGGTGTCAAGAAGAAGTGGAAAAATGCAAAACAAAATCAACAGTTTATACCTACAGTATAATCTCAGAAAGTTATTGGTAATAATAGACCCATATGTGAAAAGCGAAAATGAAACTGGGGTCACAGACAGAAAAAAAATGGTAAAAAATTCCAATGCACATAAAAAAAAAAGAAAAAAAAAAGATTTTTGTGCTTCCTGTAAAGGTTTCTTTTTTAATGTATTGAGAGACAAAGGAATTTAGAATATCTTAAACATGTATGTATCACTTAACGACCAGGTTCCGTTCCAACAACCAGGTTGTTAAACAAATTTGTCATTAAACGAGGAGCCACAAGTAATCAATATTTTAAGCATTCTTAACTATTGTACTGTACCGTATTGTGGAAAAAAAAGTCTAAACACAAAACTCCAGCTCAATAATGTTGTTTAAATTTGCATAAGTACAGAACACAAAGAAAATTCTGTACTGTACAATACAATGATGTACAGCGCGTTGTTCGGGTGGAAGAGCTGGTCGTAAGTCCGAGCGGTTGTTAAACAGGTAAGTCATTAAATGAGGAGTATCTGTACTGCTTTCTAAAGGACACTGGCAAACTAAAGAATGTTAAGCTAGCTCCTGTATAACTCTGCCTCCAACTATCATGCTTTGTGAGCAAGCAGTACAAGAGTCCAAAGCACAGAGCCATCATTTCTGACACTGACAATAATGATGTGGCACTATACCTCCTACTAATATCAATGTTGGGGCACTAATCCTTCCACTGATACCAATGATGGGGCACTTTTGCTCATGCTGTTGACCAAAGGCTCTACGTAACTGACCACCAACCTCCGAGACAATGTTTAATCTCACTATTGCTGGACCTAGGACATTTTCCACCCCCACTGGCCAATATCCGGCACCAGCCCTGGAACCAGAATGAACTCTGCAGCTAATTAACACAGCAAAGGTCTGAAAAGCCCAGTGCCCGAAGGTCACATTTCAGACTAGCCCCATCATTCTTCAAGTCCAGTGGGGTTTGGGTAGAGAGGTTGCTGATTAGCTCAAGCAGCTAGTGATTGAAATCACTTAAAAAATATCTATGTCTACTAAGTATCTATATTGAAAAAAATAAGGTGAAAAAAGAGTAAAAAGACTAGCAAAAATATAGCTAGACTTTTTCAGGGGATCTAAAGAAAAGTAATTTTTGGCACCCAGAGCTAAGGAAAAGGTGTCCTCCATGTACACTAGCAAAAAACCGAGGCATGATAGTTGGAGGTGTGGTTATGCAGGGCTTGGATTAACATCTGCTAATGCTCTGTTCTGTGTGGTCAAGCCACTTTAAGATAGCCAACAGTCAGCCATGGGCCCGAGCTATCTGACCGAGTTCCAGACTGTCAAATAGTTTTTCTCTTGTTTAAACAGAATGCATAGTATTCATGCAGCTACGACAAATAAGGTCCACGATAACTCAAAAACTAAAAATGAAAAAGTGCTTCAGAATATCTCCCAAAATACCACCTTACACATTGTATAGCATCTTGTGTGGTAAGTGTGTTTAGGGATGAAACACTTCAGGTTTGGATGACACAAGCAAGTGTGTGTTGTCTTTTTTAATATGGTTTTAGTTTATTTCTCTGTTTGTTTGTTTTTTTGAAACTGCAATACTAAAACCTTAAAGCGGATCTTCACTGTATCTGAGCACCACAAATCGAAAACACTAATTAGTTGTAATATTCAAAGCAGATTGCCCCATCCATTCATGTCTCCATGTTTTACTTTGATGAGAAGTCCATTTGAAAAAAAACCTCCTAGCATTCCTGATCATTACCATCTTTAATCCTCGAGTAAGGGCAAATGATTCATGTAGAATTTACTTCCTGGAATCCATCTGCCCTTAGATCAAGCATGCATTCAGGAGTGTGTGCTTAGCTGAGAATACCCCTCCTCCTTTCTTCCCTTCCCGAAGACTCCTGGGATGTATGACATTTGCCTAGCAAAACAAATAAATATGGTATAGTTTCCTATCTATTTACAGGGCCGATCCGCCCTATAGGCTCACTATGCAAGCCGCTTAGGGCCCCGCAAAGCTGCGGAGGGCCCCCCAAATTACTAGAGGCCGCGCCTGGTGAGAAGTCATTTTTGGTCCCTCACCCCGCTTCTCAACTCGCTGGCTGCATGGGAGAAGAGGTAAGAAGTCAGCACCCCTGCTTCTCACTTTAATGTAAGATGTAATTTCCAACAGCAGAAAACCCTCAACTTTAATGTGACATGTAATTTTTTTTTTTTTTGTACAATAGTTTTTATTGAAAATTTTCAAGAGTACAAAGGTAGGAAAGCAGAAAAACATTCACATGTATTCCCAAGGAACAGCAGGGGAAATCACATACATTGACAACTCCGGAAGTAAACAGGGTAAATCAGCAATAAACATATGAGTACGAGCAAGGCAATCATATTGAAGACAACAATTCAAGGTAGGGGAAGGAGACATCGTCTTTGCCACTTGCCATACTCTGGGGAGTGCATGGAGGAGTATCATGGGGGGAAATCGAGTAAAGTGAATAGGGTCAGGAAAGAGAGGGAGAGTAGGGGAAGGGCGAAGGGGGGGGGGGAGAGGAGAAATGGAAATAGGAAGGAGGGGAAGGGGTGGGGGGGATGAGATGGATACCTGAGTGTTCATTATCGTAAACTCTTACATAGGCATTTGTTCAGAACATATCAAAAGGAACATAACCTAGGCAGACATTCCAAAGTCACCATATCACCGCACCTCGAACCAGTCAGTCCAGGGCTTCCACTGAGTATCAAATTTCGCTCTCCTACCCTCTCTGCTTGCCAGCAGGGACTCAAAGACATAGTTATTTCTGGTAACTTCTAGGACCTCAGATACGTTTGGTACATTGTGTGATTTCCAATTCCTAGTCAGCAACAGTCTGGCCGCCAGCAGGATGTGAGTGACTACAACTCGAAAATCTGGGGGGAATCCTTTGATTCCCAAATTCAGTACTGCCAGTTCCGGGCAGGGGGGTGTGAGTATACCCGTTATGCGTGAGATACATCTAAAGACCCCCCTCCAGTAACTCGTGAGGTTCCTACAGAGCCAAAAAACATGAAAAATATTGCCAATCTCTCCACAGTTCCTCCAGCACAATGGGGAGGTCGAAGAGTAAAATTGGGCTAAACGGTATGGTGTTAGGTACCACCGCAGAGCTATCTTTTGGGACAGCTCCCAATGGTTAATACATCTGGAGGCTTTGTATATGAGTTTAAATGAATACTTCCATTGGTTTGGAGAGAATGTTTTGCCCAAATCGGTTTCCCATTTACAAAACGAGGGGGACTTTTTAAAGAGAAGCTTATCCTGGAATAGGTTATAGAAAAGGGAGATACCTTTAGGGGGAAGGGTCGAATTAGTGTAGAACTGCCATACGGCGCTGTAAATCAGTACATTTCGAGATTGTAGTGATTTGAAGAAATGGGACGCTTGCGAGTGCCTGAAACTGTCCAACTGTGTCAAACCAAAGTCTGCGGCTAGCTCGACAAACGGCTTTAGGACGTTCTGGCAATATAGGTCTTCAACCTTGGAAATGCCTTTGGTGGCCCAGCTGGAGAAGGAGGTGTATGGCACTGCTGCCGACAAGGTTTCAATCGGAATTGGTACAGAAATATTACTAGAGGACGTGTACGCCAAGGCACATAAATCTCTCCAGGCTAGTATGGTGGCCTGGATAGTCAATGGTAGGTGGCGCAACGGGAGAGGTCTCCAAGAGTCGAGTATCAGAGCACTGTAAAGGTCTTTGGTCGGGCTAAGGGCTTTTTCTATATCACACCAGAGAATGTCAGGAGTTGGGGAAATCCAACGTCTAATCTGGGTAAGTATAGCCGCTCGGTGGTAATCTTTGATGTCGATCATGCCCATGCCCCCTATCGATCTATGCGTGATCAACAGGGACCTTGCGCATCTCGGCCGCTTGGTACCCCATATGTAGCGATTAAGGATGCCGTTAAGGGACCTAAGGTGACCTGGCTTCAGAGGGATGGGCAGTGTGCGGAATATATACAAGATTTGGGGGAGGAGCAACATTTTGAAGGAGACCAAGCGTCCCGACCACGTCAATTCGACCCTGGCTAGGCGAGTGGCCTCCTTAGCAATTTTGTCTATCAAAGGAATATAGTTAGCATCGGCCAACTTTGCAGGGTCAGTTGTGATTTGTATCCCCAGGTATTGTATATTGGATGTAGCCCAGGAGTATGGGAAGGAAGTTTGCAAGCGGGATTGAAGGGAGGGAGACAGATTGAGGCCTAGAATGAAGGACTTGGTGTAATTGACCTTATAGTAGGATATGCGACTAAATTCTGCGAGAACGTCGTGTGCGTGTGGTAGGGAATAAGACGGTGAGGTTAAGAAAAGGATAATGTCGTCTGCAAATAAACTTATATTATGTGTCCGACCCGCCACCAATAGACCCGGGATACCTGCATGTGCTCTAATTTTTTCCGCGAGGGGTTCTACGAGTAGGTTGAATATGGAGGGGGATAGGGGACACCCTTGCCTGGTACCATTAGTTATGGCAAAAGCAGAGGAGAGCATACCTGAGGTATAAACTTGTGCACAAGGGGAGGAATATAGTGCAAGGATTGCCGACAGGATGGGGCCGGAGAACCCAAATTTCTCCAATACCTGGGTCATATATCCCCAGTGTACCCTGTCGAACGCCTTCTCCGCATCCAGGGAAAGGAGCAGAGAAGGCGTCCGAGAGGCCCCGGCATGATGGACCAAGTCTATTACCCGTCTGGTCGCATCTGAGGACTGTCTACCCGAGGTGAACCCCGTTTGATCCAGATTAATCAGAGAGGGGAGGAGTGGGAGCAGTCTGGACACTAAGATCTTGGCATACAGTTTCACATCGGTGTTAAGTAAGGAGATGGGTCGAAAATTAGCAGGTGTGGTGGGTGCCTTCCCCGGCTTTGGGATGGTTACAATGAAAGCATTAAGCATTTCGCTTGGGAAGGAAGCAGAGAGCATTGCTTCAAAAAACACTTTGTTCAGCTCTGGGGCTAAGATGGAATCAAAGGCCTTATAGTAATAATTAGGAAGCCCGTCCGGGCCCGGGGACTTCCCCAGGGGGGGGGACTTGATAGCCCGCTTGATTTCACGTTCCGATATCGGCGCGTTAAGGGAGTCGAGTTGGGTGTGCGACAAGGCAGGTAGTGCCAAGTCAGCTAGAAAGGAGCGAATTGCCCCCTCTACTGGTTGAGGTGTAGAGGGGTCCTCTCGGAGGTTGTAGAGGGAGGAGTAAAATTCCGCGAACGAGTTCGCGATATCTTGAGGGTTGTAAATTTTGTTGCCGTCAGATTGCTTGACAAGGAAAGGGATAGTGGTTTTCACCTTTCGACTTTTCAGCCTCTGAGCCAGAAATTTGCCTGCCCGGTTACCAGACGCATAATGGGACAATTTCAGAGATTGGACATGTTTCTCGTATCGTTCGAGTAGCAGTCTCCTGAGATCCGCACGCACACTGTATAGCTTAGTAGCCGTTGAGATATCAGGAGTCTGCTTGTTCTGCGATTCTAAGGAAGCGATCTCAGTGAGTATGGAATCTAGTTTTTGTGCTCTCTGCTTCCTGACCCGTGCGCTGAGTTGTATCACAATACCCCTAATGTAGGCCTTATGGGCACACCAGACAGAAAATGGGTTAGTAACAGAACCAGCATTAACAGTGAAGAATTCTCGTAGATGAGAGGACAAATAGGCAACGTGAGCAGGTTGTTGAAGTAAATATGAGTCCGCCCTCCAAATGAAGGGCGAGGTTACCAGGGCCCCCCCGCCCACCACCACCGACACTGGGGCGTGGTCCGACCACGTGATGTCGTGGATGGCGGACGAGGACACCTTCTGAAGTAAAAATTTGTCTACTAAAATAAAGTCAATACGTGAATAGGAGTTATGTCTGGAGGAATGAAAGGAGTAGTCTCTTTCGCTCGCATTTTGACATCTCCAGACATCAAACAGACCTTCAGCATGTATCAATGCGCCTAGCGCAGGTTGGTGGCGTTTGGAGTGGGAGGTAGAGTCCAATGTAAAGTCAACCGTCAGGTTGAAGTCTCCGCACACAATCAAAGCTCCTTTTCTCATGTTATTGATTCTACAGAAAAGTTTCCTCAGAAAGCGGAGTTGGTGGGTGTTGGGTGCGTACAAATTGACCAGGGTGTATAACTTGTTGTTGAAGGTCCCAACCAGAACTAGGAACCTACCATCAGGGTCAATCAAAGAATCTTGTAGAGAGAAATTCACTGAGTCTCTGATTGCAATGGCAACACCCTTCCGTTTGTTTGGGGTGGATGCCAGAAAGACATGTGGGAACTTAACGTGGTGGAAGGGAGGTGCACCGGAGGCTTTCAGGTGGGTTTCCTGAAGACACAGGACATCTGAGCGCAATTTCAAAGCCTCCCTCCAGACAGAAGCTCTCTTAACTGGGTGGTTCAGACCCCGGACATTAAAGGAGGTAACTGATAGGGCCATGAGTGTGCATGTTAAAAGAATGGTAACAGTACCTTGCGGTGATGTATCCGGATTTCCAGATCAGCCGGTTCCAGGCGGTGGAAGCATACGGGGAGCAGGATGTCCTCACTGAAAAGAGTCCGGCGTCCATCTCAGGGGAAGGGGAAAAAGATGAAGGAGGTGTAAAAAGTAGGAGCAAAAGGGTCATAACAAAAACAAAGGGTAGCACAAGTAAAAAGGAGGATCCCAGCCAGGATCTGGATGCAGAGTAGCTGCACATATTGCAGGGAGGGGAAGTTCGTGGAGAAACAGGACTCCAACAGAGTCAGGGATTAACATGAAGAACAATAACAAACAGGATCCCCGAGGCAGAGGGGCTTTATGTTTTCTTCTTATTAGTACGTTTATGTGTCACCAGTGACCATTCGTCGTGGGCTTGAGCCCTGGGTACAGATGCGGACACCGTGTCCCCAGGGGGATGTTCAGGCAATATGTCCCATTTGCGGAGGAGGGCGAGTCCTTCCTCCAGGGACATGATAACGTTGGAGGTGCCGTCTTTGGTTACGATGAGTTTGGTCGGCTGGCCCCACTTGTATATAATGTTATGATTGCGGAGTGCTTTTGTGACAGGTAGAAGAGATCTGCGTCTCTGCATAGTATGCTGGGAGAGGTCTGCATACACTTGCAGGTTAGCATAGCGGTCAGACGACTGGGGGGTCTTGCGGAAGGCCAGCATGAATTGATCCTTGACATGATAGAAGTGCACCCGCATCAGTACATCTCTGGGTATATTGTCAGGGAGGTGCGCGGGTTTGGGCAGGCGGTGAATCCGGTCTACTACCAGTTCTGAATCAGGGACGGAGGGCAGGAGTGACCCCATAAGCTCACGGGCATATTGTTGAAGTTGGGCAGGCATGACAGTCTCAGGTACACCCCTCAATTTGACATTATTCCTGCGAGATCTGTCCTCGAGGTCTGCGACCTTTGCCCTAAGCCAGGCAACCTCATCCCCTTGGTCATTGTGAGAGTCTACTAGGGAATTGTATGAGGAAGCATATTCTCCCATTTTCTGCTCCACGTGGTCCACCCTGCCACCCAGCTCCCCTATTTCTGTCTTGAAGCCTCTCATACATTCCATCATGTCTGCATGGAGAGATGTGCGCAGGGAGACCAGCATATCTCTCAATGTGGTGTCTGACACAGGCATATTGGAGGTAGGGAAGGTGTTAATGGGGGCTGAGAGTTCACGAGTGTCCTCCATAGAGCCCTGCAAGGCACTGACCTGAGAGTCACATGTTGCGGCCGACAGCCGTGGCTTGGACTTCACTGGGCTGCAGGAGAGGGGGGTGGAAGCCCCTGGGGAGCGGCGCTGGGTCCCCTCTTTCGATCCCGGACTCGGCGTTGAGATAGATGATCCGCCGGCTGAGGCCGGAGAGGCGCGGCCGGCGCCATCTTGGGACATGCTGCTAGTCCTGGGGGAGAAGAAATCCTCCAGCTTCGCCGGCTGAACGGCGTTTTTTCGCTTCCTAGCCATCCTCGAGGGACGTGCAGGTCAGCGGGTGCTCTTTAGGGTGTTTCAGTACACCCCACGATGCCTCGGTGTGCTGGATTCCCTGACGCTGAAGCGGAGCTCCTGAGCTAAGCGTCCATTCAGCTGCGCGGTAGCCACGCCCCCGTGACATGTAATTTTTAATGTGACATGTAATTTTTATTTCGGAGGCTTATTTTATGCTTAGGGCCCCAGGGAGGTCAGGATCAGCACTGTCTATTTACGAATGCTAGCAGCATGAGGTTTCATTTTTTTTACTGATTGGCAGAGTGATGTTTCAATTTATTAACAAGAATTTAAAAATATAAATTCATTAATTAATGGACAAATACTGTGACAGTTACTGTTGCCATTTAAGGTATTGCAGTACTAGTTATGAAGCAAGAGTTTTTTTATATTGTATGACTAATATCTATTTTTATGGATGAACATGCTATCATTAAACATCATTAGGATCTTTTGTTTTTTATGTCTAATCTGTATATCTAAGCAGAATGTTCATTAATACTAGGAAAATATTCATAAGGAAAATTAACTTGACCAGATCTCCAACAAGTTCTCATCTCTCCTCCACCATGTACCCTTCATAGTGCTCTCTGTTCAGTTTTAAATGTGTCTGAATGCAATCATTGAGGATGAATAAAATTACCGTATATACTTAAGTATAAGCCGACCCGAGTATAAGCCAAGGTACCTAATTTTACCACAAAAAAATGGGAAAACGTATTGACTCAAGTATAAGCCGAGGGTGAAAATGCAGCAGCTACTTTAAGCACAAAAGAAGGTCAAAAAAGCCCATTGCAACCTCACTGTGCCAACCTCACTGTGCCCATTGCAACCTCACTATGCCAATTGTCACTGTGCCAATCCTCACTGTGCCAGTTGTCACTGTGCCCATCATAACTGTGCCCATTGTCACTGTGCCCGTCATCACTGTACCTGAAATTGAGAGACTGCGGGCGTCCATTCAATGTTTAAAACTTGTGGTCTCCTCCTGGTCCCTCCCGTAATTGGCGTTTCTCAGCTGACACAGTTCCGCCTATCACAGACATTCTCTCATCCTCTGACTCAGTTTCCCAGCAGACACTGTGTTCAGTGTTCCGCCAATCACGGACACCCTTTTATCCGATGATGAAAAGGCTGCTGGGATGGGTGAGGATGAGAGAACGTTTGTGATAGGTGTTTCTCAGCAGACAGAGTTCCGCCTATCAAGGAAGGGACAAGAGGAGACCGCAAGTTTTAAACGATGGACGTCCGGAGCCTCTCAATATTTCCAGGTACACTGACTCGAGTATAAGCTGAGGGGGGCATTTTCAGCCCAAAAAAGGGCTGAAAATCTTGGCTTATACTCGAGTATATACAGTAGTAGAAATATTTTTCTAAATTTTCTAAGAAAGAATTGTTTGAATTAACTGAACCACACGAAAAGGTCATCAATACTAAAATATTTCCCCCGTTTCTTAACAATTGGTTTCACTTCTTGAAACCCCATGCAGCACTCTACTAAGAGAGAGGAGAACTAAGCAAAGATTCTCACCTTGTCATATTAAAGCTATGTCATCAGCTTTTAAGATCAATCCACTTTGTTTGTTCAAACTTGTGCTGGTATACAGTACGCCATGTGTTTTGGGAACAATTCCTTTATCAGGAGCACTGTGGGTTACTGTGTAGATAAATTGGCAGCTTACTCTCCTATGTTTTGTTTTGTATTCCTTTGGGATAGCATTAGAATGCATAACAACCAAGAGATTACACACTTATTAAAGTGTAAACGAGATTTTTAAATTAGATTAATTTAAAGTTTACAAATCAGATTAATGTTTTCTATGCTCATTTACTGGTATCATAAATGTTGCCCGGATGGAAGCCAATTTGAAGATACTTAGCCATTGGTACTTAGTCCCAACCTATCTGGCTAAACATTTATTCAGACAGAGACGTAGGGACGCTTGTGTGAGTGTTAGGACGGTTACATTTCCAAACGCCTCTGATTACAGTTTTGCTGTAAGTAGATATTTAATAAATTGCCTGTTTGTAATCTGGATGCTACGCACGAGTTTTCCTTTTCTCATATGATCAATGGTTGGATCGGCTTCTGTGGATATCCAGTGGTTATTATCTTTGGCTCGTTTTCACCAATGGTCCCCCATGAGGAGGCTGGACCAGATGACCTGCACCTAATGTGAGGAATAATAAAGCTCAAACATGCAAATATAGAACCTTGACAGGTCTTTGGATCTGTTAAGAAGACATATTTGCCTCTGCCAACCTAAAAAAACATTGTTAATGACCGAGTAAGCCCCTTCATAGAAACAGTATTTCCTGATAGCAGTGGCCTCCCTCAATAGAATAATGCACCCTGCCACATTGCAAAAATGGTTCAAGAATGGTTTGAGGAACACAACAAGGAGCTTGAGGTGTTGAGTCGGGCTACAAATTTTCCAGCACTCTATCCAATCGAGCATGTGTGGGATGTCCTTAAAAAACAAGTCCGATCCATGGAGGCCCCACCACGAAAACTATAGGAATTAAAGGATCTGCTACTAATGGCTCAGTACCAGATATTACTAAATATACTTTCAGTGGTCTACTCAATATTAGGTGGGTGGTTATAAAGGTATTGGTGATCTCTCTTGTTCTTATGTCTCACACCTGCCTATATGAGACATAACATTATGAAAATGTTTGCACTAGTGTAGCTGAAATATAGTCGACATTTTTTTTTATTATTATTGAATGCATCTTCCTTCAAATTGTAAGAAATAATCACCTTTAATCAAGCTTCATTTGATGTAATTTGGACTACTGGGAATTAAATTATAACCGCAGGGAGTAAAAGCTATCAGACTATCTGACTCCTTGTAAATCCTAAAAGATATTTCTGAGTATAATTTTTTTCCTAACATGTAATCCTAACCTTCTTTTAATAAGCCTCCTTTATCACATTCTACCTGCTAAGTTCCCACCAATTTTAATCCAATTCAATAAAAAATAAAATAAAATAAATGCTATTTTTAAATAAAAGCTTGCTATATTTCTGAAAATAATCCCACAAATAGAGCTTTCTTTTGGTGGTGTTTGATCATCTCTGCGGTTTTAATTTTTTGCGCTATAAAGAAAAAAAGAGCGACAATTTTGAAAAAAAAAGCAATATTTTTTACTTTTTGCTATAATAAATATCCCCCAAAAATATCTAAAACTGTTGTTTTCCTCAGTTTAGGCCGATATATATTCTTCTACATATTTTTGGTAAAAAACAAACAAACGCAATAAGCATTAATTGGTTTGCCCAAAAGTTATAGCGTCTACAAAATAGGGGATCGTTTTATGGCCTTTTTTTTTATAGTAATGGCGGCGATCTGCGATTTTTATCGTGACAGCGACATTATGGCAGACACATCGGACACATTTGATGCTTTTTGGGACCATTGTCATTTATACAGCGATCAGTGCTATAAAAATGCACTGATTATTGTGTAAATCACACTGGCAGGGAAGGGGTTAAGTGTGTCCTAGGGAGTGATTCTAACTATGTGGGGGCTGGGCTACATAGTAGATCACTGTCCTGTCACTAGGCAGAACAGGGAAATGCCTTGTTTACAAAGGCATCTCCCCGTTCTGCCACTTTGTGTGCGGGACACTGGCGGACATAGAGTCCGTGGGTCCAAAGCGACAAAGCACACATGGCGGGCGAGCGCGCACTACCATGATTTAAAGGGGACGCACCTGTACGCCCATTTACCCAGCCGAGTCATTGTGCCGACGTATATCGTCATACGCTGGTCGGCATGTGGTTAATTAATTAGTCATACTCTGATTTACCATCAGGGTCTGATATTGTTCCATTATATAGTTTAGTTTCCTTAAATTCAATTCAAACCATTATGCCCATGTCTTAATATATTTCATGGTCAGCCTTTTAATTCTACAGGTTCTTTCTTCCATTAGACAGAGCTCGTCAACCCTTTGTAGCCACTGTGAGATAGTAGGTATTAAACTTTTTACCCAGTGTAGTGGAATCTCTGCTGTGTTAAAGTGGCAGCTTTTCTTTTTTTTCTTTTTTTTTACCTGGAAGGCAAAGTTATAATGTGCATCTTATACTAGGACATTATATGAAAATTACCTTAAAACAAAGCCCTCACCACTGTTAGGGCTTCTATCTTCACCCATTCTTTCTTCTGGGTTGGCGAGCTCCGATCCTTTGACTGGCCAAGCCGAGATGATGTCACTCTCCCTCTAATGCTCCTGGAAAATGTGTGGTGTCATCTCCCAGGATGCAGTGCGCTGTCCAATTATCACTCCCCATCCAAGACTTCCAGGATGTAAGTGCTTGTGGGCTTCACAATGCCTACAAGCAAAATGACAATGGTGTGGACATAGTTTTATAAACTATCTTTTTTGAATAATAATAAGCGGTGGCGGATTTTAAAATAGTAAGTGACCGGATTTATATTATAAAAACGCATGATGAAAGGACATACATTTAAAAAATGCTAATTGTGGTTGGAACTCCGCTTTAACATTAGGTGGTGCAGAGCTTGAGGTAGGTGGTTAGTGGTTGTAGACGCACAAGAGGCCCCCTCTGACGCAGACCATATAATAGAAAACATCATGAAGGAACGTCACTGGCTACCTAGATGATGCACTTTCAGGGATCATCACTAATGTGTCCTCTACACTGCTGGCAGTTAAAGCCTACAAAACCATTATGTCCTTGATTAACTGATTTTTAAAGGAAGGCAAGATGCCGCGTGTACGCATTTTATCTCACAGAAATGTTTTAAGCTCATCTCTTCTTCTTTTTAAAGTTCTACCATTTATTATTTCAGCTAACAGAAATGTTTTTTTTTTTTTTGCAGACTGTCAGCAAATTTTCTAATAATCAGCTGTCTTGTTTACTAAATCATTCTGCCGAGAGTCTGCTCATATGTCATTTCCACTTTTGGTTTCTTTCCTCCTACACTTTTATCCTTACCTAACCCCACACACTTCTAGCCACATCTAATAGATTATTATATTCCATGAGCAACAATGTGTGGCCAGGGTATGGGTCATCTAGACCCACAAACTTGCTTTAGTTGCATTTTTGGTTTCCAGTTAAATCATTTTACTTCTGTTTTAAGGTTTTCTTGTAGAGCATATAAAAATGGTCAAAACTTTCGACCCCAAAAAACATTTCCAATCATAAAATATAGTGTGACTTATTAGATAAAATTCTGTAGTAGTGGCAGGTTTAAATATTCTTAAAATAGTAAAATCCTTTTCATATAAAAATGCATTTCTTGTTTCCAGGTGCACTGGGGACTCCTTGTGTCCATACAGTTTAACCCACTTACTGAGCAAGATCTGCCCCTTAGTGCTCACTCACCACCTCTCCTACATAGTGTCAGGGCAGACAGACAGGGGTGCTGTTAGAAATCATGGGGCTGGGATTCAGGGATATGCGATACTGGAATAGGTTGTCTGTCCCCCAAGCTAAGGAAGTTATGCTGTGCGTGGGGTGAATGCCTGAAACACATCTCCAGAGGATCCAAATCTTCATATTGTATTGAAAAATGTTATGAGGTAAGGCTCCAAAGAAGTCTGTGAAAAAAATGCTATACTATAAATAGCTCTCATATAGTTGGTTAGTATTAATATAAATAAATAGAGACCATTGTCCAATGGGGAGTGAAAAAGGAAGGAATAGGGACGGGCGTATACCACAAGAGGTGAAACTATAAACCATGGAACCATATCTAAGCAAGTGAAACTATAGTGCAAGGCAGATATCAACATTTCCACTTGCCTGCTTGCATTTGGCGAGAGGAAAAACATTGAGGGCGAGTGTACTAGCTTGGTTCAGGCAGGAGGTCGGTCCGCTTGGCTCAGGCAGGGAGGCAGGCCAGCTTACCTGGGCTTGGGCGGAGGGCAGGTCCACTGGTCTCGAGCAGGGAGGCAGGCTGGCTCTGCTTGGCTCGATTATGGAGGCAGACCGGCTCAGCTCAGCTTGGCTTGGGCAGGGGGCGGGTCCGCTTACCTTGGGCAGGGAGGCGAGGCGACTCAGCTCGGCTTGGCTCGGGGCGGGTCTGCTCAGCTTGGGCAGGGAGGTGGGCTGGCTTATCTTGACTTGGCTTCGGTGGGGGGAAAGACCACTCAGCTTGGGCGGGGAGATGGGCCAGATTAGCTCGGTTTGGCTCAGGCAAGGGGGTGGGTCCACTCAGCTCAGGCGGGAAGACGGGCTGGCTCAGCTTGGCTGTGCTTGGACGGGGGATGGGTTATGTTGTTAATATTTGTTTTTGTAGCTCAATTCTGCATAAAACATTTAACAGTGTAATTTCATGAGATAATTTGCGTGTTTAGGGGTGGGCTTAGGGGTAGGGCAGGGTAGGGGGTTGGGTGGGGCAAATGGTGGCGAGTAACTCTTAACGTCTGGCTAGTAGCTCAGGACTTGACATTTTGAGCCGTGGTGCAAGGTATTATGGGGAAGTCGTATATATAAAAAGGCTGGGGACCGAAGGTAGGTGAGAAAGCAAACAAAGAAATTGTGCAAAATAAACTAGGACCCATATTAGCTAAAATAGTTACCTTGTGTGTATAAATAGCAGCATGTTCCTCAGGTAGTGTGCAGCATAACCAATTATGCAAGTAAAGACACTATAACAGCGAAGGTGCTTTATAGCAGTGTTTTTCAACTCCAGTCCTCAAGGCACACCAACAGGTCATGTTTTCAGGCTTTCCATTATTTTGCACAGGTGATTTGATCAGTTTCACTGCCTTAGTAATCACCACAGCCATTTCATCTGAGGGAAATCCTGAAAACTTGACCTGTTGGTGTGCCTTGAGGACTGGAGTTGAAAAACACTGCTTTATAGACATCCAGCCCATCCATGGGTCCCTCCCAGCGTCAAGCTAGGCATGATAAAGGAGGAGAAGCATCCCCCACCGGGCGACACCGCCGTCAGGGATTGCCGTCAAAACTTCCCCTTTACTTGCCTCACTCAAAGTCCAATTCCTTTTTATGTTCAACACATAGAAAGTATTTAGCTAATTAATTTAATTAACTATGGAAAAAATCAAGAGATGGTGTTGTGCTCCAATAGCATAGAATGGTGTTAGTGATAAAATGTATAAATAACCAAAATAGTATAATTGATAAATGAATGTGCAAATATGCAAATAGACTGACTGAAAGATAAACATCGCTATAAATGCTAAGATAAGGTACATCCAAAGGTGAACTGAATGAATGTGCAAACAGTGCAGATAAGGTGACTCAGGTGCATAAAAAAAATCACAAGGTAAAGATAATAATATATGCAGTCGCAGAGGAAATCGCAGGATGGTGTTATGCACCAATCAAAATGAATGACTGGACATAACTGATATACACCAATGATGGATGAATAAAACAGTGAACTGAATAAGAGTGCAAATAAATACGAATATGTGACTGTATAATGTACTGTATATACTCGAGTATAAGCCGTCCCGAATATAAGCGGAGGCACCTAATTTTACCACCAAAAACTGGGAAAACTTATTGACTCGAGTATAAGCCTAGGGTGTCCATCTGCATGCCTCACTGTGCCTCATTTTGCCTCACTGTGTCCATGTGCATGTCTCACTGTGTCCATGCCTCACTGTGTCTATGACTAGACTGACGTTTAACATGGGAGTCTATGGAAGGGGTCTCCGGCTTTGAAAAATTGTTGCTCTCCAACCTTAGGTCCCCCAGACAACAAATATTGTACACTTGTAGAAGAGAAATGGGGCTATATGTGTGCCAAGTTCCGGGTCCAGGGGACCTTTGACTGGCCGGTACTGGGTCCCCAAATTCACCGTAGAAATTAACAAATAACAAACAGGGTACTCACATTTAAAACAGTAATGCAGTGTATATCAGAAATGAGCAGCGAGCTCACACTGTAAAAACGTCACTTTCGGTGTCCTAGTGTCTGATGCGATCACTGTCACATGACTTCATATCGTTTCCACTGTAGCGCAGGTATACGGTAACTACTTTACCCAATTTAATTAACTTGTTTAATTTAATTAATTTAAGTCTAGGTTCACACCTGTGCCAGTCGAGAACCCGTGCATATTCACATGCATTTCCAACCTGCAGGGAAAACACACTGCAAACCGGTACAAGTGTGAACCTAGACTTAAATTGAACATTTAACCACTTAAGGACTGCCTCCTGCACATTTATGTCGGCAGAATGGCACGGCTGGGCACATGCACATACAGGTACGTCCTGTGCTAGTGCCTAGCCGTGGCTCGTGGGCGCACGCCCTCGGCGCGCTCCCGCAACCCGGTCCGAAGCTCCGTGACCGGGACTGGTGGACCTGATCGCCGCTGGAGTCCCGCAATCGGTCCCCAGAGATGAAGAACGGGGAGAGCCGTGTGTAAACATGGCTTCCCCGTTCTTCACTGTGGCGGCTTTATCGATCGTGTGATCTCTTTTATAGGGATACACAATCGATGATGTCACACCCCCCTAAAGTTGTAAACACACATTAGGTCACACAAAACCCCTTCAGCGCCCCCTTGTGGTTAACTTCCAAACTGCAATTGTCATTTTCACAATAAATAATGCATTTTAAATGCATTTTTTGCTGTGAAAATGACAATGGTCCCAAAAATGTGTCAAAATTGTGTTGCAGTCACGAAACAAAAATCGCTGATCGCCGTCATTAGTAGTAAAAAATTTTTTTAATAAAAATGCAATAAAACTATCCCCTATTTTGTAAACGCTATAAATTTTGCGCAAACCAACCGATAAACGCTTATTGAGATTTTTTTTTTACCAAAAATAGGTAGAAGAATATGTATTGGCCTAAACTGAGAAAAAAATATATTTTTATATATATTTTTGGGGGATATTTATTATAGCAAAAAGTAAAAAATATTGCATTTTTTTCAAAATTGTCGCTCTATTTTTGTTAATAGCGCAAAAAATAAAAACCGCAGAGGTGATCAAATACCACTAAAAGAAAGCTCTATTTGTGGGAAAAAAAGGATGCCAATTTTGTTTGGGAGCCACGTCGCACGACCACACAATTGTCTGTTAAAACGACACAGTGCCGAATCACAAAACCTGGCCGGGTCCTTTAGCTGCCTAAAGGTCCGGGTCTTAAGTGGTTAAATAAACTTTATATAGCTATGCTTTGATTGGTGGCACCAACCTGAACCAAGTATTGACCTCTGGGACTGCTGGACTGTGGATATGGTTTTATTTTACCCAAATTACTGTAGCAATAAATCTGAAACAAATATCTAGCAGTAGATGCTGCAGGAAGTCCACCATAGACTAGTGCAGAGATATGTAATTTTTATTCCAATTATAACCTTCCATGATTTCACAAAATAAGGATTCATTAACAACTGCTAGAAGTTAGAAATAGATACCTATTGTACGTTTTAGTATGTTTAAGGTATGCTTATTTATAAAAGCTAATATATATATATATATATATATATATATATATATATATATATATATATATATATATATATATATAAATATTTATATATAATCTAAACGTGCCCTACTTAATTGGTTCACAAGCTAAACATTTCCTTCAATAATTCTCACTAAATTCCAAAGTGATGTTTCGAGAAACAACATTCCTTGGGATTTTAAATACACGCTTTACTGGAATCTCTCCTTAAATTGAAAAGTAAACACCTTTATACAGCTGACTGTTTACTTACACTACCCTGCCCGCGTCTCTAGACCAGAAAACTTCCAGCCGCAACTATACCTACATCCCAGCTTTCTGCACTTCCATATTAGTTTCACTCAGTGCTCTAAAGAAAGCAACACCCTAGAGATTTTCTTGAGTACAAATTAAAACTGTCATTCAGAAACATGTTTTTTTTTTTTGATGCCTTGGTTTTTAGCTAGCAGCACCGTGCCATTTTTACTTTCAATTCCTGTCCTCTTATTTACTTGGGCTTCCAGTATATCTATTTAAGGGTCAGGTTAGAAGCAAATCAAAATACAATTCCCTTATGTTTTCAACATTCTCCACCTTCTTAGTCTGTTTGGCTTGTTGAGTATCACAAGTTTCCAAGAATTCACAGTAACACATATTTTAGGAACAAGGTAACGTTGCTAAATTACATAACATACAGTACATGATCCCATATGGCTTGAATAATGCAAGGTGAAAGAATGCTGATGGTTGAGTGTGGTTGCCATTATTATTAATATTATTATTATTATTATTATTATTATTATTAATTGCTCCTTTTTTATTTGTAGGATTCCCATTCACCTACTTCTATATCATACGATGCAAACTATAAAGATAACTCGTTAACCCATATACGCATGGGTAAGACTGCGTTTGTAAGCATTTTTTAATAATAATATCCCCTGTAACTCCATGCATATTGGCAAGTACACAGTTGAAACAGTAATCTGTATGCATATATGTAATGTGTTGTTCCTGAAAAATGATATGTAACTCAGTTTTGCACACATGTCGGACAGCATTATTAAACCCTGGATTTCTCTGCTGACTACACTGCAGCCAAGCAATACAGTCTGCTCCAGAACCCAACTGTTAGGAGCATCTTGCATGCTCCTGTGTAGCCTTTCCCCACCGCCTCATAGCTTGCCACTCACCCCTCTGACCTGAGCGTTCCCATGGCCACTACTGGCACTCTTGTCAGGCTGTGTTCCCGTTGTATCCTATGTTCAGATGCTCAGATTGGTCATAGGCTTCTATGCTCAGATTGGTCATCAGTGTTGTGTCTTGAGAGCTCTGTACTAAACTGCCATTGCCCCATGTTCCTGACACTCTCTGTTCTGACCTTACTGAACACCCCCAGCCCTGACCTCCACCTACTACTGGATTTTGCTACTGACTACACACTGAAAACAACTAAAACAAGTACTCCTTTGTATATTTTTTCTCTGTCTCTTGTACCACTTTACTAGTGACTATAGCAAGTTTTTTTACCTTTTAGGAGCAACCAAGTACTGGTAGACCTGTTTGGCTTACATAAATGTGAACACTAGCCAGCTATAGCCCGACTACTGGTATTGGGGCAAGCATTACACCAACCTAGCCTGTGACTAGACAATGAAGGAGCAGCATCACAATAACTCTGATGGGGTCACTCCCTGTCAGGTCTGGGATCAGGCCAATGGCTGTAGCATTAGTTAAATTCACAGGTAATTAGCTGTAAATATAAGTAAGTAAAGCCCTCTAGCTGTCTAGCAGATGTCTCAGACTCATCTGAGGTGTGAGGTCAAAGCACTAGCTGGTCTTCACCAGAGATCCTGATGGTGGAGATGGATTTTGCTGCCTACTAATGCCAAATGACACTTCTCTTGATTACCCAATGGGCAAGAGCAAGTGGGGGGTTGGTAACAGATAAAGCAGATAAGGAACAAGTAGAAGCATAGTCGATGAACATACCAAAAGTACAGAGTAGTAGCTGGATGGGATCAGATGGAAGCATAATTAATAAACAAGTCAATGGTCGATA
The DNA here is from genome assembly GCA_029574335.1 of Rana kukunoris. NCBI lineage: Eukaryota > Metazoa > Chordata > Amphibia > Anura > Ranidae > Rana > Rana kukunoris. Next base: position 345,518,187 of record CM056052.1, on the reverse strand, counting down.
ATGAGTGGTAGCAACGTCAAAGACATCAGCAGGTATGCAATGAGCAAGGTAATGGCTGGGGAGAGAGAACAATAATCTGGCAAACAGGAAGTGCAGAGACATGGCTTAAATCAGAAAGTTCATGGGAGGAGCAAAAAGTTTAAGGTTCACCAAAAACAAAATACAAGGCAAGGTTGTCCAAGGGATCTGGCAAGTAGCTGTCTCCAGCATCTCAGGTGGCACTGCAGATGTCCCAGGATCAGATCCGGACCCTAACACTCCCCTAGTTTTCCCATACTGAAAGCATTTTCTGTGTTAGAGTAACAGCTCTGTGCAAAGCAATGAAGCCCTGACTGGCTCAGAGTGTTGAATCCCCCCCCCCAATCAGAATGCAGGAGGCTAGCATCAATTGAGATTCAGAAACCTGTGCTAATTGGACGTGGAAATATATTTAACTTAATCCTAAATATGTAATTGGATTACATTTTGCTTGTATAAATCTCCCTGATGTCACCTTTAAAGTGGTAGTAAACTGAAGAATTTGATAATCCGCTGACAGGCACGGTATTTAAAACAGAAGAGACCCTACAGGTCCCCCTGCCATTCAGCAGGTAATGTGATCTGAGCGGCACATGTGCTGCTTAGATCACATTTACGGCCCCACGCCGTGTGCCGCGGCAATGTGACCCCCTGTGCGCATGCATGGGAGTGATATCATCTCAGCTCGGCCATACAAGCGGCTGAGGATACCAAACCTGGAAGGAAGACCAGGCGATGATGGGACCGAGAAGAGCCCTGACAGCACAGCACTGGAGGGCTCCGTTTGTAGGTAAGGCTGTCATAATGTACTAGTATGCACATGATTAGAGCCTGAGGCTCTAACTGGCATCAAAAAGGATGGGCTTGGGGTGTAGAGCATTGAGACTTTAACTGGTCAGCTGGCTGGGGGGGGGGGCTGGCTGGCTGGCTAGGGTGGCAATGGGTCACCCCCCCCCCCTTACCGAAAAAATTGAGCACTGCCACTGCATCCCACAGTAATTTCTCTGTGTTTACTTTAGGGATCAGGACGCTGGAAGACTGCTGAGTCTCCACTGGGATGGGGAATCAGGGTGTTCTGAGCTGCTAAAAAAAATACTTCATTACTTCTGCTGTGAACTTTGGGGATGAATTGCTCCAGAATCCCAGCATCTACAGAGGTCAGTGTAGGTTTCCTTTAAATTTTGTATTGCTGGTTAAGAATATGTAAATATTTAAATGTAGCCTGGCTACACTTTAACTTTAAGCATGGCTGAATTTTAAGATTTACTACAAAGTGCCTTTGTCAAGCTTGAAACATGTAAAATAAAAAGAGGCAGCACTTAATTAATCAATAATGCAATTGTGGTGTTGTCTTAGTTGTAGGATGTAGTGCGGTTCTGCTCAATGCCAGAATGGATAACAAACAACAGCCCACAAACATAAGTTCATTGCAAGGGCAGCACTAAAGCACAAAGGACTCTTCATTAGGCAGGAGTGTAATGCTGCTTGTATCTACTCTGCACTAACAACGTGGGAAGCACTAGATTCCCACATTCCTTTACTGACGTCAGAAACCCATATACATATTAAATCCACCTCTTCCATCTCCAGAGAGAAGAAAGGAAAATGCAACACAGATACAAAACTACATTATGAATGTTAGCAAAATGTTAGCTATTGTAAGTCACGCATCTTTAAACAAAGAGGAAATTAATTTCATAACATGAATTAACATATAAACACATCAGCAGAATACTTTTTTTTTTATTTTTATTAACTACTAACATGATCTAGTTGCCCTGGGTTGTAGTACACCCATTCATACTATTACACTTTCGGCAGTGACCACTATCACTCTTCCAAGTGTATGAAAAACACACTCTGTTCTCTAATGCCTCTAACTGGCAGATACAGTTATACAAATCTGACTCTGAAAACTTATTTCTTTCTTTAAATTTGTCTAATTTGTCTAATTTAATAGTGTTAAGCCTTTAATATCATATCTAAAGACAACCAATAATAATTCACCCTGTCAGACCAGAACAAGATGAATTCAATTATTGCTAAGGATCACAACAGCTAAAGTGATTGTAAAGTCTCTTGAAAAAAAAAAAAAGTACATGTTATGCTCACCTGCTCTGTGTAATGGTTTTGCACAGGGATGCCTGGATCCTCCTCTTCTTGAGTCCCTCTTCGCTGCTCCTGGCCCCTCCCTCCTGTTGAGTGCCCCCACAGCAAGCAGCTTGAGAAGTTCCTTTCTGATCCCCCAGGGGGCAATCAGATATTCCCTGGATCAACTACCCCTGGTGTTATTACCTATACATGTTAGTATCCAGTTATATTTTGTGCATTTAGAAATGCATCCAGCAGGGAGAGGGAGGATTGGGGAGATGGGGATGTGGGTGGCCCCCCATCCTAATCTTCAAACTTCCCTTTCCTTTCTTTCATTTTTTTTTCCCTTCCTTCTTTAACTGTTTTTTTTCCTTATCTAGAGGACGGTAGGGACAATTTAGTCCCCCTAAACTCACAAGGTTCCTAAATCCCCACCTTATTGGTTAGGCACGAATAGTTATTTAAAATAGATTCTGCATCACTGCACTTTTCCCTTTTTTTTCAGGGGAAAGTAAAATCACCTAACAAATTTGGAACACATAAGGGTGTCCCCATTTGGTTTTTTTTTTTTTTTTCCTCTTTCTTTCTTGGGCTCTCCTTAACAAGAGGAAGAGACTAGGGACAACTTGGTCCCCTTAAATTCACTAGGTAATAATACCCACACTCATTGGCCTGAATAGCCATTCTAAATATGTCTTACACTATTGCACTCATATGTATGAATGAAGGTGAGAGACAGATTGTTCTCTTCCCACTTATATTCTTTATAATTTTTTTTTCCTCTCTTCCCCTTTTTCGCTCTCTCTCTCTTCTTCTCTCTCATTCTCTTCCTTATCCGTTTTCCCCCCTCCCCCTATCTGTCCCATACCCTCCGGACAGAGAGCTTTCATAGGGATTAAACGAGGCCAACCAAGGGGAAGGCCCTGGGTACGACTAGGTGACCACCGGGAGCCACTATAGATGGATAGATACATGGGATTTTAGGAGACCACTTATGTGTACATGTAGGTATGTCAGTGTATTTGTTAAGTATGATTTGTATCGTAAATGTATGTTATTGAAAAATGTTTAATAAAAAAAGAATAAAAAAAAAAAAAAGAAGTGCATCCAGCTAGTTTATTTCACATCTTACAGCTCTTTTATTTTTATTTTTTTATTCATTCATCTTTATTTTGTTTTTCTTGAGTCAGCATTGACAAATACAAAAACTATAGTTGCATCATATATAAATAGCAACACAGACATCAAGTAAGTAAACCATAATAACATAAGTTATATGCTATACTTAGATCATCAAGAAGTGTCATTTACCTGCTATACCCCTTGATATACCATCCCTTATACCTCCCTTCCCCCCCTTTTCCACCCTCCCTTCCCCAACTCAGAGGAGCATAGTTCTCTTATATTGCCTAACCTAAGGAGAGGTCTTGCTAATATATTCACTTAATCTTGGCTATTACCTAAGGGAGTCTTCCAGGAGCGGAATATAACTCAAGGGTCTAATTGGGCGTATAAGTTGACCAAGCATTCTAAGTAGCTAGTCCGCTGGATCCATCATAAGCAGAGGAAGTAGACTCTTGGTGGGTCAAGACAAACTCCGTTGTTGGGTCTCCCTATAGAGGTTCACCCATACTTCTCAGCCATGGTCCCCATAATCTCACAAATTTGCCGTGGTTCCCTTGTCTTATCAAATTCACTTTTTCACTGGAAATGGTTAGATTAATAGTTGCTTCCCAATTTTCTACAGACAGGGGGTAGATGTGCCTGCCATTTTTGAGCGATTATCTTGCGTGCCTGAAATAGGCATCTCAAAACTGCTTCTAAGTTGCCTGGGGGGGCTTGATTATCCCCTATACTCCCCAGGAGGCAAGTCTTGGCCTCTGGTTCCCATGAAGCTCCAAAGGCTTTGTTAATCCTCACAATTATCTCCGCCCAATAGCTATACAACCTTGGGCACTTCCAAACCATATGTATGAGGTCTCCTTTGGCTTTGCATCTTGGGCATTCATTATTTTGCCTCAAGCCTAATTTAAACATCTTATGGGGGGTGTAATATACTCTATACAATAAGAACATGTGGGACAGTCTCTGCGCAAGATGAATTCAATTATTGCTAAGGATCACAACAGCTAAAGTGATTGTAAAGTCTCTTGAAAAAAAAAAAAAAGTACATGTTATGCTCACCTGCTCTGTGTAATGGTTTTGCACAGGGATGCCTGGATCCTCCTCTTCTTGAATCCCTCTTCGCTGCTCCTGGCCCCTCCCTCCTGTTGAGTGCCCCCACAGCAAGCAGCTTGAGAAGTTCCTTTCTGATCCCCCAGGGGGCAATCAGATATTCCCTGGATCAACTACCCCTGGTGTTATTACCTATACATGTTAGTATCCAGTTATATTTTGTGCATTTAGAAATGCATCCAGCAGGGAGAGGGAGGATTGGGGAGATGGGGATGTGGGTGGCCCCCCATCCTAATCTTCAAACTTCCCTTTCCTTTCTTTCATTTTTTTTTCCCTTCCTTCTTTAACTGTTTTTTTTCCTTATCTAGAGGACGGTAGGGACAATTTAGTCCCCCTAAACTCACAAGGTTCCTAAATCCCCACCTTATTGGTTAGGCACGAATAGTTATTTAAAATAGATTCTGCATCACTGCACTTTTCCCTTTTTTTTCAGGGGAAAGTAAAATCACCTAACAAATTTGGAACACATAAGGGTGTCCCCATTTGTTTTTTTTGTTTTTTTCCTCTTTCTTTCTTGGGCTCTCCTTAACAAGAGGAAGAGACTAGGGACAACTTGGTCCCCTTAAATTCACTAGGTAATAATACCCACACTCATTGGCCTGAATAGCCATTCTAAATATGTCTTACACTATTGCACTCATATGTATGAATGAAGGTGAGAGACAGATTGTTCTCTTCCCACTTATATTCTTTATAAATTTTTTTTTCCTCTCTTCCCCTTTTTCGCTCTCTCTCTCTTCTTCTCTCTCATTCTCTTCCTTATCCGTTTTCCCCCCTCCCCCTATCTGTCCCATACCCTCCGGACAGAGAACTTTCATAGGGATTAAACGAGGCCAACCAAGGGGAAGGCCCTGGGTACGACTAGGTGACCACCGGGAGCCACTATAGATGGATAGATACATGGGATTTTAGGAGACCACTTATGTGTACATGTAGGTATGTCAGTGTATTTGTTAAGTATGATTTGTATCGTAAATGTATGTTATTGAAAAATGTTTAATAAAAAAAGAATAAAAAAAAAAAAAAAGAAGTGCATCCAGCTAGTTTATTTCACATCTTACAGCTCTTTTTTTTTTTTTTTTTTATTCATTCATCTTTATTTTGTTTTTCTTGAGTCAGCATTGACAAATACAAAAACTATAGTTGCATCATATATAAATAGCAACACAGACATCAAGTAAGTAAACCATAATAACATAAGTTATATGCTATACATAGATCATCAAGAAGTGTCATTTACCTGCTATACCCCTTGATATACCATCCCTTATACCTCCCTTCCCCCCCTTTTCCACCCTCCCTTCCCCAACTCAGAGGAGCATAGTTCTCTTATATTGCCTAACCTAAGGAGAGGTCTTGCTAATATATTCACTTAATCTTGGCTATTACCTAAGGGAGTCTTCCAGGAGCGGAATATAACTCAAGGGTCTAATTGGGCGTATAAGTTGACCAAGCATTCTAAGTAGCTATTCCGCTGGATCCATCATAAGCAGAGGAAGTAGACTCTTGGTGGGTCAAGACAAACTCCGTTGTTGGGTCTCCCTATAGAGGTTCACCCATACTTCTCAGCCATGGTCCCCATAATCTCACAAATTTGCCGTGGTTCCCTTGTCTTATCAAATTCACTTTTTCACTGGAAATGGTTAAATTAATAGTTGCTTCCCAATTTTCTACAGACAGGGGGTAGATGTGCCTGCCATTTTTGAGCGATTATCTTGCGTGCCTGAAATAGGCATCTCAAAACTGCTTCTAAGTTGCCTGGGGGGGCTTGATTATCCCCTATACTCCCCAGGAGGCAAGTCTTGGCCTCTGGTTCCAATGAAGCTCCAAAGGCTTTGTTAATCCTCACAATTATCTCCGCCCAATAGCTATACAACCTTGGGCACTTCCAAACCATATGTATGAGGTCTCCTTTGGCTTTGCATCTTGGGCATTCATTATTTTGCCTCAAGCCTAATTTAAACATCTTATGGGGGGTGTAATATACTCTATACAATAAGAACATGTGGGACAGTCTCTGCGCAAGATGAATTCAATTATTGCTAAGGATCACAACAGCTAAAGTGATTGTAAAGTCTCTTTAAAAAAAAAAAAGAAAAAGAAAAATTACAAACATGTTATGCTTACCTGCTCTGTGTAATGGTTTTGCACAGGGATGCCTGGATCCTCCTCTTCTTGAGTCCCTCTTCGCTGCTCCTGGCCCCTCCCTCCTGTCGAGTGCCCCACAGCAAGCAGCTTGAGAAGTTCCTTTCTGATCCCCCAGGGGGCAATCAGATATTTCCTGGATCAACTACCCCTGGTGTTATTACCTATACATGTTAGTATCCAGTTATATTTTGTGCATTTAGGAATGCATTCAGCTAGTTTATTCCACATCTTACAGCTCTTACTGTGAAGAACCCTTTAAATCTCTTTCCCTCCAGACGTAAAGAGTGACCCTTTGACCCTTGTAATGACCTGAAAGTGAATAACTCAAAACCAAGTTTACTATATGGACCACTTATGTTCTTTACATGGTGATCATATCCCCCCCCCCCCCCCCGCGTGTGCTCTCAACCATACCCTCAAGCCATTAAATGGCCTGTGTCATAAATAATAACATGTGCAGCACCACGGCAACTGCAGATCAAAAATAATCCAAGATGGCAGCTTCCTTGGCTGTATAGGAGGGTTTAGTTTCACCTTAGGAATTTACGTGGCAACTGCATCTCCACAGGTTGTAACCTAGTACCTGTCCCTTACTGTGTTTGGGGGAAGTGTCAGACCTCTGACAAGAAGAGCCGCTATTTTGTGTGAGAGAACTGCAGTTTGACTTTTCTATTCGTTGCCAGCAAACAGTATTTTAACACTTGCAGCACTTGGCAATTTAAAAAAAGTAAAGGGTGGTGGATTTATTTCTGTAACTGGAGTTCTGCTTTAAGAAGTATTGCTGAGCAGTGATGAGTACATATATTGATGAGAATTAATCATAGGCTGCATTATCAAAGGCATGGTACTACTGAGCATTTTTTCTATATGTAAAGTATAGAAAGTGATGAGGCAGTAACAGGCACATGGTGCTCCCTGCCATACATTAATGTTGCATACAGTATGTGTTTCATAGATAAATAAACCGGTTAAACTGGTTAAAGGCACATTGTGCTGTCAACAAATGTATCTTAAGAAATAATAAAGATAGTATAAAGGGGAAGTGGTCCACTGAACAGTGCATGTTATCTATAGGAAGTGATACAACATAACACTGACAGGGACATGACCAAACTAAGCATTGGATGTTATGTATAGGAAGCTGTAAGGGATAGCACATACAGGGACATGGTGCTTCCGAGTTGTGAATGATAAGTATAGAAAGTAATAAGAGATGCACAGGAAGTTGTTCTACTAAGCTGTGGGTGTTGAGTATCGGAAGTCCTAAGAGAAAGTACTAACAGGGAAATGGATGTATAGGAAGTTAATAAACATAGTACTAAAAGGAACATGGTACTTCTGGTCTGTTAATGTTAAAGCGGAGGTCCACCCACATTTTTAAAAGATGGACACTTACCTGTCCAGCGCACCCACGATGTCGGCAGACGAGGCCGAGCAATCGATCGTCTCTCTAATGCTTCAGCCGCCATCCTCGGTGAGGGAATCGGGAAATAAAGCCTTGCGGCTTCACTGCCCGCTTCCCTACTGTGCATGCGCTCGTAGCGAGGCGCGCCGTCAGTGGTCCTCGCTCTCTCCTGGGACCAGTGTGTTTCCCAGGAGACGGCTTGGGGGGTGGGGGAGTGGTGTGAGTCCCACAGGAGTCTATGCCCGGAAGTGGGTGCAAATACCTGCCAAATGTGACACTGGAGGGGGGGGGGGGGGGTTCTGAAAAGTGGAAGTTCTATTTTTCTCGTAGAGATTCCAGGCAGTTTTCTTGACAAAAAAAAAACATACACACGCACGGTTTTCTGGGAAAAAAGCTCTCCCAGCAGCTATTTTGCAGAGAAAACCGTGCGTGTGTACGAGGCTTGACACTGTGATCGTGTGCATAACATGAGGTAGACTGATGAGTGGAAGAATGGGGTTAAAATCATAGCTGTTATAAGACTGCCATGTCTCTTAGACTTTTTCTTGTTTCTGCTTCACCTCTTCTGACCAGACTGTGAGCACAGACATGAGTGGATTCTAAGAAATTCAGCGTCCTGCTTTCATTCTTCCAGGGAGTGGACACAGGTGGGAGAAGAGCCAAAGCAGCCCAGGCTCCTGCTGTCTGGGCTCATTTACACAAGCATTGCTATCTGAAGAGCTATCTGCAGTAAATCGCTCCTCAGTGGGTTTTGATAGGTACTGAGGAGGCGATATGTTGCTTCCTCGCTACCTGGTAAAACCCCTAAAAGCTTGCACCTCAGTGTCACAACCATTTGCATTGCATTTGCAGGGCAGTGCTCGAATAATACTACCTGCCGATTGCAGATTTGCTAATTCTGCCAGTCTTGTCTCTGGGGCGTCGTTTCTGCCATGCAGACATACAAAGCATCACGACCGCAGCATATGTATACCCCCAAAGAGCTGCCTATGCAACATTTGGAGCTTCTCCTCTCTATCTTATGAGTACAGGCAAAAAAGTTGAGCGTACAGGAGCTAAAGAAACAACAGCTAACTAAATGTGTTGTTGATACTAGAGCAGAGATGTCCCTTGACAGTGCGACATGGGCTGACACATTTCACTTCCTGAAATTTTTTCTGAATTATTTATATACTCAAAAATCTACAGTTTTTGTCATTCTTGATGCCACCCAAGCCAAAGTGATGTGTACAGTATGTAAACCCGATCAGTAATATTTTATATACATTTTAACACAGTAATATCATTTTAAAAGTAGTTTTCAATATTTTCACTCTGCAGTGATAAAAGAACTATATCTTGTAATCCTGCCATTAATGAGGAAGCAGGGCTTTTTTTCTGGGGGAACTCGGGGGAACTCAGTTCCACCACCTCTGGCTCAGACCCTTTGGTGCCTGCTCACCACAATCACCTGTAAACACAGAAGCCTGGTTTCTGTGTTTACAAGTGACAGCTCTGCACTCTGTGTGTAACCCCCTGAACTCTGCACTCTGTATGTAATGCAATTCTGGTATTTAATGTCCCTTTAAGACCCTTCTACTGTTTGTGAAATCTGAACGAGTCATGGTTGAGTTCCTGCACCTATTTTCTGAGAAAAAAAAGCTCTGTGAGGAAGTAAACCCTGATGGGGTTTACTTCCTCTATGTCTCCCTGCAAAGGTAAAGCATAATGGGCTACTATGATCGTATCGAATCTTTTGATGGCGGGCTGTTAACAAGTGGTTAAACACATACACAAAGTAGATTGAACAGAATAACAATGACATTTAGCACAATGTAGGGTTAGGGAAGTGCCATTTCCTTTGCTTAATAAATATAGAAAACAATTTAAAAATGCAAAATACAGGGTACATGAGATAGTATAGTACAAGGGGCTCCAATTTTACTAAACAGAGGGCCCGTTTTTTTTGTCCTTCAGATTTTAGGGGGCCAAACTGTGGCCAGTGGGCGTAGACATTTTCCAATAGTGCCCAATCGTTGACATCATTGAAAGGAATGCTGCCTCATCATTGGTATCAGTGGGCAGGATAGTGCTCCATTATTGCTGTCAGTATCAGTGGGAGGAATAGTATCCTGTCATTGGTATCAGTTGGAGGAATAGTTCCCCATCATTGGTATCAATGGGGGGGGGGTAGTGCCCCATTGTTGGTGTCAGTGGGAGGAATAGTGTCTCATCTTTGGTACTCGTTAGAGGAATAGTGCCCTATTGTTGGTGTCAGTGGGAAAATGGTGCCCCATTGTTGATGTCAGTTGGCATAATAGTGTCTCGTATCAGTGAGAGGAATAATGCCCTGAGGGCTGGAATAAAGGCAAGCAAAGGGCTGCATCCCCTAACCAGGCCACAGTTTGGAGACCAGTAGTATAGTATGCTATATATAGTATAGCATAGGTTCCTGTGTGGTCTAGGCCTTTTTGCCAGCCATGGAAGTTACTTTAGAGCAAATTTATCCTGCAAAACTAATAGTAAGCTCAGGTTCACACGTTACCTGGCCACGTGACCTGCCACAAGTTGTGAATTGTCCACTTGCCACGTGACCTGCCACAAGTTGTGAATTGTCCACTTGCCACATTACCTAGCCACGTGACCTGCCACATGTTGTGAATGTCCACTTGCCACGTCACCTGGCCACGCCACCTGCCACAAGTTGTGGATTGTCCACTGGAAAAGTTACCTGGCCACGTCTCCTGCCATGTCACCTGGTCACGTCACCTGCCGCAAGTTGTGGATTGTCCACTTGCCATGACACCTGTCCACATCACCTGCCACATCACCTGGCCACGTCACCTGCCACGTCACCTGGCCACGTCACCTGCCACAAGTTGTGGATTGTCCACTGGCCACATCACCTGCCACAACAACTGGCCACGCCACCTGCCACAAGTTGTGGATTGTCCACTTGCCACGTCACTTGACCACAACACCTGCCACAAGTTGTGGATTGTCCACTTGCCACGTCACCTGGCCATGTCACCTGGCCACGTCACCTGCCACAAGTTGTGGATTGTCCACTTGCCACATCACCTGGCCACGTCACCTACTATGTCACCTGGCCATGTCACCTGCCACAAGTTGTGGATTGTCCACTGACCACGTCACCTGGCCACGTCACCTGCCACATGTTGTGGATTGTTCACTTGCCACATCACCTGGCCACGTCACTTGCCACAAGTTGTGGATTGTCCACTTGCCACATCACCAGGCCATGTCACCTGGCCATGTCACCTGCTACATCATCTGTCCACGTCACCTGCCACAAGTTGTGGATTGTCCACTTGCCACATCACCTGGCCATGTCACCTGCTATGTCACCTGGCCATGTCACCTGCCACAAGTCATCTGGCCACGTCACCTGCTGTGGTTGTGGATTGTCCACTTGCCACGTCACCAGGCCATGTTACCTGGCCACGTCACCTGGCCACATCACCTGCCACAAGTTGTGGATTGTCCACTTGCCACATTAACTGGCCACGTCACCTGCCACAAGTTGTGGATTGTGCACTGGCCACGTCACCTGGCCACGTCACCTGGCCACGTCACCTTCCACAAGTTGTGGATTGTCCACTTGCCACATCACCTGGCCATGTCACCTGCCACAAGTTGTGGATTGTCCACAATGCAATGCAAGCAATTACAGTTTTTTTATGTTTTTTTAATGTTTTTTTATCATTTGCCATCATTTTTCAGATTTGTAATGTAAAAAATGGGTCACCTTTAAAAACGCCTATAAACGAAATCGTGTTTAGCGGCGTTTTGCCACATTTTGCATCTGAAACGCGAAAACTTTCGTGTCTGAACCCTTTTTTTGCTTCTGGAAAAACGAGGATAAACGCAACTGCCTAAAAACGGCAATAAACGAGACTGTGTGCATGGACACATAGGGCCAGATTCAGGTAGAGTTGCGCTGGAGTAATTCGATATGCGCCGCGGAACTGTGAAGATGCGCCGTCGTTTCTATGTGGCCGTACCCACCAAACTAGATGCGACAGAAAACGGGCCATTTCCGATCGGCTTAACTTTCCGACGCCGGAGTCTCGTCAGCGCATAATTTCGTTTGGCGCATCAGTCGCGCCTATTGATTTCCCCTGCAAATATGCAAATGAGGGAGATTTCCCGATTCACGAACGGATTAGCACCATACGCTGGCTACATGCGCCGCGCGTATCTCGTCCGTCCGGCGCAAAGTTATTTCTACAAAAAGCTGCTTTATCTTTACTCCAAACGGCCTCAGGTCAGCAGGAGAGCAGCTACAGCAGCAGCGTTACCGACGAAACTAGCAAGCTGAACAACCACACTTGCAAGGATAACACCTCTGTGTGCCAACATGCCAGGGGCAGTCGCGGTCCTAGCACTAGTACTGGGTCCCCCGGAACGGAGTAGGCGGGCACGTGAAAGGATATACCGCACGCGCATGAGCCTCTTTGGCATGGGGGATGAGGAGGTGTATCATCGCCTCTTCAGATTCAGCCCAGATGCAATACTTGAACTAACCACAACCCTGCAGGGTGACATCACCAGCAAGACACACCGCTCACAAGCAGTGCAGCCACTGGTGAAGGTACTGGCAACACTTCATTTCCTTGCCAGTGGATCATTCCAGCGTACAAGTGGAGTGGTGGCTGGGATGTCACAATCCTCCATAAGCAGATGTGTGCACCAGGTTGTCCCTGCAATCCTCAGACGCATGTCCAACCAGTTCATCAGACCAACCACTGAGGAGCTGCGGCTGAAGGCAATGACAGATTTCTACAGCATTGCCAGATTCCCACGCACTGTGGGGGCCATTGATTGCACACATGTGGCACTCCAGCCCCCCAGTGCCACAGAGCACATATACCGCAATCGGAAGCATTGGCATTCCATCAACGTACAGGTGATAGCTGATGCCCAACGCCTCATATGGCACGTCCGTGCCAAACACCCAGGGTCCAGCCATGACAGCTTCATATACCGTCAGAGCCCCATCCCAGCAGAATTCGAGCAGAACATGTATGGGGACAGCTGGCTGATTGGTGAGTGACATGGGTGGCAGGCATGACTATCCCCTCCCGTGATGCACATCAGAAGTGGCACATGCATGACTAACATCCTCCTGTCTTTTCCCTTACAGGTGACTCTGCATATGCAGTGGGACCCCATCTCATGACTCCTTTCCAGAACCCCCAAACCAGAGGAGAGAGAAAATACAATGAAGCACACATCAAAACCCGTGCAGTGGTGGAGCAAACATTTGGGCTCCTGAAGTCCCGTTTCCGCTGCCTGGATAAGTCCGGGGGGACCCTATTGTATTCCCCTACCTTTGTGTGTCAGATCATCGGTGCATGTTGCATTCTGCACAACTTTGCTATGAGAAAAGGCCTGCAGATTGACATGCGTGATGACCTGACCCCCGACCCACACAGTCCCCACCTGCCAGAGGAGAACCAGTCTGCTGATGGAAGAGCAGTCAGGAGGGTCCTCGCCGTAGGCATCTTTGGACAATAAACCAAAACATTTATCACACAGACAATGCACGCGTGTACACCACTGATGTCCCTAGATCACACACACCACATCCACATCACATTGGATTAGCCCAAGTCCAGCATGTAGGACTTGGGAGCAGAAACGCCAGCATCAAGGCCCCAATGATGTCACTGTCCATTCATACACCTTTCACACGTCATTCATACAGCCGTGGGGTTAACTTCACCACCACGGCCGAGGGTGACACCCCTTACTGGCAGGAGTGCCACCTTCTCACATTCACACACCATTCACACTGCAACGTGTGCAGTATAAAAAAATTTAAATCTCATAACCTGAGCATAATCACAAAGAAAATAACTCATAACTTGAGTATTAATAAAAAAATAAAAATCTCATAACCTAAGCATTCACAAAAAAATATAAAAAAAACTCATGTCCTGAGCATCAAAAAAAAAAAAAAAAAAGAAAAATTATCTGGGATGCTGGGGGCTTCTTCTGGCGGCCCCTCTCTGGCTCCTTAGCTGCCTGGATGGAGTGGGTGGGGGTGCATCTGGAGGTGGCTGATCCCCAGGTGGGCCACTCCTGGCAGGTGTGGCCAGCCTGCCCTCCAAGGCCACGGCAATCAGGCCAAGGTAAGAACTGGTCTGGGCCTGCACCCTGAGCTGCTGGGCCTGCATCCTGAGCTGCCAGGTGACCTGATAATGCTGGGCCCGCCGACTCAGCCTCCCCTGGTCCCGGATGGCAGCACTGTTTGCCTGGACGGCTGCAGGGAGGTCCCTTAGCTCACCCTGCACCTCCCCCAGACTGGTCACCACTGCAGCGCAGTTGCAGCTCACATCCTGCACTGCTGAAGACATCTGGGCCACGGAGCACAGGCTGTCAGCCACTCTGTCCAGGTGCCCAGCAATCTCCCCCATTTGCTGGGTCTGTCTGGCGTGATCCCTCGCCACCTGGTCCTGGACCAGATCAGACACCCCCCTGGTCTTATGGGTGGCCTTCCTGGGCCAGTAGATGTTTGTCCCCGGGGGGATGGAGTCGCCCTTGAGGGGCTTCCTATAATGGGGGAGGGGATCTGAGAGGGTCCAGCAGAAGAGGAGGATTCCTCTAACAATAAAACAAAGTCCTGCTCTGCCCCAACAGGCTCCTCCTCAACGACCTCTGCATGTGTGGTGTGGCCACTCTCCTCCTCCACCTCGGTGTCTTCACCACCCAGGGGCACAGGCACTGGGTGCCGATGGGGGGATGGGGTGGACTGGCCACCGACAGATGATGGCCCAGCTCCGTCATCTGTGGATGACACAAAGCAGACACATGTTGGTGGTCCCACACACTTGGCACATGTACCCTCCCCCCCCCCACATGCAACACACCAAATAGGGGATAAAAAACACTTACCTGTCCTGGAGCCTTCCTCCACAGAATCAAAGCCTGGTACCCCCTCCAACTGCTCCCTGTCCAGGCAGCGGGCGACCACCTTCTCCTCTGTGGTCAGGCTAACCGGACATGGTGGACCACCACCTGTGCCCCTCTCATGGCTCCTAATGGTGGCCACCTTGCCACGAACCTTGCGCCGCAGATCATTTATTTTTTTTTGAATATCCCCAGCAGTCCGGGTGGAATACCCCAACACATTGACCCTGGCAGCAATGGTCTCCAGGATGCCCTGCTTCCTCTCCCGGCTGGTCTTCCTACTTTTTTTGCCGTGGAGAAAATCATTAAACGTCTCCATCGCTGAGATGACCACAGAGACCTCCTGGGCATTAAAGTTGAGGTTCCTCCTCTCTCTGGGGGTAGCGGGAGCAGCCATGACAGTGCAAAAGTATCTTCCCTGGGGTGGGGGGAAACGGATATACTTTTGCGCCGGAATGGCGTTTCCGCTAGCGCTTTTATACGCGCAACGGAACACATTGCGCTGACGTTTCCCGTGAAGTGGTGCCGACGGAAGTTGTGAGCATGCGCACAAGGGGGCAAGTGAAGCCTCACTTACTGCGCATGCTCCGTGGATGATGCGCTGAACGTAAGCCTCTGTGCTGGGCTCCGCCCATCATTTACATATGATCACACCCACTTCCACTTGCGTCGGATTACGCCAGCGCATTATCGTTACTCTGGCGCAAGTTTACGCGCAACTGCTATGTGAATAACAGTACTTGCGCCGAAAGTGTCGGCGGAGTAACGTAAATGAGAAACGTTACTCCAAAGTAAAGAAGCGCCAATCTACCTGAATCTGGCCCATAGGATAACATTGAATTGTTTTTCAGGGGCAGTTGAAAAAGCTGTCCAACTGCCTCTGAACACGCGTTTACCAGCGTCTCGTGTGAGAGGGGCCTTATTCTAATGGCACCCCAGCACACCCCTTGCCAATGCACCTGTGTTGCGGCACATTGCATTGTGGCACGCAATGTTGCAAATATAATGCTTTCACCTTTTTCTGGTGCATTAGGCATGCCATGGGCTGTCTTGGCACAATGCAGCATATCACATGTTACTGCACTGCAGGGTGAGCCCAGCTTGATTCAGTTCTGGTATGGACAAATTAGTTTGCAGATCAAAAGTAAATCGCTTTTTCCAGTTGAACTGAGCTTGCCAGTAATCAAGTAGGGTAAAGAAGAGACAAACAAAAAGTTAAAAAGGAGACATAAATGTAAGTTGCATTGTGGAATACATTGCATCTCATGTCTACACTGGCTATGCTAATGCTGCTTTGTGTCTGACTTTTTCATGGTATAAATATATGTGCCTGGAGCATGGGTGTTAGAAGACAGAGATTACAGTAATCATCTTTTCACCTTACATAACCCTGCTAAGTCTGTCAATTAGCCTACTGACCTACCAGTGAAAATGAAACCGTGTCATCTCATAATAGACAAGTAATCTGAGTTCATTAGAGTACCATGAAGAAATATGTCCAAATAAGCCAAAAAATCATTGCAAGATACCTGTTTGTAAAGCCACAGATGGAAAGGGGGATTCTCTATCTCCTGAGTCACTAGTGAAAAATATGTTTATTAATTATTACACCCAAAAGGTAACATTTTATTTTTAAGGCAATTAACTGGAAGCTATTTAACCTTAATTAAATTGAAGTCACTACTCCTTACATACTACTTACATACATGTATGTAAGTCAGGAATCAGAGATTGGCAACTTCCATTTGAGGTGTTTCCCACAGCTATTTTAGTTCATGGCAGATTTGGTTTAGGTAGCAAACTAATAGGCTTCATACACATGGCTTTCGGCATATTAAAATTGCTAAGTACCCTTTATTTCCATTTTAGGAATGTTAAATCCAGATTCTGACTCTTTAAAGATGCTGCTTGCAGTCCTAGCAGGTTATCGTTAAACATCTGCATTTAACATTGACAAACTCAAGCTGAATGGTGTTTTAAAAGCTTAAAGAAAGTTTCTTGAAGCTTGTTGAAAGCCAACGAACAGATGGTCTCCCTCCGCTCTACTCAGCAGGTTAAATGAGAAGTCTGGCTGTACTTCTCCTGTGGATCACAAGAGAGCAGTTCGTTCTACACTCCTTTGACCCATTTTCAGCAGACAGCTGGCTGAAGCTCACTGTCGGCTGACATTCAGAGCTTGGGTAAGATCGTGACAATGAAGTCAGGATCCTCCCACAGGCCTGGACTGGCACCCAGCTCAGCCTCAGTGCGAGCTACTGAGAGCCTGAGCTGCCTGCTCATGCCCTTCCACAGCCCAGTGCTCCAGTGAGTGAAGGAGGGAAGAGAAGACAGCGGTGACTGATAGTCACCAGCTCTCTGCTCAGGGAGCTCTGAGAACTGAGCCATCAGCTGTGTTTGATCCTCGGTTCTCAGTCTTAGAGCTAGCAGGGACAGGCTCGGACAAGATCGCGACAATGAAGTCAGGATCTGGCCATATGCTTGGACCATCACCCTGCTTAGCCTCTCAGCAAGCCGATGAGAGCCTGAGCTGGCCGCTTCCACCCTCTCCACAGCCCAGCACTCCAGTGGGCGGGGGGTGGCAGAGCAGACAGCGGTGACTGACAGTCACCAACTCTCTGCTCAGAGAGCTCTGAGAACTGAGCGATCAGCGGTGTTTGATCGCTCGGTTCTCAGTCTTAGAGCTGGCAGGGGACAGATGCAGCATTGGATCGATGATGCATCCACCTAGGTAAGTATGATTCTGAAAAAAAACATACTTCTCTTTTAACGATAACTGGCAACAATGCAACTGATAAAGACTGCAGTACAGGAAGAGAGCACGGAATTAATTAGCAATAGCATCCGTTTTTTGCAATTACGGAAAACAAATATAACAAACCACTTTGTATTTTTAACGGACCTAAAGGTGTCAGCTGAGCCTTAGATTTTACAACGCCTTTCATCCTCCTGGACATTGACTTCACGGTTCACACAGGCAGTAGTTTATTTAGGTTTTGTGCTGCCCTAGGCCTGACTAAACTCGTGCACCCCCTAATTTAAATATGACCCACCCCTTCCTGTCAAGCCACACCCCTTTCTGATTAAGATCCGCTCTGAAATTTTCGAGTGGGGACACTAGTTCTTAGGGTCTAGGGGGGCCATTGGATTCCCTTAATCTGCAGAGATTTCTTGTTTGGCTATGGGGCAAGTGAAGGGGAATCTCTGCAATGGGACAGGAATGGTAAAAAATAAACTGATGGGCTATAACCCTCCCATACTCTATCCAAAATGAAAAAAAAAGTGTTGCCTATAGTTCTACTTTAAGCACAAATGTCTGATAATTTTATGGAGAGGACTAAGAAGATATAACCATGCCAGTTGTGCAGCAGATAACATATAGCACAGTGAGGAAGGTTTGTGGTCCAGGATGATAGGACAGTCAAAATTAGAAACAGCTTGCTTTACACTAACAGTGTAGTGAAAGCCGGCGGGGATACTTTTCGTGCTGCCCCATGCAAAGTGCTGCCCTAAGCCTGGGCCTTGTTGGCCTAGGCCAGGATACAGCGTTGCACACAGCCCTCTAAACACTTCATTCATTCCCTATCTAAATTGTGTCAAGGGGAGAAAAGTGATAACTGTTCTTTATGTTCTAGCTACAGTATATACTGCCCAACACCACCTGGCTATTACAAATAAAGATAAGATATACAGGCACCCAGAAGAATGCCTCCGACTCCTTATTAGTCCCATTAATTGGTAGTGCCTAGATTTATGTGACAGCAGTAGGAGTTCCAACATCAGTACAGTCAAATTCTGGCACAAAGAGCTCTCGAAATTCCAGAAGGGCCCATGTTCAGTTTTACAGTCTGCACTGCAATGTAAAAACAACAACAACAAAAGTTTCTGTAACTGACAGGATCCTATTTACTGCCATTAAATGCTCACCCATTTTCAAATTAAGTCACGCATTTAAACTGTATACTCAATCTGTCATAACCACTTTCATTATATTTTTGCAGCTCATGGAACGTTATCAGCGAATCTCTTATTTGCCAAGCTGCTGGCAGTCTTCAGTAAACTCTTAACTTCAAGCACTCCCTCATTATAACTCACACTGACATAACACTACTACAACTTCCACATGCGCAAACTTTCATTTGATCTTTAAAGGAGTTGAAAATCTTGAACCAACTGTGTAAATATTCACATCAATAATTCAATCATATGAAAGACAAATTCATGCTTACTTTTTCTTCTGCACAAGATTGGGTATTTAAGGTGAATAAGGATTTCCTTTTCGCATGACTGGATAATTGAAAATTCACACAATGCATTGTGTTAGGTTTCCTAACTTCTTAAGAAAATTGTCCCATGTATGTCCACAGCTTTATGCTTTTAATTTAATAACATAAACATTTTTTAATCCTTGGCAGAAGGCAGTGCATACACTCAAATAATAAATGCTTCATCTCTCTGTAATATTTGCTTAATGCCAATGATATCTTTACTTCAAATGTCTATGTAGAGCTTATTGCAGAGAGTATGCCAAGAAACTATTTTCACGTGGCTTGTGGCAATAGGGATTTAAACCTCAAACATCTTCAAACCCAAGCTTCTAAAAACATGAAAAAGCAAACTTTTGACATAACTTTAATAGCTAAGTTAAAAAAAAATTCTATTTTATATGTTTACTTTTTAGAAAGAGCATTTCAGTTCATAAAACCTTTTACTTTATATACCTAGCCAACATCAGTAGCACTATTTTTTGAATGAAAGCTGTATCTGTTTGGGTTGTAATTATTTTACATTGGCTTACGGTACATTGCTGAAGCTCTGTGACAGGATAAAGGATCACATGATGATCTCTTACCTAGCATGCGCACACATCTGGCATTCTGGTCTGGATTATCAAATGAGATTTCTCCACACCTCTGAAAGGACAAACATAATTAAGCTTGTTATGTTGATCAGAAAACGTTAAATTTGAACAATAATAATAATAATAATAATAAAAATAAAGGTAAAATTCCCCTAAGGCATTAACTTAATTTCAGATTACAGTACTCAAATCATCTAAAACCCCATACACACAATCAGAATTTTCGATGGAAAAATACTTTTTCCATCGGAAATTCCGACCGTGTGTATGCCCCATCGGAGTAATTCCATCAGAGTTTAGATAGAGAACGTGTTCTATTTTAATCCGATGGAATTCCCTTCGGAATTCCGATGTGATTTGGTTGGACAAAGGTCCAATCATGTGTACGGGGCTTAAAGGGGTTGTAAAGGAATTATTTTTTTCCCTAAATAGCTTCCTTTACCTTAGTGCAGTCCTCCTTCACTTACCTCATCCTTCGATTTTGCTTTTAAATGACCTTATTTCTTCTGAGAAATCCTCACTTACTGTTCTTCTGTCTGTAACTCACCACCATAATGCAAGGCTTTCTCCCTGGTGTGGAGAAAGCCTCTTGAGGGGGGAGGGGACAAGCAGGAGTGTCTGGACGCCCACTAACACACAGCTCCTTTCTCAATCTACAAAGTAGAGAGCGTCCTGACTTGCCTGCTCGCCCCCCCCCCCCCAAGAAGCTTTCTCCACACCAGGAAGAAAGCCTCACATTACGGTGTGTAGTTACAGACAGAAGAACAGGAAGTGAGGATTTCTCAGAAGAAATAAGGACATTTGAAGCAAAATTGAAGGATGAGGTAAGTGAAGGAGGACTGCACTAAGGTAAAGGAAACTATTTAGGGAAAAAAAAATATTCCTTTACAACCCCTTTAAGAAATGATCTCTAATTTGTCACTGTATGTTACTGTCTGAACTGTTGCTCTTTGCACTTCTTTGCTAACAATAAGTTCAAAAGGCAGTAACCAAAAGTGAAGAATCAGAAATGATGTTAGCAAGTTAATGGCACTTTCCATACCATCACTAAAATTCTCATTGTATAACACAAATCTTAGCACAAAAATATTAATGCAGATATTCAGGGGACAGTACAAAAACAATTCGCCAATTGTAATTAGCAGAATTTCACTTTAATAAAGGCAGAACATAATCAAAAAGATTATGATTGGTTGTTAGGATACTGACCTTTACACTTAGGATTCTACTTCTTGCTCTATTTTATTAAATGTGCCCAAGGTTCTTTTAAATGCATGCTACCTTCCAGAAACGGTTTTAGAAATTAGAAATGTAGATGATAGAGAACTGGCTTAAAGAAAACAAAGTCCTTATCAATTCCTCAAACTCAGAATAGTCAAAAGGTATACAGCAGGTGGTATACCCCTAAAATGAATGGGCAATGGTATTGTTTTTGTGTTTCAGTGTAGATGAATGTAAAGTCATGTATTTTAGGGATGGAAATATGCATGCAACATACATTCTGGGGGTAGGGGTCAAATTAGATGGATCAATCATAAAAAAAAATATTTGGGATTCTTGTAGATTAAAGACCTAAAAAACATAAGACAATGCAAGTTTGTAGTTTGTAAAGCTTACAAGAAACCTTTTTGAATTAAAAGTATGGATTTAAGTGAAGACAATGTTGGAGGGATCCCTACAATGTCCGGTTGTAGTTTGTAATGCTTAGAAGAAACCTTTTTGAATTAAAAGTATGGATTTAAGTGAAGACAATGTCGGAGGGATCCCTACAATGTCCGGTTGTAGTTTGTAATGCTTAGAAGAAACTTTTTTGAATTAAAAGTATGGATTTAGGTAAAGACAATGTTGGAGGGATCCCTACACTGCCCGTTTGTAGTTTGTAAAGCTTACAAGAAACCTTTTTGAATTAAAAGTATGGATCTAAGTGAAGACAATGTTGGAGGGATCCCTACAATGCCAGTTTGTAGTTTGCAGAGCTTGCAAGAAACCTTTTTGAATTAAAAGTATGGATTTCAGTGAACACAATGTTGGAGGGATCCCTACAATGTCCGGTTGTAGTTTGTAATGCTTAGAGGAAACCTTTTTGAATTAAAAGTATGGATTTAAGTGAAGACAATGTCAGAGGGATCCCTACAATGTCCGGTTGTAGTTTGTAATGCTTAGAAGAAACCTTTTTGAATTAAAAGTATGGATTTAAGTAAAGACAATGTTGGAGGGATCCCTACAATGCCCGTTTGTAGTTTGTAAAGCTTACAAGAAACCTTTTTGAATTAAAAGTATGGATTTAAGTAAAGACAATGTCGGAGGGATCCCTACAATGCCCGTTTGTAGTTTGTAAAGCTTGGAAGAAACCATTTTGAATTAAAAGTATGGATTTAAAGGGAAGACAATGTTGCCCCTAACACTAAGCTTTAGTACAAATGTAACTTGAATATGCAGTTCAGGTTTGTCCATCGGTTAACAAAAACATTTCATAGGATTGGAAAAAATAAAGAAATACATCAATAGAGGGCATGTATTGCAAATATTGCAAATATTGAACTTTACTTTGAAGTGAAGCCATACTAAAGCCAGAACTCATTGTAGCTGGCCAGCTAGAACCTGTCCTAGGTAGCTTAATATAACCTACACATATATACAGCTAAACCTGCTAAGAACCTAATGTAGAGCACATTTGTATATGTGAGAGACAAAGGCAGAGTTATTCACTGTGATTTTGTGTTTGGATGTTATATAACAGTTGTATGTTGTGTTCACAGAAGCAAAAGAAAAAATATGCCTTTAAGAGTCATTTTTTTGTGTGGCAGCAGTAGGTAAGAAATAACAGTATAATTTATGCCAGCAAGCATAAAGTTAAGCTTTTGTGACTCATCAGAAGCCTCGGCCCAATCACAGCTAATCTCACATTGAGCAGAGTCTTGACCAGTCACAGCCAGCTTTGCATTCTATGCTGTCAGGAAGTTTCCAGCACATGTGCTCTGCTAGTTCATTCCACCACATACAGAGGACAGAACACACACAAGGCCAAAGCAGTTCTTATGGAAGCCAGAGGGTGAAAATTAGGTAATTATACAGTTATATATATGTTCTTATTGTAAATAGTGTGATTAGAACTGTATAATGATTTAGCTGTGTGTTCACTTGTAGTTCCACCAAACCTGAATCACTCATCACATATCAAACCAAACTAAGCTAACCCTTCAAACTAAGCTAACCCTGCAAACTAAGCTAACCCTGCAAAAGCAACCTGCCAACCAAGTTGCAAACAGAGTTATACTCTTCAGAGAAATCAGAGAATGCTTTGATAACTTACAGAGAGAGAGAGAGAGTAAATACTGAAGAAAGAAATATATCCACCATCTTATGTTAAATGACAAGATTGAATATTTGAACCTCCATTTTCTGTTATACTTATTCATCACGTGTTTTTGTACATGGACTGTCTGCTGCAAAGCAGCAGTATCTTATATGAAGAAAAGTGAAGTTATTAAAGAAGTTATTTTAAGCATTTTGGTGTGCTCTTTAAACCTACTGCTTCCATAGAACGGCAATAGAGGAATTTCAGAGTTATAGACAGTCTTGTTGGACTGAAAAGTCAGAGGTATCACAATTCTTCTAATGCCACAGCGCATGAGGCACTTCATAGTGCTGCACCTGCCACACTCATGATCTTTATACTTATTTTGGGTCAGTGACTAAATGAATCATCCTAGCTGCCAGACAGCTAGTATTTTCAGAAAAAGGTCAGCAATAGCAGCATACATATTTATTTCAATACATGTTTGCTTTAACCACTTCCTGCCCAGCGCATAGTCAAATGACAGCCACAGGAACCCTTTGTCTCTCCGAGTGGCCGTCATATGATGTCCTGGGATTCCTACAGTGTGGAGAGCGCACACTCGCCGACGGCGCCACTCACTTGCATTACTGAGGACCCGATGCGCATGCCCGGCGGCCGCGATGTCCACCGGGGGCACCCGCGATTGCTCGTCACACAGAGCCAGGGACGTGGATCTCTGTGTGTAAACACAGAGATCCACGTCTTGTTGGGGGAGGAGACCAATAGTGTGTCTGTGTCCCTTGTACATTGTACAAGATTCAAACCGTCTATGGCCAGCTTTACAGTCATTTCTACTTATCTTTAAAAAAAATAGGAAAAAAGAGTAGAACTGCTTCTAGTGTAGGTAGTTTTTTTATGCTGGGGCGTAATAGTTTGTTTTTGTTTTCTGGGACCCAGATTATGGGTCTGCCACTGGAATCCTGCAAAGTGTGATCACCAATATAACACAAGCAAACCAATGTCATATTTTAAATTTTGGGACCCCCTCCCCCACATGTTGACTTTGGCACCCCATTAAGGGCTCTGACCAACAGGGTATATACCATTGGGTTAGAATACGTTAAAGGAAGGGTCACACTACTATTTTTTGCTTCTTTTAATAATTGCTAATCTTCTCTGAGTGACAGCATTCCATCAGACCCACTTCTTCACTAATGCATTTTACAATAATGTGTAGCCTACACACGATCGGAAATTCCGACAACAAATGTTCGATGTGAGCATTTTGTCGGAAATTCTGACCGTGTGTAGGCTCCATCGGACATTTTTCCGACAGCAAAGATTCCTATGCACAAAAATCCTACCCATGCTCGGAATCATTAAACTTAATTTTTCTCGGCTCGTAGTAGTGTTGTACGTCACTGCGTTCTTGATGTTCGGAATTTCCTACAACATTTGTGTGACCGTGTGTATGCAAGACAAGTTTGAACCATAATTCAGTCGGAAAAAAACCCCACAGTTTTGTTGTCGGAATTTCCGATCGTGTGTACGCGGCATTAGTCTGGGATAGAGGATGAATGCTACTGCCTTAATGGTCATAAAGAGCAGAATTACAATACAATAAGCTGCAATAACTTTTTAACTTACCTTTGGAATCCACACCAGAACTGAATATGGTGCCTGTTATTTTATAGCAGCTATTATATCAGCTGACAAAACACATCAGTAGGTTTATATGTTATTGATACACTATTTTATATGATAATCACTATAAATGTGCCTTAATGCTGTATATAATCTAGCAATATTGCTTTCATTTTTTGCAGAGAATGTCAACCCAAAGAACACATTTGATACCTAAAACCCTCAAAGCCTTCAGCAATATCCTTGTTTAAGTAATCTCTTGGATGTTGTCCAGATTTTGGAACGATTGATATTCATGCTGAACAAAAGCCTGTTTATGTAACACATTTAGCATTTCAAATGAATAATGCTTCTGAATCCATAACTATTAATTATATGCTATTTCATACTAGAGCAATTTTAAAGGGAGATTAAATCTGTGCTTCTATAAAAAAAAAAAACACAGATAAAATTGGGATTATGTAATCTGCAACAGAATAAAAACCCCTAAGGGCGGACTTTCTGCAGCCACAAAATACTGTATTGCATGTCATCAATGACAAAACTGTATTTTTTTAATTTACATATTCAACTATATTTAACTATTTTACCATAATAAATGCTTAGAAAATTTGGTGGCACCCCACACAAGTTGAGTGTTTACTTTCCATGTAATAAACTGAAAATTAGTTGAAAAAAATGGCCATGATTATTAATTATTTTTATATCTTTTTAACAGTTTGTGTCACTAAAGCCTAGTACACACTAGTAGTTTTTGGTTCAATCCACCAGAGCTGAGTAAAAAAAAAAAAAAACGACAGCTCAGGAGGAGGTGGTGTACTAACTATCCAACGTTAGTACAGTGATCTCCCCTGCTGTTGTATTGTGTTCTGATACAGGGAAAGCCCGACCTACTCCAAAACACATCGGTCAGCGCTCTCAGCCATTGGCTCAACCCCCTTTTCTCCTGATCTGTTAATGAATGTAAATCCTAGCATGTTGTTTTTACCTACTGTTTTAGCCCCCATTCACGACTGACAGATATATTGGGCCAGATTCAGAAAGAACTTACGTCGGCGTATCTGTTGATACGCCGCGTAAATTCTAGGATGCGCCGGCGTATCTTTTTTCTGTATTCAGAAAGCAAGATACGCCGGAATTTTGCTAAGATACGAGCGGCGTCTATTACGCCGTCGTATTTAAGTTGAATATTTACGCTGGCCGCTAGGTGGCGCTTCCGTAGATTTACGCGTTGAATATGGTAATGAGCTAGATACGTCGATTCAGAAACGTACGTGCGCCCGGCGCATTTTTTTACGTCGTTTGCGTAAGGTTTTTTCCGGCGTAAAGTTACCCCTGCTATAGGAGGCATAGCCAATGTTAAGTATGGACGTCGGGACAGTGTCAAATTTTCTGTCGTTTACGTAGTTTGCGTAAGTCGTTCACGAATAGGGCTGGGAGTAAGTTACGTTCACGTTGAAAGCATTGACTATTTGCAACGTTATTTCGAGCATGCGCACTGGCATACGTCCTCGAACGGTGCATGCGCCCTTCGTTCGGCGCGTCATTTACGTGGGGTCACGAGTCATTAACATACAACACGCCCCCTACCTGCCTATTTTGAATTACGCGCGGTTACGCCGGCCCATTTACACTACGCCGCCATAACTTAGAGCGCAAGTTCTTTCTGAATACGGGACCTGCCGCTCTCAGTTACGTCACCGTAGTGTAAATGAGATACGCTACGCCACCGGAAAGATACGAAAATTTATCTGAATCTGGCACCTTGTGCGTACCCAACGAGTAACAACACGAAGATTCCCATTATATTCAAAGGTGACTGTTCACACCTGAGTGCTGTGTTGCTGCTTGTCATGGGTAAAGTTACTTTAAGAGGTTGTAAAGGTACAATTTTTTTTCCTTAAATAGCTTCCTTTACCTAGTGTAGTCCTCCTTCACTTACCACATGCTTCAATTTTGCTATTAAAAATCCTTATTTCTTTTGAGAAATCCTCACTTCCTGTTCTTCTGCCTGTAACTCCACACAATAATGCAAGGCTTTCTCCCTGGTGTGGAGTGTCATGCTTGCCCCCTTCCTTGGACTGCAGGAGAGTCAGGACGCTCTCTACATTGCAGATAGAGAAAGGAGCTGTGTGTTAGCGGGCGTCCTGACTCTCCATAGTCCAAGGGAGGGGGCGAGCAGGGCACTCCACACCAGGGAGAAAGCCTTGCATTACTGTGTGGAGTTACAGACAGAAGAACAGGAAGTGAGGATTTCTCAGAAGAAATAAGGACATTTAAAAGCAAAATTGAAGGATGAGGTAAGTGAAGGAGGACTGCACTAAGGTAAAGGAAAAAAATTGTATCTTTACAACCCCTTTAACCAATTGCCTACTGGGCAATTCCATCCCCTTCCATTTTTTAGCTTTCAGCGCTGTCACACTTTGAATGACAATAGAGCTTTCAATTGGTGGTATTTGATCACCTCAGCGGTTTTTATTTATTGCACTATAAACAAAAGAAGAGGGACAAGTTTAAAAAAAAACAAAAAAAAACACAATGGGCCAGATTCACGTACATCGGCGCATTTTTTGACTGGCGTAGCGCACCTCCTTTACATTAGACTGCCGCAATGTAGCGGCACAATCACCGTATTCTCGTTTGATTTGCGCAGAAATTAGCGCCTGTGCAACGTAATTTCAGAGGCGTAAGGCGGAGTAATTCAAATTGGGAAGGACGTGGGCGTGTTACATTGAAATGAGCCGTGACCCCATGCAAATGAAGGGCCGGCCGGCTCGCGCATGCGCACATGAAGCAGACCATGGTCAGCACCTCTGTGCGCATGCTCACAACTCGGGAACGGCGCAAACAGTGAAATTGGAACTACTTAGTGAACTACGCAGACAGCTTAAATAGACAGACACAAACGCACTTCCTTTGCAAAAGTACATCCCTTTGTATCCCTTCCTTTACAGCAAGGTGCTTTTGTTCTGTTGTTTATTAGCGTTTGTTTGTGACGTGTCTTTGAGATATTTAGGGACTATTTTGCAGAGTGATTTTTGTCTTTTATGTGTTTTCTTTGTTGTTATTTTTTTTTTTTTTAGATTTTTGCTGGGCATTTTTTATTTTTGCTGGTCAATTTAGTTTTTTTTTGGGTTCTGTTTGTGAATGATTTTGGAATGTGGGGGTGACATTCCTGCCGGAAAAGGGGTGTCACCCTCATTTGTGGTGGAGAAGTG
This sequence comes from Rana kukunoris, assembly GCA_029574335.1. Classification (NCBI taxonomy): domain Eukaryota; kingdom Metazoa; phylum Chordata; class Amphibia; order Anura; family Ranidae; genus Rana; species Rana kukunoris. The sequence goes on along the minus strand of CM056052.1, from coordinate 345,490,375 downwards.
ATCCCCAGGTCCGTGTGAATGGTGTATGAATGTACAGTGACATAATTGGAGCCGTGGCGTTGCTGCTCACAAGTCCTGCATGATGGTGGGCTTGTGCCAATCCAATGTGATGAGGATGTGATGTGTCTGTGCTAGGGACCACAGTGGTGTGCATGCATGCATTCTCATTGTGCCATGATTAATGTGTGTGTTTAACGTGCAAAGATGCCTAATGTGAGCTGGCTCCTGGCTGCTCTTCCCTCAGAAGACGGGGTAGCCTCGGTTAGGGGGGGGTTGTCTGGTTCGGGGGTCAGGTCATCACGTATGTCAATCTGCAGGCCCTTTCTTACTGCGAAGTTGTGCAGCATGCAACATGCACCAATGATCTGGCATACAAAGTTTGGGGAATATAACAGGGTACCATGGGGGGTTCCGTATAGGAGTCATGAGATGGGGTCCCAGTGCATATGCAGAGTCACCCTGAAGGGATAAGACAGGAGGATGTTAGTAGTGCATGTGCCCCTTGTGATTTCAGCATCATGGGGGGGGGGGGCAGTCATGCCTGCCACCCTTGTCACTCACCAACCAGCCAGCTGTCCCCATACATGTTCTGTTCGAAATCTGTGGGGATGGGGCTAGGATTGTATATGTAGCTGTCATGGGTGTCATGAGTGGTGTCATGTGTTGGGCTGGTGTTGGGCTTCTGCAGGGTTGTGGTTAATTCCATGATGGCATGAGGGGTGAATCTGAAGATGCGAGACACCTCAGAATCACTCATGCCAAAGATGTCTATGCGTGTGTGATATATCAAGTGAAGAGTGAGGGGCTTGTATCAGATTAGATTATTATATCCATCAAGGTTTTAAAGGGCTATTGAAAGATAGTGAGATCGTGTTTGTAATTTGTATGTATGTTATGTATTGATGTATATATGTATGTATATTTCTGCTCAAAACGTTTATAAAAGCAAAGAATAAAAATAAAAATAAAAAAAAACCTCTCCCGTGCCCTCCTTCGTGCCCTCCTCCGTGCCCTCCTCTGTGCCCTCCTCCTTCTTTGCTCATCTAAAGTCAGTAGTGTAGCTATGAGCATGGATGTCACTGGCATGTTGGCATACAGATTGTTGGGCAGCAAGTGTGACTGCTCAGCTCCTCACTAACAGTGTTGCGTTAGCTGACATGTAGACGGATTGTCTAATTTTATACCACCTTTTATATGGTCTAATTTTAGACAGGACATTTAGCTGTTGCGCACAGCGCGTAGCCTGCGCTGCACCAACGTTCTTTTGTGGATCCCCGTAACTCCCTCATTAGCATATTTGAATAGCAAATCAATGGTGTGTCTAGCGCAGTTTTGCGCGGACGGATGCGCCTGTCTATCGAAATTACGCCGGACAAAAAAAAGTAGATTTCTTGCGTATCTCGTTTTGGGGATGCGGCGCTTCGAAACGCAGGCGCAAATTTAGACTTACGCCGCGCATCTCCTGTAACGCGGCGTAATCGCTCTGTGAATCTGGCCCAATATTTTTTACTTTTTAATTCAATCTTATTTTATTGAGAAAAGAAAAGAACAAGGAACATACGGAAAGATATCGTCTCAGGCATTACATACGGTAGAAGTCATTACATCAACATTAAGCATCATGTTTGACATAGTAGAAGCACGTCTAAATTATGGGAGAAAGAAAAAAACGGGAATGAGAGCATATACATGTGGATCACCATAGGGTCATATGAGGTAGCAATCACCATATATATAAAGTAATCATAAATTGTAACTATCACCCTTACACTAGGGAGGGGTTCAGCGTTGCACCGCACGCGGTACATTGTAAGATAGTACATATGGATCTGCAAACAAAAAAAAAAAAAAAAAAAAACCTATGGGGTCACAAGACTGATACGTAACCATAAGCTGGTCGAGGCCAAGATACTTTATCTCTGAGGTTCCTGAAGAGAATATGTAGATATCACAAAGAGGATAAGAAGCAGGGACAGACAAAAAGGGGGGCAGAGAGAGAGGGGACAAGAATCCAGGGACAATAATCAAGAACAAAAACCAAGAATCCAAGAATCACTCCATCATGGCATCAGGCTTACATCATCCATGCCACGCTCGGCCCAGGAGATAAACTCAGAAGAGTATCGGAACATGGACCATGTAGTCCAGGTGAGAGAAAACTGCTCGCTTCTACCACCCTCCTCAGCCAACAGACGCTCAAGGTCCCTTATGCGGTCCACTTCAACAGCCCAATCCCCCAAGGAAGGCATGGTTACTGATCTCCAATGACGGGGGATCACCACTCTGGCGGCCGCCAAGAAGTGTCGTAGAACATCAGTTTTGATGGATTTGAACATGCCAGGAAGTATAGATAAGAGAGCCACCTCAGGGGAAGGGTGTATAGCAGTCGTCATCAGTTTGCAGTATAGTTTGAAGATCCGCTGCCAGAATCCCTGCACAGGAGGGCATTCCCACCAGATGTGGAGCATGGTTCCCTGGGATGTAAGACACCGCCAACAGGCCTCCGGCACTGCCGGATTGAAATGATGGATAGTTGCAGGGCATCTATACCATCTTGTTAGCAACTTGAACCCTTTCTCTTGGGTCTTAGTGGCCAAAGATAGTTTGTGCGTCAGGGCAAAACACTTCTTCCAATCAGTAAGGGGGATAGAGTGACGTAGGTCCGTCTCCCAGGCTACCGTAAATGGCGGGGGGTCAGGGGAGAAGATGCTGAGCAACAGGGAGTAAAGTTGAGATACCACATGTGTTGGAGGTTCTGCCTGCAGAAGCAGCGCCTCGAACTCTGTTGGTTCAGCAAGGATGTCTGGAATGAATGGGAAAGTTCGAACGTAAGAAGTAATCTGTTGCCTCAGAAGCCACCGCGTGGGGTGTCGGGGAGTCTGATCGGTCGGGGTATCAGTCCTCAAAGTGGGGTCTGCTCGAAGGACCTGGGCAAGTCTCCTGTGTTCCTCCTTTCGCCACGGTCCGAATTTCGCTACAGACATGGCCGGAGGAAAGGCCGGGGTCCCGAAGAAGGGAGTCATAGGTCCCATGTGTTTCGACAAGCCCCTCCTAGATCGCAAGCGATCCCAGATCTGGAGTGTTTGAAGGGTAAGGTCGCTGAAATGGCCCGAACCCCCCCGAACCGAGGGTGAGGTCCATGGGAGAGCGGAGAGTTCAACATGGTTCATGTGGCTTTCCAACTGAACCCAGAGCTTGGTTGGAGAATGGTGGAACCAGTCCAGTATACGAGTGAGCACCGCAGCCTTATGGTACAAGGAGGCGTCTGGGGCTCCAGCTCCCCCCCTAGCTTTTGGAAGAGACAATGTTTCATAGCGTATTCTGGGACGGGTAGCATTCCAAATGAATTTGGAGAACATCTGGCGCAGCTTCTTGAAGTACGAATTAGGTATATGAATAGGAATGGTTTGGAACAAATATAGGAACCTAGGGAGAACATCCATTTTCAGGGCATTCACTCTACCCAGCCATGAGAGCCGTTTGGACGCATAAGTGGTCAAATCTGCCTGGGTCCTAAGAAGCAGGGGGGTAAAGTTCAGAGAGAAGAGTTGGGATGGATCCGTCGGAATTTGAATACCAAGGTACTTGATGGAGGTGGAACCAGTTTTGAAGGGAAAGGTATTCGATAGTCTCCGTAAGTCTGGCTTAGACAAAGATATGTTGAGGATTTCCGATTTAGTGTAGTTTACCTTGAAGTTGCTAACTGCTCCAAACTTCTGAAACTCCTGCATTACTGAGGGTATGGATGTATGCGGGCGTGTCACGAACAGGAGTAGATCGTCTGCAAAAAGGGCGACTTTAGTATGGGTGGGCCCTATTGTGATGCCCTGGATCGAGGGATTTTTGCGTAGAGCAATGGCCAGATGTTCCATTGTAAGAACATACAAGAGGGGGGACAGTGGGCATCCCTGGCGAGTCCCGTTAGATATAGAGAAGGTCGGGGATAGCGAGCCATTCAACCTAACCCTAGCAGATGGGGAAGAGTAAAGGGACATTATCCGCGCCATCATATTAGGTCCCAAGCCTATTTGTTGCAGGGATAGCCGGAGAAACTGCCAGTCTACTCGGTCGAATGCCTTTTCAGCATCGACCGTTAAGAGGCACAGTGGGACACCGTGAGACCGGGCATAATCAGTTAAAATAAGGGTTTTTAGGGTATTGTCCCTAGCTTCGCGGCCACTCACAAAGCCAACCTGATCTAAGTGCACCATCCCTGGCAACAGTGGCTGTAGCCTAAGTGCCAGTATTTTGGCAAAGATTTTCAAGTCGACGCCAATCAAAGAGATCGGCCTATAATTAGCGCAGAGGGTAGGGTCTTTGCCCGGCTTTGGAATGAGAGAGATGTGGGCCTCAAGTGTTTGTGGAGGAAACACTGAGCCCCTAGTCAGGGAGTTGAAGACCCTTGTAAGGAAGGGTGCGAGGTGGGCAGAGAAAAGTTTATAGAACTTGGGAGTAAAGCCATCCGGGCCCGGGCTCTTCCCACTCGGTGTACCTGCTATGGCTTTGGTGACTTCGTCTTCCGTGATAGGGGTTTCCAGCTCAGCAATGGCGTCAGCGTTCAATGTAGGAAGTGCAGTATCCGAAATGTAGGATAATTGGTCTTTTTCCCCAGCACTAGGGGAACCTGTCGAGCGAGTCACAGGAATATTATACAGGGATTGATAAAAGTCCCTGAATGCCTCAGCCATCTTGGTCGGTGACGAAATCAACTCTCCCCGTGCCCCCCGAATGTGGGGCACAAAGGCGGAAGATCCCTTTGGATGTAGGGAGCGAGCCAGCGAACGGCCACACTTATCTTGGAATTGATAGCGGTGAAAAGCGAGCTTAGCCTCATACGTGCGCGCGGAGGCCTCATACAGCCCTCTAAGTCGTGACCGTGCCCCAGACACATCCGACAGCGTCGACATCGTTGGGGATCGTTTGTGTTCAATTTCTAGGTCTCTGAGTGCTCGAACTGCTGTCTCTATGGCGGCCGAGCGTTCCTTTTTCAGACGCGCACCTATTTGAATAAAGGTTCCGCGTAGTACGGCCTTCAGGGCCTCCCATTGGAAGGGCGCCGCAGTCGTATCCGAGGCGTGGTCAGTTAGAAAGTCAGAGATCGCATCGGAGACCCTCCGCATACACTCCGGATTCGTAAGTATCGAATCATTCAGGCGCCATGTCTATTCCCTAACTGGAGTGGAGGGGATCAAGAACGTCATGTGGATAGGAGAGTGATCAGACCAGACCATCGGGTCTATGCTGCATTCAGGAGACCAATCCAGACAGCTGTGGTCGCTCATCAAGTAGTCTATGCGACTATGAGTGTGATGTACATGAGAGAAGTGGGTATAATCGCGGGATGTGGGGTGTAACACTCTCCAAACGTCTACCAGACGCATATCAAAAAATGCCCGCTTCAGTGCCCTCAGTTTAGGGAATGAGACACCGGACCGTGAGGTGGAGGAATCTAAAAGTGGCTCTAGAGGGGTGTTAAAATCACCCCCCAGGATAAGCTTACCTTCCATGAACCCCGACAGAACCTTCAAGTAGTTCAGCGCGGACGATACTTGATTAACATTGGGAAGATAAACATTAGCTACCGTAAATTTGGTACCCCACAGCAGGAATTTCACGAAAACATACCTTCCATGAGGGTCAGAGAGCTGGTCAAGCACCTCTATGGGAAGCGTCTTATGAAAGGCAACAGACACTCCCTTAGCCTTCTGAGTTGGGTTAGTGCTATGGAACCATCTATTGAAATATCTGTTGGAACAGGTAGGGGTGGAGGAGGAGTGAAAATGTGTCTCCTGGAGAAGAAGCACATTGACTTGGCGTTTGTGCATTTGATAAAGGATTTGACCCCTTTTGGAGGCAACATTGAGGCCATTGACGTTGTAGGAACAGAATTGCAGCTTAGGGTGGGAAACCATTGTGTGGGCCACGATGGAGTGATAAAAAAAAAATAAAAAAAGGGGGGGGGGGGAGGGGAGGGAGGAGAAAGGAAGACAGGAGCGGAGGAATAGGAAACGGGAGAAAGAGAAGGAAAGGAAGACAGTAGGGAAGGAAGAGACACGGAGAAGAGAGGTGAGAGAAAGAATGATCAACGAGAGCACCTTGGAACAGTGGCTCAAAATCAAGGAAACTACCAGTGTCCGAGAGAGCGGAACACCTCGTGAAAAATCACGTGTTAGGCACGGACTGTGCCAATCCTATTTAGGGAGGGAGAACAGGGTTAGAACAGCCGAGTTGTGATCCCGACAACTTAGCAGGCATATAGAACATAAATGCAACACACCCAAATAACCATGACATTTAGTGTACAACTTCCCAGTTACTAAATAGCGTATTGTATAACTAACATCATTGGCATTTTCGGGCATCCCAAACAATGAAAAAGCAAATATAAAGTAACAACAGGGTAGAAACTAGCTGAGGACAGAATAGAGGCACAAATGGCCTCTTGTGGTCCCTCGGGGACTTTGCACAGATATCGGTGCGAAAGCACGTTAGCTGCCCTGATATGGTTCATGAGTCCCAAGTCACCAGAGCATATGAGACCGGTCTGGAGGGGACTCCCGGGAGCCCCTGGACAAGCCGCAGGACTGCGTCCAGGAACCCCCAAGCCAACCCGCAGGCCCACGGCCTCGAGAAGACACAATGACACTAGGGCAGCGGGCCCGTCATATACTAATAGGCAACATGAGCTGTACTGTTCGTCCCACCGGAGCCCCAGCAAGCACAACTGTACCAGTCGGGGGCCGCGGGAGGATCTGCAAGTCAAGTATTACAGTCAAACCATCTATAGCATTCAATGTGGATAATGATCAGTAGGTAATGGGATAGTACCACAGGCATAAAAAGGAAAAAACAAATAGAACAGAGCAATGGAAACACATTCAAGGCAAACCTGATCGAAGTCCCGGACAGGAGCCGTACCCTCCTAGTGGATAAAAAGTAAAAAAAAAAAAAAAAAATATATAACAGCACATGTCTCTACTAAAAGGGTTCGGATTAGTCCTCAGGCGACGTGGCTCGCCGCTCTCCAGTGCCGGGAGGCGCTGATCTAGGTTGTGGATACCTTCGACGCTGAAGAGGAGGGCCCGGTAGCCGTTGGCGGTCATCTGGAGGGTCCAACCAGTTCGGGACGGTGACAGGGTCCTGGTCCAGGAAGAGGAAGAAGGCAGGAAGTTGGTCTGGATCTGATAGGACAAATTTGTGGTTATCATCCCTGGTCACTTTGATGCTGAAGGGGTGGCCCCAGGTGTATGAAGCACCAACTTGGCGAATCAGTTCCAGCAGTGGGCGGACCACTCGTCGCATGTACAGGGTGTTACGGGAGAGATCCGGGTATAGGTGAATGGAGGATCCATGAAAGTCCACCGGGCCCAGGCGCCAGGCCTTACGCATGATCTCCTCTTTCAGGGTATAGTAGTGCACCCGGCAGAGGACATCCCGAGGGCGGTCCCTGCGATCACCCCCCATGCCCCCCACCCTATGCACTCTGTCCAATTCAATAGGGGATGTAACCTCCCTGCCCAGGACCTGATTGAGGATAGCGGTGACAGTGGGTTTGAGATCCGCACCCGAGGTTGCCTCTGGGACACCCTGTAACCGGATGTTGTTCCTGCGGCTCCGATTTTCACCATCTTCAAGTCGGAGCTGGTGTTGTCGTAAGCGGGAAAGGTGGGCTGTAGAAGCGTTTTCAAGCGCCGTTATACGGGTCGAGTGGTCTTCCTGGGTGGTAGCCATTGTAGAGATTGCGACTTCCGAAGAGGAGACCCGTTGTTTAAGGGCAGTCAGTTCAACGTGAAGAGAAGCCTCCAGTTTAGAGGCCCAGGTGTCAAAATCAGTCCGGAAGGCAGAGAGCAGGGAGGTGGTTGTGGAGCCCGGGGCACCCTCCGGGGTTGGGGAAGGCATTCCCACTGGGGTAGCGCTTACGGTTGTGGAAGGGGGCAGTGCGGGTCCGGGTAGTGGATCTGAGGGGTCCATCGGAGGAGAGCCGTCCCCGCCGGGTAATAAAGTCACTGCAGTTTGGGGAGGAGGCTTAGTTTTGCCCAGAGTTCGGTTTGCTGAAAGTTTGTCTTTCCCTGTACGTGGATCCTGTGATGGTGTGCGTAGCAGGTACCGTTGGATAGTGCCTTGTTGTAATTCAGTATGGTCGTTAGATGCAGAGCTGGAAGTCGCCATCAGAAGGTCGGGTGTGAGGTAATAGGAACAGCCTGCGGTTGTCAGGAGAGCACAGAGCTCAGCGGTGCATGTCGTCAGCCGGCCATCGTCAGCCACACGCCTCCATAGGTGAAATGGTGATGCACCGTCTAAACACTTTATAGAGAGAGGACTGCTCGTGCATATAGTTTAGGCAGCGGCGTGGTAAACTGGGTAGGACCCGCAGCCGATGAAGGGGCGCGCTGAGGCCAGAGGCAAGCGTCAGTCAAGGTCGGGAGGAGCAAGGTGGCTGCCGGACCTTGCGTTGAAGCCGTGGCGGTCTAAGGGGTAGAGGGTGTCATAATGCTGCGGTCAGGCTGAGCAGCCAGGGGGGCCCCAATGCGTGGTAGGGACAGGCCGCCCCCCCGCAGAACAGGAGCAGCAAAATGGCCGCTGGAGTTATTATTGACAGTGAGACCCTCTGGGCTGGTACTAGGTCTCCCCACTAGCGGGCGGGGGGCTGCCTTCAAGGTGTGGGGCTGGGAAGGAGGGGGGGGAACAGGGCCGCTGAGAGGGCAGAGGGTGTCTAAAGATGGCCGCCGCTCACCTCCGTACAGCAGAGCTCTCCTCTGGGGGTCTGGCTGTGGGGTCTCCTCGACGATCATTCGGTCCAGGGAGGCAGTGATAGGCAAGGTCGGATCGGGGCACTATACCTCCCGCGATCGCGGCACTCCAGCACGGCGATTTCAGAGGCCTTACAGGCCTCAAGATGGCGGCGGATCCTCCGGGAGGGGAGCCAATTCCAGTCCAAATCGCTGGGTGGTTGGCCGATCCGGAGCCTCGATTCCTGGAGAGCAGGTCAGGGAAGGGCAGATGTCCGCGGTCGTCGCAAGTGAGCCCGGTGCGTTCCGAGGCCGTGCAGGCCGCACAGGACTCAAGATGGCGGCGGACTCCCGGGATTGAAGCCGGCTTCGGCCTGTATTGCAATGAGGACGGCCCGTCCAGAGGCACAAAGAGGTGAGCGGTTCCTGCAGGGTAAGTCCAGGGGTTGAGATGGTGGGTATTTCAGGCCAGATGCGCGGTATTGACCCGGGATGGCAGCAGATTATTGTCCGGCTTGACAGAGCTCCTCTGAAGCACGTCTATCCCCGCTCATGTCCAGACACGCCCCCCCCATTTTTTACTTTTTGCTATAATAAATATTTATTTATTTTTTATTCCAATTTTTTCTCAGTTTAGGCCGATACGTATTCTACATATTTTTGGTAAAAAAAAATCGCAATAAGCGTTTATTGATTGGTTTGCGCAAAAGTTATAGGGTCTACAAAATAGGGGATAGGTTTATAGCATTTTTTATTTTTATTTTTTACTAGTAATGGTGGCGATCAGCGATTTTTATCGTGACTGCAATATTGCGGAGGACACATCGGACACCTTTGACACATTTTTGGGACTATTCACATTTATACAGCGATCCCTGCTATACAACCAGGGCTGTGGTTAAGAGGCCCTTGTCCTCATTAACATGGAGACAAAGTACCCCCCATGTTGAGGGCATATTGCCTGGTATTATTCATGGGGGAGGGGCACACACACACATCCCCTTTAAAAAAAATAAAAAATTGGTGTGAGGTCCCCTGCCCCAATCCATAGCAGACCCAAAGGGTCACCCCAAATCTATATCAGACCCAAAGGACCTGGTATGGAGGGGGGTGGGGTGGGGTGATGCATGCTTTTTTTTATTTTTTTATAAATGTATAATATTGGCGGTTTTGTTTACATTTTCTGTCAGTGGGGAGTCTCCCTCTGACAGCAGGGATAAGTCATGGCTGTTAAAAATGCCAGTGGGCAGATGTATAAACAGATAAAAAACAGATAAAAACTGAACTGAAAACGTTTGTAAAAACCGATGTAAACTTATTCTGTTTTGTTCTTTGAAAAAATGTGACTGATGAGGACCGTGTGAAAGGGGCCTTAAGCTGGGTACACATGGGCCGAATGTCAGGTCAGGAGCCATTTGCCGAGCTGTTGGCCAGCTTCTGTCGGACGTGCATGCCAGTTTTTTTTTATTGTTATTACATGACTGATAATATAAAATGAGAGCATATACTGTGACCATTGAACTTCTTTAAACTGCCTGTGAATCCTACCAAGTCAGCAAGTGGCTATACTGTCCACACAGACTAGGTCTACAGTATGTCATTGCATATATTTGCATTTGAAACAGAATAATATGTATAATGAAATAACCATTTTCTGATAAAGTCACCTATATTTAAAGGAGTTGTATAGTCTTTAGTGTAGGGGTTTTTCACCTTAATTCATTCTATGCATTGGCTCCCGCTGCTGTCAATCAAATCCAGTGACACGGGAGTCAGGGACGGGGGCCTAGTCCTGATGTCTGTGTCAATGGACACAGCAGCATGACTTGGGAGCACGCCCACACGAGTGCCCTAATGGAATGCGGCTCTCTGTGGGGGCACTTACAATGCGGAGGAGGAGCCAGGAATGCCACTGGGAAACCCCAAAAAAGGAGGATCGGGGCCCTTGCACAGAGTAGGTAAGTATAACATGTTTGTTGTTTTTTTTTTTTAACAAACCTTTACAATAAAGACATAGCATAACAAAATATGAAAGTGGTTGTAAAGGTAAAACGTTGTTTACTTTAATTCTCATTCTCTGCATTAAGGTAAAAAAACTTTTAATAGTGGTTTCCCCCCAGCCCCCCCCCCCCCCCCAAAATACTCACCTGAACCTGATCTTAGTCCAGCGATGTGTACGTCTGCAGCAGCTCTTCTCTCCTCAACCTCATTCCACAGGCTTGGCTGGGAGCAGCTGGAGCCATTGCCTCTTGCTGCTGTCAATCAAAACCTGTGAGCAGAGACCAGGGGCAGGGCTTAGCCGGGCTGTGTCTCTAAGATAAAAACAGCCCAGCTCGGGATAGAGCACGCACGAGTCCTCCCATAGAAAGAAGCTTACTATGGGGGCACTCGCAGAGGGGAGGAGCCATAAGTTCCGGCGGGGGACCCAAGAAGGGGAGGATCCAGGCTGCTCTGTCTAAAACCATTGCACAAAGCAGGTAAGTAAATGTTTATTTTTATTTTATTTCTATTTTATTTCTATTTTTCTATTTCTATTTTTTAATTCAAGATTTAAAATTACTTTAAAATATGTTATAGATTTAAAATAAAACTTTAATCAAGCCCAATGACATCTATGTGTTTGCCTGTTAAGGGTGGAGATTCAGTACAGTGGCCAACATATTTAATGTATTAAGCGCTACCCCCTCAGGAACCGCTGGTTAGATTTGGGATCGGCGTGTTACCTCTGTAGCATGTCTAGGGGTATGATGATGTGAGCAATGACGGAATGTTCAAACAGCAAGGTGTCGTTTTCTGTGCCTTTATTTTCTTGCCCAACATGGTAACTTCAGGTGAATAGAGAAGATGGTGGAGAAAAAAAGAAGGTTGCAGATTCAAGCCTCAACTATTTGTGGAAGCAGTCCTGCTTCAACGGTACTCTTTTGCTTAGTTGCCACTCCAGCCGGAGTGGGTGTAGTGTACCCAGACGGTCTCTCTCACAGAACGGGCAGCTGGAATATCACTAAGAACCTTGAGAAGGAAGTCAAGCCTCTGCCACAGACTTGGCTCAATGTAAATTAGGAGTGGTGCCTGTGCCACAGGCCCCTACTCTGGAATACAGTTCAATGGAGCAATTCCTTCTTAATAATTAAAGTTGCCTGAATTTAACCTCGGGTAGCGTCTTCGATTTTGGGGTCACCGACTGACAAGTCACAACATATAATTTGTCAGTGTCCGGCAACTCGGGTCCCCAGTGGATTGTCTCAGCCCTATTGGATCACCTGCCTCCAGGCTCACCTCAGACCGACCTCCACACCGAGCAGCACAACTCATTTGGGATCTTCTCATGGATGTAGGGACTCAGTAAGTCACTAAGGCCCCTTTTTCAGCTTTGGTTGCTCCGGGCCATAAGGGGCCCAGAGTCAGGAATTCCGCGTAGTACGTGCGCCCCGGCCTGGTAGGCCATATTGCCGGGGCCCGTGATGTGTGCACACCCTAAAGGTGGGTGCCGCACCCGGAACCAGGAACGGGTAGAAGGACTCACAAAATGGCGGCTGCGCCAGAAATACCCTCCCCTAGCATGCCCCGCGAGGAAACCACTCCTCTAGTTGGCTGCTGGAGAAAGGCGTCTCTGCCTGGACCCCTCTGGTGCCACCTGTCACCCAGAGATGGAAAAGCATCTCTGTAACACAGAATGAAACCGCAGGCAGCACAGCCCAGCAGAAACCTAATTTCCATAATCAATATGGATGAGAGCAAAGTAACTCTCTCATCCCCCTCTAAATTTAACATAGCACCTGGACTGAAAGTACACAGGCGCTACATGTACATTTTTGTGAACCTTTACTGCACAGTATAGGGGGTTTTGGTGGAAATTACAGCAAACATCAACATATGACCACACACCCACCCAAAGCAATAAAAAAAACTGCAGGAAAAAAACAGACACAGAGGTGCGAAGCCAGGCTAAATCAATATGAAGTACTATGGTAGTAGAAAACAGAACAGGAAAATAAAAAAAACATATGAGAAATGATAACATATTATTGAGATGTATGTGTTGCAGTAAAAAGGAGACTTGACTCTATTACCCAACACTTTCAGACAGTTTAGAAAGAAAAAATAAACATTTCGCAACAGTCAGTTTTGTGTTATACATTCCTTTTACGCTCCTTAAATTTAGCATGGATAGATAGATAGACACAGATAGATAGACAGACAGACAGACAGACAGACAGATAGATAGATAGATAGATAGATAGATAGATAGATACTGTAGATAGATAGATAGATAGATAGATAGATAGATAGACAGACAGACAGACAGACAGACAGACAGACAGATAGATAGATAGATAGATAGATAGATAGATAGATAGATAGATAGATAGATAGATAGATAGATAGATAGATAGATATAATTCTTTTTTGCATATTAACAGGTGTTAGATTAATGGACATTATGTACTCTGAGTCTTGGATTTATTTCCTAATCCAGATGCATTCCAGAGCAAGCACATTTTACAGAATGTCATTTTTAATATCAATTTACAACATGAAACATAAACATAAAAATCTATGTTTACACTAACCACTCTTCTGTTTCTGATCATAAATTATGCTTGTTCCTAGAATTTGGTCTTTTAATGACAAGCTAAAAAGGTATTAGGCTTCAATTAGATGTGCCTTTGGAAGGGGGGTGTAAGAATGCACAGTTGAGCAGTTTACATTCTGCGGTTGTGATGCTTTGCAAAGGCAAAGGCTACCCGACATACACCCATTGGTGGGTGGCACATTCAGGCAAATGGGAAAAAAAGGTGCAATCGCCCCACAACTGCGTGCAATGTATTTGGGGAAGTGGGTGAGCAGAGCAAGTTGTAAAACATTTTTCACCTTAATGCGGGAAGTGCATTAATTAAAAAAATAAAAATAAATGTAGCTTTAGAAACACTTTAAGGCCGACTAATGAGCCCAATTCCCTTAAGTCTGAAGCCCCGTACACCCGACCGGTTTTCCTGCCAGCAAAACAGCCAAGAGAGCTTTTGGCTGGGAAAACCCAAACATGTGTATAATTCCTTGCAGTTTTCCCGATTTCCTGCTGGGTTCTCAGCTTTCCCCTCGGTTTTTCCAGCGGACTTTTTACCGCCGGGAAAACCGAGCGTGTGTACAGGGCTTCGGAGCAGAATGATGTTGTGTTAATAGGATATTAGGTCAGGAACATGTGAGGGGCTGCTGGCGTTTTAGGACCTGGGTGGGCTTGGAAGGTAAAAAAACAGCTTCATTGTTGAGTAACTCTTGATCCATATGCCTACTTATGGTAATAAAGTATATCAATATAATAAAAATCACTAGAAAATAAACAGATATTTGCCTTATCTGCATAGACTTGTGTTATTCCTGAATCACAATTATCTGGCTCCCTGAGATGTGAGATCTCCTGCAGCTCAGACAGATCTGCATACAACCATTTAGGGCAATCAACATTTCTCCTTATTTGATCATCAGTCCTTCCCAAGTATAGTGTAACCTGCAACTAATCATAGTTAGCAAATGTTTTCTTTCAAGGAAAGAAAATCTAATTTTGTTTGAAGAAAAATGTTTGGTAAATTGCACATACACAGCTACATTTCACAATGTACTATTCAATAATTATCCAGTTTAAAATTAAAATGCAACACTTTTTCCAAACCAAACATGAATTGTTTAAATCAGACATGCTGCTTTAGAAAACCGAACTTTTTTTTTATTCGTCTTTAATCTCATTTTTACATAGATGTCACGACTTGGATCTTGGAAGCACACAATGTGGCCAATAATTGCTTTCTTATGCAACTTGAATGTTCACGTTATAATCTGGTGTAAGTCAAATATTTTATTTCAACTGAGTAACCTCTGAGCAACAAGCCAAAGAAATTGTCTGAATGTCAGGGCACATTATTGAAGAGTTCCCAAAACAAATGGATATTACTGTGGGTTTCAGGACATTTGTATCTTAACCTTTTCAAGACCAGAGGTGTCCAGGTTAAATTTAGCAACAACAGCATCTGTCAGTTTATTTAGTATGTACTAAGCATACCTAAATAATGTGTGTGTGTATATATATATATATATATATATATATACATATTGTACAGGATGCCAGGGTTGGGTCCTGGAAGGACGCTACATAGCGCCAATTTTTGGAGTCTGGTCCCTTTGAAACACTGGTTCAGGAGGTCACCCAAAGGGGGTGAGAGATTCCGGAAATTCAAAAGTGGATCCAGAGGGGACGGGCTTACAGTCATCCCTGTCTTTTTTAATGTTATTTGGGGGCCCAGAATTTCGGAGGCTCTGGAGCGATATTTGGGAGGGAAGAGAGCCTCCCCTTCTGACCCCTGGCTTTCAGGCACACAGGGGGTTAACAACTTCCAGGAAGTCAGCTAAAAGGAGAGGAAGTTCTGACAGAGTGTGGAGGAGTATGGAAGTGAAGGTGTGTCTGCAGAAGCTGTATGCTGCTGAAAAGGACTGGAATACTTACCAAACCGTATGTGCCTTTGTTTTGTTTGCTATGCTGAAGACAGACTTTTTCGTTTATGCTGAAGCTGTTTTGATGATTTTCCCTTTGCTGAAGAAAACGTTGTTTGGTTTGCAAATAAAAACCCCTTTGTTTTCACTACTAAGGTTTAAGCACTTATCTCGCTGAGCTAAAGAATCCCCCAAAGTTCACAACATATACAGTGCCTTGCGAAAGTATTCGGCCCCCTTGAATTTTGCGACCTTTTGCCGCATTTCAGGCTTCAAACATAAAGATATAAAACTGAAATTGTTGGTGAATAATCAACAACATGTGGGACACAATCATGAAGTGGAATGAAATTTATTGGATATTTCAAACTTTTTTAACAAATAAAAAACTGAAAAATTTGGGCGTGCAAAATTATTCAGCCCCCTTAAGTTAATACTTTGTAGCGCCACCTTTTGCTGCGATTACAGCTGTAAGTCGCTTGGGGTATGTCTCTATCAGTTTTGCACATCGAGAGACTGACATTTTTGCCCATTCCTCCTTGCAAAACAGCTCGAGCTCAGTGAGTTTGGATGGAGAGCCTTTGTGAACTGCAGTTTTCAGTTCTTTCCACAGATTCTCGATTGTATTCAGGTCTGGACTTTGACTTGGCCATTCTAACACCTGGATATGTTTATTTGTAAACCATTCTATTGTAGATTTTTGCTTTATGTTTTGGATCATTGTCTTGTTGGAAGACAAATCTCCGTCCCTGTCTCAGGTCTTTTGCAGACTCCATCAGGTTTTCTTCCAGAATGGTCCTGTATTTGGCTCTATCCATCTTCCCATCAATTTTAACCATGTTCCCTGTCCCTGCTGAAGAAAAGCAGGCCCAAACCATGATGCTGCCAACACCATGTTTGACAGTGGGGATGGTGTGTTCAGGGTGATGAGCTGTGTTGCTTTTACGCCAAACATAATGTTTTGCATTGTTGCCAAAAAGTTCAATTTTGGTTTCATCTGACCAGAGCATCTTCTTCCACATGTTTGGTGTGTCTCCCAGGTGGCTTGTGGCACACTTTAAACGACACTTTTTATGGATATCTTTAAGAAATGGCTTTCTTCTTGCCACTCTTCCATAAAGGCCAGATTTGTGCAGTATACGACTGATTGTTGTCCTATGGACAGAGTATCCCACCTCAGCTGTAGATCTCTGCAGTTCATCCAGAGTGATCATGGGCCTCTTGGCTGCATCTCTGATCAGTCTTCTCTTTGTATGAGCTAAAAGTTTAGAGGGACGGCCAGGTCTTCGTAGATTTGCAGTGGTCTGATACTCCTTCCATTTCAATATTATCGCTTGCACAGTGCTCCTTGAGATGTTTAAAGCTTGGGAAATCTTTTTGTATCCAAATATGGCTTTAAACTTCTCCACAACAGTATCTCGGACCTGTCTGGTGTGTTCCTTGTTCTTCATGATGCTCTCTGCGCTTTAAACAGACCTCTGAGACTATCACAGTGCAGGTTAATTTATACAGAGACTTGATTACACACAGGTGGATTCTATTTATCATCATTAGTCATTTAGGTCAACATTGTATTATTCAGAGATCCTCATTGAACTTCTGGAGAGAGTTTGCTGCACTGAAAGTAAAGGGGCTGAATAATTTTGCACGCCCAATTTTTCAGTTTTTTATTTGTTAAAAAAGTTTGAAATATCCAATAAATTTCATTCCACTTCATGATTGTGTCCCACTTGTTGTTGATTCTTCACAAAAAATTACAGTTTTATATCTTTATGTTTGAAGCCTGAAATGTGGCAAAAGGTCGCAAAGTTCAAGGGGGCCAAATACTTTCGCAAGGCACTGTCTATTTCTATGTAGCGCCCTGCTCCTGATGACCAGGCGCTATGTTTAAATTTAGTGTATGTCTGAGCTGGTAGTTGGCTCAGACTTTGGGATGATTAATACTAAATCAGCCTCTGTTCCGGCTATGGCTGTGCTTAACCTCCCTGGCGGTATGATTATGTCTGGAATTTTGTACCAAAAGCGGTACAATTTTTTGCATGGAAATTTGGCGTTTTATACTGTAGGTCTGTAATTCTTAGGAATAAATCACTTAAATCTGTCCAAACAAGAGTCTAGTAGACATCCGGGGTATAATAAAGTTTGAAAAACAAAATTAGAAATTATAATATAATAAATAACTATAAATAATTATAATAAATGATAATGCAATTATAATAAAAATTATTCAATAATGTAATCAAATCAAAATCACTGAAATTTGCTCAGTTGCAGAATTGTCACTGTCATTACTTTTATTTTTTATGACGAATTTCCCCACAAATCGCTATTGCTCAATTCTGCAAGTGATTATAATTAATTATCGCTGTTTTCTAGCTGCTCTAAAATCACTTTTGACATAAAGGGACACTTTTGGTTGCTATGGACAATCTACAGTTTGCAGGCAGAAAGAACAGTTTTTATTTTATAAAAGTACATGTAGGACACTGGGCAGACCACTAGGGACAAGGGGGGTGTGCATTTTTTACATACAGTACTGTAATCTGTAAGATTACAGTATACTGTATGTAATGTGTTTGTTTACTTTTTTTAAATTGGCGCCGATCTCCGCCCCCGTGCATCGTAGCGTCGCAGGGAATGGAGATCGGCGGCACACGGGGACACTGTGTGAATCGAGCCAGCACCCGCTCGCTCACACAGCGGGGAGACATCGCAGGATCTAGGGACAAGGTAAGTAACTTGCCTGTGGATGCTGTGAGAAGGTAGGCTGTGCCGCTGCAGGCTCTGCACAGCTAGCCTGAGCGTGACTTGGGGTTACCGGTAACAGCATGGAAAAACCACCCCGAGTCACGTTTGGGAATACCGCTAAGGAGGTTAAGGGAATTCCCACTGTTGACTGTAGGTGGCGTTACCACCCCAGGCCAATGTTAGAATACAAGCAGGCCAGAGTGTATTTAAGCTCAGTATAAATAAAGCTGTTTGTGAAGCCCTCAGAGGTTTGTTAGAGAACCTTAGTAAACAAACAGTGTCATGAAGGCCAAGGAACATACCAGACAGGTCAGGAATAAATTTGTGGAGAAGTTTAAAGCAGGGTTAGGTTATAAAAAATAACCCAAGCTTTGAACATCTCATGGAGCACTGTTCAGTCTATTATCTGAAAATGGAAATTGTATGGCACAACTGCAAAGACATGGCCATCCACCTAAACTGACAGGCCGGGCAAGGAGAGCATTAATCAGAGAAGAAGCCAAGAGGCTCATGGAAACTTTGGAGGAGCTTCACAGATCCACAGCTCAGGTGGGAGAATCTGTCCACAGGACAACTATTATGCCGCGTACACACGATCATTTTTCGGGTTGTAAAAAACCTTGCCTACACACGATTGTGAAAAAAAAATGCTCTAGCAAAGCGTGGTGACGTACAACACGTATGACGGCACAATAAAGGGGAAGTTCCATTCGTATGATGCCACCCTTTGGGCTGCTTTAGCTGATTTTAGTAAAAGATGATTCACGCTTTTCTGTCTGCTACAGCGTGATGAATGTGCTTACTCCATTACGAACGGTAGTTTTACCAGAACGAGCGCTTCCGTCTCATAACTTGCTTCTGAGCATGCGCAGATTTTTCACGTTGTTAGAGCCCACACACGACCATTTTTTACAACCCGAAAAACGACTAAGTTAAAAACGTTGTTAAAAAAAAGAGCATGTTTGAATTTTTTTTTGCTCGTTTTTCAGAACCCGAAAAATGCTCTGAAGCACACACACGATCATTTTTAATGACATAAAAAAAGACGTAATTTTTTACAACCCGAAAAATTATCGTGTGTACACTCCACATATCTGGCCTTTATGGAAGAGTGACAAGAAGAAAGCCATTGTTGAAAGAAAGCCATAATAAGTCCCATTTGCAGTTTGCGAGAAGCCATGTGGGGGACACAGTAAACATGTAGAAGAAGGTGTTCTGGTCAGGTGAGACCAAAATTGTACTTTTTGGCCTAAAAGCAAAACACTATGGGCCAGATTCAGGATGGTGAGCGGTTCTTTATTCCGGCGTAACGTTTCTCATTTACGTTACTCCGCCGAAACTTTACGCGTAAGTACTGTATTCACAAAGCACTTGCTCCTAAAATTGCGACGGCCAGGGCCGATCCCAGGCGGGGTGCAACGGGTGCACTGCACCCAGGCGCAAGAGGGGGGGAAGCGCCAAAGTGTGAGGAGCACCGTTGGTTCCCTCCATCTAGTGTGCAGTGTCATCCTTACACTGCATCACCGGCGCCGCTGTCCCTGGCTGCAGTGGGAAGACCCACTTCAAGGATCTCACTAGGGGCCCCTGCTTCCCTGCACAAACTGGTTGCTAGCCACGAGCCGCTTTGTGTCTAGCAACCAGTGACGTCAGGAGAGAAGGAGAGAGCGGCTCCACAATGCACTGCAGAGGAGGATTTAACTTCCTACTCCTCCCTAGCTCCACCCACTTCCTCCCTGTAATGTTAGGAGTGATGAGCGCCGCGCCCGAGGAAAGAGATTCAGAAACTGTGCTGCCTGCCTCCTCTCCCCTCGAGGTGCCTCAGATTCAGAAGAGGTTAGATCGTTTCCTTACTTTGTAGGCAGCAGCAGAACAGCCTGACATCGGAGCAGCTGTGTATGTGTGTGTAAAGAGAGAAGCTGCAGGCTGTCCCCCCTCCCTCTCCTCCTCATGCTGCTGTTCCCAGAACAGCAGCCCATTATGTTTCTTCCTCCTTTTCCTCCTATTGGCCAGGGAAAAATCAAAAAAGAGAAGAGGATTCTGGGAGATGTAGTCCCAATAGCTGTCTGGCTGGCCCTTTGCAATTCTAGGGGGGGGGGCCTAGGGGGGAACTGCTGCCCCCAGCATGCCTGAAGGGGAGGGAGAGAGAGCCAGGCTATGAGTGACAAGCTGCATCTGGTGACATTCATTGGTGACAAGTGACAGGCTGTATCTAATGACACTCATTGGTGACAAGTGACAGGCTGTATCTGGTGACACTTATTGGTGACAAATGACAGGCTGTATCTGGCGACAGGCATGGTGACAAGTGACAGGTTGCATCTGGTGACACTCATTGGTGACAAGTGACAGGCTGTATCTGGTGACAGGCATGGTGACAAGTGACAGGCTGTATCTGGTGACAAGTGACAGGCTGCATCTGGTGACACTCATTGGTGACAAGTGACACTCTGCATCTGGTGACACTCATTGGTGACAAGTGACAGGCTGCATCTGGTGACACTCATTGGTGACAAGTGACAGGCTGTATCTGGTGACACTCATTGGTGACAAATGACAGGCTGTATCTGGCGACAGGCATGGTGACAAGTGACAGGTTGCATCTGGTGACACTCATTGGTGACAAGTGACAGGCTGCATCTGGTGACACTCATTGGTGACAAGTGACAGGCTGTATCTGGTGACAAGTGACAGGCTGCATCTGGTGACACTCATTGGTGACAAGTGACACTCTGCATCTGGTGACACTCATTGGTGACAAGTGACAGGCTGCATCTGGTGACACTCATTGGTGACAAGTGACAGGCTGCATCTGGTGACACTCATTGAAGACAAGTGACAGGCTGCATCTGGTGACACTCATTGGTGACAAGTGACAGGCTGTATCTGGTGACACTCATTGGTGACAAGTGACAGGCTGTATCTGGCGACAGGCATGGTGACAAGTGACAGGCTGCATATGGTGACAAGTGACAGGCTGCATCTGGCAACCGGCATGGTGACAAGTGACATGCTGCATCTGGCAACAAGGCATGGTGACAAGTGCCCCTCTCTGTTCACTACCCTCTCTCTCAGCCCCCTCTCTCAGCCCCTCTCTCAGCCCCACCTCTCTGAGCCCCCCTCTCTGTCAGCCCATCTCTCTGTCCACTACCCTCTCGCTGAGCCCCTCTCTCTCTCTCTCAGCCCCTCTCTCTCTCAGCCCCCCTCTCTGAGCCCCTCTCAGCCCCACCTCTCTCTCAGCCCCACCTCTCTCTCAGCCCCATCTGTCTCTCAGCCCCCTCTCTGAGCCCCCCTCTCTCTCAGCCGCCTCTCTGAGCCCCTCTCTCTCTCTCAGCCCCCTCTCTGAGCCCCTCTCTCTCTCAGCCCCTCTCTGAGCCCCTCTCTCTCTCTCAGCCCCCTCTCTGAGCCCCCCTCTCTCTCAGCCCCCTCTCTGAGCCCCCCTCTCTCTCAGCCCCCTCTCTGAGCCCCTCTCTCTCTCTCAGCCCCCTCTCTGAGCCCCCCTCTCTCTCAGCCCCCTCTCTGAGCCCCTCTCTCTCTCTCAGCCCCCTCTCTGAGCCCCTCTCTCTCTCAGCCCCACCTCTCTCAGCCCCTCTCTCTCTCTCAGCCCCTCTCTCTGTCAACTACCCTCTCGCTGAGCCCTCTCTCTCTCTCAGCCCCCCTCTCTCTCAGCCCCCCTCTCTCTCAGCCCCTCTCTCTCTCAGCCCTCTCTCTCTCAGCCCCCTCTCTGAGCCCCTCTCTCTCTCAGCCCCTCTCTCTGTCAACTACCCTCTCTCTGAGCGCCTCTCTCTCTCAGCCCCCTCTCTGAGCCCCTCTCTATCCACTACCGTCTCTTTGAGCCACTCTCTCTCTCTCTCAGCCCCCTCTCTGTCCACTACTCCCTCTCTGAGCCCTCTCTCTCTCTCTCTTAGCCCCTCTCTCTGTCCACTCCTCTCTCTCAGCCCCACCTCTCTCTCAGCCCCACCCCTCTCTCTGAGCCCCTCCCTATGTCCACTACCCTCTCTCTTAGCCCTTCTCTCTCAGCCCCATCTCTGAGCCCCTCTTTCTCTGAGCCCCTCTTTCTATCTGAGACTCTCTCTCTCTGAGCCCCTCTCTCTCTCACCCTTACCCCCTCTCTCTTTCAGTCTCACCTCTCTCTCTCTCTTTCAGTTTCACCTCTCTCTCTCTTTCAGTCTCACCTCTCTCTCTTTCAGCCTCACCTCTCTCTCTTTCAGCCTCACCTCTCTCTCTCTCCCTCTCTCTCTCTCTCTCTCTCTGTGGTGGGCACTAATAGGCTGCATTTGGTGGACACTAATAAGGCTGCATTTGGTGGGCACTGGTGGGCTGTAATTGGTGAGCGATGGTAGGCTGCATTTGATGGGCACTGATAAGGCTGCATTTGATGGGCACTGATAAGGCTGCATTTGATGGGCACTGGTGAGGCTGCATTGATCTTTTGCACCATGTCTGCAGTCTCTGACCATCTCTTGTATCATGTTAGAAGTCTCTGACCATCTCCTGTATTATGTATGGGGGCTCTTTCTAAACAGACTCCCTAACAGAGGCCCTCTCTGTGTCCATTAGAAAGACCCCCCTCCAGGTCCAATTAGAGTACTATGCTTCTCTTCCTGTATTTTGTTTATTGTTAAGAGATCATGGGAGGATCCCAGGGTAACAATGACTCCTTAGGGGAGCATCTCTGTGTTTGAATCGTTGCCTTAGAAACATTTGTAAAGGGGGAGGAGTTAGTAAGGTGACCACGCCCTTGTAGGGGCGCCATAAATATTTCTGCCCCCAGGCGCCTGTGACCCTAGAATCGGCCCTGGCGACGGCGTAGCGTAAATGGGCCCGGCGGAATTTAAATTGGGCAGGTAGGGGGCATGTAGTATTTAAAATAGGCGCGATCCCGCAGCGAACGTACTGCGCATGCGCCGGCCGTCAATGTATCCCAGTGCGCCATGCTCCAAATTATGACAGTGTTTTTGACATGAACGTCAATGACGTCAATCCCCATTCACGGACGAGTTACGCAAACGACGTAAAACTTTTCCAATTCGACGCGGTCACGACGTCAATACTTAACATAGGATGCGCCTGCTTTTTGTTGCTTTATCTTTACGCCGGGAAAACCCTTACGTAAACGTCGTAAAGTGACTGCGTCGGGCCTGCGTACGTTCGTGACTTGCCGTATCTCGCTGATTTACATATTCTCGGCGTAAATCAGCGAGAACGCCCCTGGCGGCCATTTTAAAACTGCCTTTAAGATCCGACGGTGTAATACAATTACGCCTGTCGGATCTTTGCTGCAAACCTGCGTATCTTGTTTTCTGCATACAGAAAACAGATAAGCCGGCGCAAAGTGTGAGTTATGCCGTCGTATCACTGATACGCCGGCGTAACTCTACCTGAATCTGGCCCACTGTGTGGTGGAAATCTAACACTGCACATCTTCCTAAACACACCTTTCCCACTGTGAAACATGGTGGTGGCAGCATCATGATGTGGGAATGATTTTCTTCAGAAGGGACGGGGAAGCTGGTCAGAGTTGATGGAAAGGTAGATGGAGCCAAATACAGGCCAATATTTGAAGAAAACTTGTTAGAGTCTGCAAAAGACTTGAGACTGGGGCAGAGGTTCACCTTCCAGTGGGACAATGACCCCAAACATACAGCCAGAGCTACAATAGAATGGTTTAGATCAAAGCATTTTCATGTGTTAGAATGGCCCAGTCAAATTCCAGACTTAAATCCAATTGACAATCTGTGGAAAGACTTGAAAATTGTTGTTCACAGACACTCTCCATCCAATCTGACAGAGCTTGAGCTATTTTGCAAAGAACAATTGGCAAAATGTGACTCTCTAGATAAGCTGGTAGAGGCATCCCCAAAAAGACTTGCTGCTGTAATTGCAGTGAAAGGTGGTTCTACAAAGCATTGATTTACAGGGGCTATATACAATTGCACACAACAGATTTCACATATTTATTTGTAACAACATTTGAAAAGCATTTATCACTTTTATTCCACTTCACAATAATGTGCCACTTTGTGTTGGTCTATCACATAAAATCCCAATTAAAAATACATTTATGTTTTTGATTGTAATATGACAAAATGTGGAAAATTTCAAGGGATATGAATACTTTTTTAGGGCGCTGTAAAGTAAACACTTTTTTTTATAGGCTAACAAATATGCAAAAATGTAAAAAAAAAAACTGTTCTAATATTAAGTAATTTATTATTTTCTTGAATAGTACACCAGACAGTTACACTATAGATGGCACTGTGGATGAACACTGCACCCTGTAGTTGGTGTTTATTTGCAGAATGAAGTCTTTCTTCTTTGTACAGTAAAGCCTCTAGCCTGCATGTGATCCCTGGGTCGGAGCTGACAAAGTGGCCACATGATCATTCTGATTGGTTCCTGATAGTCAATGATGCAATCAATGAAAGCAGAGAAGAGAGGGAGTGGGAGTGGCCATGCAAAGTGTTGGCTGCTTACTGTCAAAGGGATTGTGGCTGTTTAATAAAGGTACTATTTTACTTATTCATAGTTGTACCTCTCCAGTATGTAGGTTGGCTGATAGCATTGCAGGGTATCCATTCAATTCATTGTCAAAAGGTATAGAGTTTTAAAGATAGCCATACTGTATAAAATCTGACTATGTCATTTCTCAACAATCTCCTTTAGATTTACCAAAGCTAAATAATATGTGGACCGGAAAATGCTTTTAATTTTTAATCAGTCAGGCAGGCCATCATACTACATATTTAAAAAGATCATGCACACATGCCTTCCCTTCCCTTTAGCACACACATCCTCTCCTTTACACCCATTTCTTTCCCACCAATATTCCCACCATTGCTGGGCAATACACTGGATCTCCATTCATTCATTCACCAGCCCCACTGCCATCCTTTGGCATAAATCCCACACTCACTTAACCACGGGCACTCACACGGCCCATTTAATTCCCCCCCCCTTTTTTTCTCATTCACACTTTTGTTGGGCTCACAGTGATTGATATATTTTTTTATTCACCTTTTTTCTTTTACCAGCACCTGAATGTGTGTCCCATGTGTGCCCACCTCACCTTTTGGCATTGTGCTGTGGCTGTCCCATATTTTCCTTGGCTGATGTCCCACGCCATCCTATCCTTGGCTCTCCTCATGATTGGAGAGTCCTTGGATTGTGGGGGATCCATCCCCGCCTCAACCCCGGGGGAGACAGTTTATCCAGGACCACCATCCCATTCCATTTTTTGGAACGCTTGGGCTACCCTTTTGGGCTTGGCTATAGGTAATGTATCATACCATCTGACTCGGTTTTGTTGCAACTATGACCTAACTATTGAGACCGCATTGACTCACTTGTCTGTTCATCTATTCTCCTTTTTCTAGCAAATTTTTACGCACCCCACTCCTGATGACTGGCTTTTAACGCCAAGAAACGCGTCTATGCTCAGGGATGCCAAGATAAGCTTGCCCAATCATGTATCTCATCAAACTGTTCTCTTTTACATTTTACATATTTTTTTTGGATAATCATGTTCACTGTATCCGTATGTCAATTTATTGTGATTGCTTTTATTAGTCATGTCCTGGATTTTGAATATTAAATATGCCAATGTGATTATTACTACATGTATTATGCCTTTGTCTGCATGATCTTTGTATTATATATTATGATACATATTACATTATTAATTTTATATTTGACTCTTTGATTTTCATTTTTCGGATTGATTACTCAGCAATTCTTTTTGGCCACAGAGTTCCTTGTTAGGCTTGTCGAGAAACTTGACAAGCTGTCTTTGCGTACACACTGTCAAGACCAAATCTCCTTGTTCTCAAACGTGGTGACGTGCAACACATAGACGGCAGGGGAAGTCCGATTCCACTGGCACAACCCTTGGGGCTGCTTTTGCTAATCTCATGTTACTGCGTGTTAAGTAAAAGTTTGGTAAGAGACATTTGCACTTTTCAGTCTGTTACAGCGTGACAAATGTGCTATTTCCATTGCGAACGCTACTTTTACAGAAGGAGCGCAGGTTTCTAAGCATACACACCAACGTGTTTCTCGGCGAAAACCAGTCTGACGAGGAACATGACGAGGAAATTGAGACTCCCGTCGAGGAAAAAGAGAACTTGTTTACCCCCATGGATCCCCAAGCCTGAGGCTTTACTCCCATTTATCCCCAAGCCTGAGATGTTACTCCCACTGATACCCAAGCCTGAGGCTTTACCCCCACTAATCCCCAAGCCTGAGCCTTTACTCCCACTGATCCCCAAACCTGAGGCTTTACTCCCACTGATCCCCAAGCCTGAGGCTTTACTTCCACTGATCCCAAGCCTGAGGCTTTACTTCTACTGATGCCAAGCCTGAGCCTTTACTTCCACTGATCCCCAAGCCTGAGGCTTTACTCCCACTGATCCCCAACCCTGAGGCTTTACTCCCATTTATCCCCAAGCCTGATGCTTTACTCACACTGATGCTGGGACATTTTCTACTTCCTCTGGCTACAGTTTGCCCCCCCCTCCCGAGGTCTAAAGGACAGTATACTGGCCCTTTGTTTAGGAAGTTTGGAGTAAGATATCACTTACAGCTCTTATATCTTGTGTGATACCCACAGATTTATGCTAAAGAATTTTTCCCCTCAGAAAATATTTTTGCTTTGAATAAAGGATGTTGGGCAACAGCATATATTTAAAATGTCACTTAATTTCTCAGCCTTCATGTGAAATAGTGATGTGATGTTCTTTCCCTAAGGATTTCATTCCCTGCAAGGTTGTGATATGAATGTTCAAATTTAGAACCAGTTATATTTCCCTTGTACACACGACATGAGAGCTTTTGGCTAAGAATCTCGTCCGTGTATATGCTCCATCGCAGTTTTTCTGACATCTTTTTTTCCGCCGGAATTCCCGGCAGTGTTTTTCCCTTCTGGAAAACCGGTTGTGTATATGCTTTCCCGAGGGGAAGAAAAACCGCACATGCTCAAAATAAAGTATGAGACGGAAGCGCTCGTTCTGGTAAAACTAGCGTTCGGAATAGAGATAGCACATTTGTCATGCTGTAACGGACTGAAAAGCACGAAGACTGAAAAGCGCAAATCGTCTCTCACCAAACTTTTACTAACACGAGGATCAGCAAAAGCAGCCCAAAGGGTAGCGCAGTTTGAATGTAACTTCCCCTTTATAGTCCCGTCGTACGTG
Organism: Rana kukunoris; assembly: GCA_029574335.1. Classification (NCBI taxonomy): domain Eukaryota; kingdom Metazoa; phylum Chordata; class Amphibia; order Anura; family Ranidae; genus Rana; species Rana kukunoris. The sequence goes on along the minus strand of CM056052.1, from coordinate 345,463,227 downwards.
GTGTATGTTACCGCGCTTTGACCTGGCGGTATTTGGCCTGAACATGTGTATGCAAGGCAGGCTTGAGAGGAATCCCGTCGGAAATTTTTTTTTTTTTTTTTCCTGCCAAGAAAAACGGTTGTGTGTACGAGGCATCAGATTGAAAAACCCAGGTGGTGCTCTATAATCTGCAGAAGAGCAATAGGTATGACTGATAGCACTGCTTGCAAATTTAGTTCAGTTCAGAGATATAACAACATGTTTTCGGTGGTATATTAAACAGACCAAATTGACGCAAACAAGATAAGTTCACAGTTGGCTTTTGCACGTACTTTGATTCATTGGAGGAAGTTCAAAGAGAGGGGAGACATATATAAATCTACATGTACACATTGGTACCACATAGCTAAATATATCAACTTCAGATAAAAAGTTCTGGACAGGCGCTTTCTGATACCATAAAGGAACTGAAAAACACTACTCATATGAATGTGCAAACAATTGCAATTACACAAAAGAACTAATTGGCTAGAATTGAATAATTGATAGACAGAACTGTATGTGTGTTAATTTGCATAAAATCGGCAGACCTTTATTTGAGAATAATTAATAAAGTTCCTTTTATAGTAAAGTTTCCTTATTACTTCTCTTAAGCACAATACATGCTTAGAAATGCCAGAAGTTATTTGCTGTGAAATGTTTCCTTTCTACTCTGTTCTGAATTTGTTGGATTTAACTGCTCCTATGTGACCCAGACTTTTCAAACTTTTCCTAGGAGACCTGATAAAAGGTGTATTCAATGCCAAGGTGCATTCTGTTCAAGTATATTGTTGGCATCAATAGCTATGCTTTGGTAAATTAAAAAGCTAAGATTTATATTATAGATTGCTGAGGAACTGAAGAATGCAAAGTCTGATCTTTCAAGAAAAACACAGCTTACACTTTCCAAGAAATGAAGTACACTGCCATGAATCAGTCCACCATGGAGACAAAACATCACTGACCAAAGTAACCTTCCACAACAAAATTGTTGTTTTATTACTAGCTTATCTACAGTATAAGATATGGAAGAAAAATAAAAAAAACCTTCAGTGTTAACGCTATATTTATATTTCTTATGTTTGATTGTCCCTTGCTTGGTTTCTACAGATTGCATACCTTATATACTCGAGTATAAGCCGGCCTGAATATAAGTAGAGGCACCTCAAAACGCTGGGAAAACTTATTGACTCGAGTATACGCCTAGGGTGGGAATTGCAGCTATTGTAAGTGGAAAAGAGGATCAACTTTGCCCATCTGCAGTCTCTCTGTGCCAATTTGAAGCCTCACTGTGCCCATCTGCAGCCTCACTGTGCCCATCTGCAACCTCACTGTGCCCATTTGCAACCTCACTGTGCCCATTTGCAACCTCACTGTGCCCATCTGCAGCCTTACTGTGCCTATCTGCAGCCTCATGTATCTTTGATCTCCCACTGTGTCATGCAACTGCAGTGGGCAGCTGTCTACTGTAACAAAGCCCCGCCTCCTTCTCGTCCGTTTCCCAGCATTGTTATCAGTGTTCAGTGTTCTGTCTATCAAGGAGGAGGAGGAGTCAGGGCTTTGTTACAGTGGATGGCCGTCGAACAGTTAAGACTGAAATGACGGTACATGAGGCTGCAAATGGGCACAGTAAGGCTGCAGATGGGCATAGTGAGGCTTAAAATGGGCACAGTGAGGCTACATTCACTTTAAGCTTTAAAAAAAGAATGCAGCCACTACATCTGATTAATAGTAAGCTATAATTGATTTAATTTTTGTTTTTAAAGTGTTACTAAACTCACAACAGTAAAATCAGTCTCTAGATAGCAAGCAATTGAGCTGCAAGTTTGAAAATGACTTGCTAAGTTATTGCCAGACTTCACAAATGTATTGCACAAATGCAACAAGTCTGCCTTTCATGACTCCAGATCAACTTTCTTAGCAAACATTTTGCAAGTCTGCTGCAAATTCTGGTTCAGTTGTGTTGTACAATAGTCATTGTGTCAGGGGTCACTGTGGTTGAACTTTCATGCTGTAGACTTGCAGAGCTCTTGCTGTAGACTCACCACTACAACTTTGCTCTTGCTAGAGACTTATTAGGCAAATTTACTACAAACTGGAAAAGTGTCAACTAAAACTTGTGCTCAAGTGCTCTGCAAGTGTACAACTTGGCAGTGAAAATGTGCAGTGAGTTAACAGACTTACAATTCAACACTGCCACAAATGTGTGGCAAGTTATCCTTGCTATATGGGTCTGTATATGCAGTAAAGCATGCTTGTTATTAGGGTTGCAACAATACCGACACTAGCATCGGTATCAGTACTTGTACTCGTGTAAATGCTCCCGATGCCTAGTCTGATACTTGGACACTCAGGGATGATCAGTGCGGCAGCAGATGACGTTATAATCACCGATCACCTTGCGTTGCTTTCAATAAAGCAGCTGAAAGCCGCGGAGGGGAGAGGAAGTGAAGTGGTTGTCAGCTGTTTTGTTGAAAGCCACGCTGGGTGATTGGTGATTATAACGTCACCTGCTGCCGCACAGATCATCCCTAAATGTCCAGGTATCACCACACAAGGAGATCAGTGATTATAAGTTTCCCGCCACCATACCGATTATCCCTGAGTGTCCCCTATATCCTCCCCTGGCTCCCCTTTGTGTCCTCCTCTGTGCTCCTCCGGTCCCCCCATCCTCCTGCTGTCCCCCTTTGTGTGCTCCTCCGGTCCCCCATCCTTCTTCAGTCCCCCCGTCCTCCTCCAGTCTCCCTCCATGTGCTCTTCTGGTCCCCCTTTCCTCCTCTGGTCCCCCTTATTGTTCCCCCCACCCATGCTTCTCTGCCCCCTCTGTCCTGAACTGGATGGTGAGCAGAGGAAAGAGCCGGTAAAACTATCATTTACCGGCTCCTTCCTTTTCTGAATGCACAGGGTCAGTGATCATAGACACTGACTATTCATAACTGAGCATCGCAAACTGTGTTTATGATGCTTCAGTTTATGAATGAAGAGGAGCCACTGTCTCCTCTCCATTCATCTCCAGTGCAGCTGAGAAAAAGAATGGGGAAATTTCTATCCTCAGTCCCTTTCCATGTCTCAAAGGGGAGATGTCAGGGGTCTGTTTAGACCCATGGCATCTGACCAAAGCCCCCCTCCCCCCCCCACAGGGTTGAATAAAAAAAATAAAAAGGAAACATTGTAATAAATAAATATTTTAATGTAAGATTGTAAAAATAATAGCAAATGTAATAAAATAAAAACACTGACACTGACTGTGCACCCCAACCACAAAAAGAAAACATTGTAATTATATATATATATATATATATATATATATATATATATATATATATATATATATATATATATATATATATATATATGTTAGTATATTATATAAACAAATGTAATAAACAATTGTAAATATAAAATTGTGAAAAAAAAATACTGACACAGTTCACACCTCATCATTGCCCATCAGTGCTGCATATTAGTGCCACTGTCACATGACATTAAAAAAAGTATTGGTTATCAGCAAGTACTTGAACAAAGGCATCGGTACTTGTACTCGGTCTTAAAAAAGTGGTATTTGTGCAACCTTATTTGTTATGCTCACTGTGTAACCTAAGGGGTTAATCCATTGTGTAAAAAGGCTGTGTGATCCTACCTTCTCTGATCCTCCCCTTCTTCCACTTTCCCCAATATATCTCCTGATAAGACAGAGCCTTTGGAGTTACTCTGAACATGCCCAATCAGCACTATCTAGACAAAGGGTTAGGGGTCATTCAGCATCATAGGACAGTCAGAGTAGAATGAAAACTCCTCCTACAAGCTTTAATCAGACACTAATTGAAGTCAGAAAACTATGTATATAGCAGTTTATATTTACTAAAATAATTGCATTTCCATGTTCTGTGTACTGTGGGAGACCCAATATAGAAACACTTTAGGCCCTGTACACACAATCAGACATGTCTGATGAGACTTGTCTGACGGACCGTTTTCATCAGACAACTCTGAACTTGCCTGATGGTCTGATGTGCGTACACACCATCGGACCAAAATCCGATCAGACCAGAACGCGGTGACGTAGAACACAACAACGTGATGAAAAACCGAAGTTCAATGCTTCCAAGCATGTGTCGACTTGATTCTGAGCATGCGCGGGTTTTTGGTCCGATGCTTTTGTGTACTAACCATCGAACCTGTCCGACGGACAGGTTCCATCAGACAGGTTTTAAAGCATGTTTTAAAACTTTGATCTGACGGACAACAGTCTGATGGGCCGTACACACCATCAAACTGGTCCGATTAAACTGGTCTGCAGACCAGTTTCATCAGACATGTCTGATCGTGTGTACAGGGCCTTAGGTTTTACAGCTCCTATGTTTTATAAATTAGATTTATTTGAAAAAAGAAAAATCTGCTTTCACACAGTTGAGGTAGACACTGCTGTATTCTTTCAGGTGTGACCAGTCCTTAGCTACAGTATGTCCCGTAATTCTACAGAGTGGGTTTAACCTGTAGATGAAATCCACATGTTCTGATCCATTGTAGATTTTTTGAAGGAAACCAATGCAATGCAAATGTCAATAGAAATGCATAGAAAACTACAGGGACTGCCACTGCTAGTCTTTACTAAAAAAAAAAAATGCCTGCCTTGCTAATTCAGTTGAGCTGATTTTCTACAGAAGTAAAGAATACACACTGTGAATGTTTCCTTACCTAAAGGCAGCCATACACGGTTCGAATTTCGAAATGATTTTTTTTCGAAAATCTTATTAAAGAGTTTTCATACAAATTTCGCACCGTTAGTGGGCTGCAGCAACAGCCAATTTTCATGCGGCAATCAAATTTGGGAAACCCGACATGTTGGAAATGTTTTGAAAAACAAATGATTTTCTGATCAATGAGAATCGTGCGAGAAATGTAATAGAAAAAAAAATGCGCATGTGCAAGAAAAAAATATTCCCGGAGAGAAAAGAATATTCCCGGCAACATGAAGGTTTGGTCGGCCGAATTTCGAAAATCAATGGTGGCATCATCAGATCACAAAAAAACGAACTTTCTGATTTTGAAAAGAAAATTTGTTCGAAATTGGACCGTGTCTGGTCTGATTTAGTGAACAAGGTGAAACATAATTACACAATTTTTGCTTGAACTCCTTTAGTATGCCACTTCTGACATCGCTCTAACATTACTTGTTCAATGCCTTTTTCAGGTCAGCCGCTAATTACTGTAAATAGTCCAGAAGGTCAGTATAAGGGCCTGTGTATACAGGCTTGTGTTCACTTCAAACAGGATTTGTATTACCATACAAGTCTATAGTAATTCTAAACTTGTTTGGCGCAAGTCAGATGAGTCTTAAACTAATGTCAACCTGAGGACACAAGCTCAGCCCTTACATCATGCAAACAGCATTTACAGATGAAGGCCAGCAGTGGTAGCCTACATATTGCTTTCAGTACAGGGTCCTTTAACCCCTCCAAACTGGAGGCAAGCCAACCATGTTATTAACAACCTTTAAATTTGTGGTCATTGACTTTTTAGCCAATGCTGTTATAACTATATTTCTTTCAAATTTAACATGTTGATCTTACCTTAAACTGCTGTAGTGGAACTTTTTGTTCAATCGGCTTGAAGAGTAGACACTGACTTTGCCCAGTGATTCATTTTAATTTTATAAATTCAGTGTCTTCAACTGTTAGACCTGCGCGAGCCGACCTGCAGCTACGGCGATCTGCGCATGAGAGCCAACCTGCCGCCGTATAACGACGGCGGCTGGTCGGCTAGTGGTTAATGCATAGAATGCATTAATATTAAAAACCTTTTGCCTTTACGACCCCTTTAATAATAAGTCTACAGGGGTTCAGCCAGAAGGCTAGGTACTGCTGTAAGGGGAATTGATGATTTTAGGTGTATGATGAGACACACCCTGTTGAGTAGATAAGGAACAATGTCAGTGGACAACCTTGCCACAGAACAACGGAACTGCTACAAACCTGAGAGGTACCTCATGACATGCCTGTAATCCATCATTGCTAGGTGAAGATCTTCATCTGTGGGGTCCTCACACAATGGGGGTTCCGGAATTACAATAACCCAGGCAATAATAGAGTTTCTGAGGTGGTGAAGAATAAAGTAACAGATGACACGGCAAACAATCAGCTTGTGTCACGGGCAAGGAATGGTAGCTGAAAATGTGCAGTCAAAGACGACTGCACACTTTCAGAGTGGAAGTTCCAGTAGTAAGGTGTGTAGCGTCCCCTTTCTTTCAGAAAAGGCGCTACGCTAAAGTTAGAGGGGGAGAGTGGGAGAGTTATTTTGCTCCCACTCCTAATTGTGCTTAATTGGGCCGCTGTCAGCCCTGAATTATCCTGTGGGTCATACTGTGCTTCAGAGATGTAGTTTCATCTCTGGGTGGCAGGTGGTGCCAGAGGGATTCAGGCAGGGTATATCTGTGGCAGACGCCATTGTTCGGCGTTCTTCGCGGGTTCCAGGTGCGGCACCCACCTTTGGGGTGTACGCACCCAACGGACCCCGGCGACATGGCCTGCCAGGTCGGGGTCGAATGCTACGTGGAGTTCCCTGCTGATGCTGTAAAGGGGCCCTAGCGACTTGCTGGGGACTTACATCTACTGAAGAGATCCTAAGCTGTATGCTGTTCGATGGGGGATCGGCTTGAGGAGCACCCGGAGGCAGGTGATCTAAAAGGGCTTGAACGAACCATCGGGGATCTGGTCGCCAGGAACTGACAGATAACCATAGACTGTCAGCTGGTGACCCCTACTAAAAGAGAACTTTCTGTCAGGATTCGCTCTACAGTCCAACATTGGGCCTGTGGCAGAGGTATTCATCTTGAAACGCTAAATTCTACTAGAGCCAAGTCAGTGAGAGAGACTTGTTCCTCCCAGCAACCTTAAGTGACGTTCCGGCTGCCAGGCTTGTGGCAGAAGTCTGTCCGGAGGCACTTCACCCACTCTGGCTAGAGTGGTGATGAATTGTTCTACTACGGAGAACAGGACTGCTCTCTCTTTTCATCCGTTGGGGTAAAAACACACAAAAATGTAGATAACCCAATACCGCGCGCCCTCACCTTACTTTCATCCCTCTGTTCTGTTGCAAAGACAAATATATGCAGAAATATTTTAATATATGCATAATAATATATGCGTATATAACATACCTCCCAGATCCAGTTTGTGTCGACAGTATGGCCAATTGATGTGTAGCAGAATCTACAGGTAACTTAAAGTGGTATTAAGCCCAAAACCAAAAATGTTATATTTTGCAGCTTAGCGATTAGATGTGATGGTTATATTTTTTTTGGCTTTCCCGCCTCTATTTTCATCCGGTGACCTGGCTAGTAACACACCTCCTGTATTATACAGACACTACACTGGACCAAGAAGCACAGTGGGCACAGGGGACAAGTTTATGATCTCATTCTGCTATATATATACACGCACACACACAAGAGGTCTTCCAAAAGTTGCTGCATTTTTATAATTTAGTAGAGTTAAAAAAAGTGCAGTTTCCCCCTAATGTTAGTCGCTATTTAACCACTTCCCCACCGCGCCATAAGCATTTTACTGCTACGGCGCGGTGGAGTTACTTTGACACGACGTCCCTGGGACGTCGTCGTGCACTTCCGTGATTGCGCGTCCCCTGGGACGCGCTCGTGAAAGTGTCCATGCTCGACGGGTCTAGAAGACCCGGCGCATCACGGATCACGGTAAATTGCCGCTGATAGCGGCCGTTTACCACGTGATCGCGCCGTCAATACCCCAGTACCCAACAATACCCCAGTACCCAACAATACCCCAATACTCGGAAATTCCCCAGTACCCGGCAATACCCCAATACCCGGCAATACCCCAATACTCGGCAATACCCCAGTACTCGGCAATACCCCAGTACTCGGCAATACCCCAGTACTCGGCAATACCCCAGTACTCGGCAATGCCCCAGTACCCAACAATACCCAACAATACCCCAGTACCCAACAATACCCCAGTACCCAACAATACCCCAGTACCCAACAATACCCCAATACTCGGCAATACCCCAATACTCGGCAATACCCCAGTACTCGGCAATACCCCAGTACTCGGCAATACCCCAGTACTCTGCAATACCCCAATACTCGGCAATACCCCAATACCCTGCATGATACTTTGCAATACCCCAATACTCTGCAATACCGCCTATGGGGATTTTTAAGTAGCGAAGTTTGGCGCCATTCCACGAGCGTGCGCAATTTTGAAGTGTGACATGTTGGGTATCTATTTACTCGGCGTAACTTCATCTTTCACATTTTGAAAAAAAATTGGGCTAACTTTACTGTTTTGTTTTGTTTTGAGCACAAAACAGTTTTTTTTTAAAAACACGCGTTCAATAAATTTCTGCGAAAATACCGTGCGAGATAAAAAGTTGTAACGGCCGCCATTGTATTCTCTAGGGTCTTTGCTAAAAAAGCATATATATAATGTTTTGGGGTTCTATGTAATTTTCTAGCAAATAAATGATGATTTTTCCATGTAGGAGAGAAATGTCAGAATTGGTGTGGGTGTTCCAGAACGCCTGATGGTGCTCCCTGCATGTTGGGCCTCTGTATGTGGCCACGCTGTGTAAAAGTCCCACACATGGGGTATCACCATACTCGGGAGGAATAGCAGAATGTGTTTTGGGGTGTAATTTGTGGTATGCATATGCTGTGTGTGAGAAATAACCCACTAATATGACAGAAACAAGTTTTTTTTTTGTTTTTGTTTTTTACAGAATTTTCAGTCGTTTTTCTTTTATAGCGCAAAAAATAAAAAACCCAGAGGTGATCAAATACCACCAAAAGAAAGCTCTATTTGTGTGAAAAAAAGGACAAAAATTTCAAATGGGTACAATGTTGTATGACTGAGTAATTGTCATTCAAATTGTGAGAGCACCGAAAGCTGAAAATTGGTCTGGTTAGGAAGGGGGTTTAAGTGCCCAGTGGTCAAGTGGTTAAAGAATAAACTCCGACTGAGTTCCGCTCAAGCTGTCTTACATACACAAGGACACACCAAATTCTGACTGTCAAAATTGCTGTAACATACAACACTGCGTCGAGCCTAGAAAAATTAAGTTCAATGCTTCCGAGCATGCGTTGAATTGTTTCCGAGCATGCGTGTTTTTTTTCTCCGTCGGAATTCCATACAGACCAATGGAATTTCCAATAGAAAAAAAGAGAACATGTTCTCTTTCTAAGTCCGTCGAAATTTCCAACGCAAAAAAGTCCGATGGGGCATACACACGGTCGGAATATCCGATGAAGGCATTTTTAATGCCTTGTGTACAAGGCATTAAGCATCTCCAGGGAGAATAAGTTTAATGTTTGTAGTTATCTGCGGCCTTGCTTGCTGCAGCTTGGCATTGCATGCTATTGCTAAGTCTGTGATCTACAAGTAGCCCAGATCCTCTTCCATATTTAATCATGCACTCATATTTTTAGCTTTCAAGTGCATCACGTTATAATTTTCTACATTAAACCTCATCTGCAATTTTGCCCACCCCATAACTATATTATATTAGTCATTGCTCTGCTTGGCTTTGCATAATCAGCAAACACGGAGGCCGAGTTATTTAATCCAACTTTAATTGTTTATGAACAAGTTAAACAAAATTGGTCCCAGAACAGAGCCCTGGGGTACCTCACTCATAACTCCAAACCATTTAACAAAAAATTTGATATTAATCATCAACTTTTGGACCTGCTCTTGTAACCAGTTTCCTATCCAGGTAAATATGATCTCATTATTTGAAGATGGAAACTACTGAATGTCTCAGAATCATCAGCACCTCATCCCTTATTTGAAAATTACATAATAAAGAACCAAGATATGGGATTTTTTTAAATGCCAAAACATAACATGTAATTAAAAATACATCATTTTTTTAATAAGAAACACCTAAAAATCAACATATTGTTGTCAAAAATAACCATACAATACATGGAACAAATGCAACTGATTATAATCTCTACATGTTTCGCCAAACAATGGCTTCTTCAAGAGAACTTTTATTAGGCACTGCATGTATGATCACTGAGTGTTAATAAGTATTTTGCTTTAAAATCCAATAAATATTTGGCTCCAGAACCACAGGGGAAGACCGATATGGATAATTGGGAAAATCACAGAGAGAGGCACAATGATGCACCCTATTGGCCCATCCTTCTGATAGTTTACATAATATTAAAGTTAGGCTGATTGGTCTGTAGTTCCCAGGTATATAGGGTTCCGGTCCTCTTTTGAATATTGGTACTTGTTTGCTTTACTTTATTCGGCTGGTACCATTCCAGTCAGTAAGCTTTTCCTTACAAATTAGGAACAATGATCTAGCTATAACATTGTTAAGTTCTTGAAGTCTTTTTTGAACGCTGGTCCCTGTCAGCCACAAGGGTAAATTCAATATACTGTTATCAGCATTACTGTCTTGTGTATTCTAGCAATGAATACAAAGCTTCCTCTGACTGACTCAGAGAGGTGGACTCATGATGTCACAACCTCTAACTCAGCCAAACACAGGTAGCTTTGTATTCATTGCTTTCTCTGAATGACTGGGCGCCGCTGTGATATGCTCTACTGTGTTCCGGGTATGAAACAAGTTATGTCTCAAACCCTGAAAACACAGTGTTGTATGCTGTATGTAGCCTCAGCTACATACAGTTCATACCATACATCCAGCGGCCTCACATGTTAGTAAGGAGCTTGGCTCAAACAAATGATGTAAAGTATGGGGTTCAGCTTTAAAACCTCTGTCGGAAAGCTATTCAGGATCTGAAGAGCTTTCTCTTTACTTCCTGTCTTGGGGATGCAAAAATAGGTTAAATGAATTTTTTACTAAATTTGGGGAAAATCCTCATACGTAGTCAGTTATCACCTGAGCAAGTGTCTCCTTTGGAAAATGTATCCCGACCTCTTGTTTCAGATGCCAGCTGTAAAAATTTTGATCTTCCATCACTTTCTGTCCCAGTAAAAATGATCAGAAAGTTTACTAGTCACCTCCAAAAAATTTTGAAACACTTGGTTCTACTGGTAAGAATTCAAACCACAGATAAATACAAGGCCGTTATGCAACAGCCATAATAAGTTGATTGATCCCAAACACTTATAACCTCGCCTTATTCACCTCAATCACATGTCTTGATTCACCTGGGTTCATGGGAGACACTAGTTTACCAGTTCATTGCTCGTTTACTGGGCCTCCAATCATCATCTCGCTGATCATGTGACCAGTGAGGTGAAGTATATATATTCTCAATATTCATTTGATGTGTGTACTTGCTATGACTAAGCACTGAAGCTACAGTGCGAAACGTTAGCTTTTGTCCCAATTTTTGCTGGGTTGTGCCACCCTTGGCAGCAACAACTACAATCAAGCATTTACGATAACTGACAATAAGCCTTTCCCATTGCTGCGGAGGAATTTTGGCCCACTCTTTTTTATAGAATTGTTTTTATTTAGCCACATTAGAGGGTTTTCCAGCATTAATGGTCTGTTTAGGCCATGGCACAGCATCTCAATCAGATTTAAGTCTGACTTTGATTAGGCCACTCAAAAACCTTAATTTTGTTTGGACTTGTTGGTATGTTTCTGATCATTGCTCTGCTTCATAACCCATATGCGCTTGAGCTTAAGGTCATGAACTGATTGCTGGACATTCTCCTTCAGGATTTTCTGGTAGAGATCAGAATTCTTGGTTTCATCAATTATGGTAAGCTGTCCAGGTCCTGAAGTTGCAAAACAGCCCCAGACCATCACACTACCACCACCATGTTTGACTGTTCGTATGATGTTCTTTTTATGAAATGCTGTGTTACGTCAGATGTAACGGATTGTACAGCTTCCAAAAAGATCAACTTTCGTCTCATCTATCCACAGACTATTTGGCCAAAAGTCTTGGGGATAATCTAGATGTTTTATGGCAAATGTAAGACAAGCTTTTTTCTTCTTTTTGGTCAGCAGTGGCTTTCATCTTGGAACTCTCCCATGGATGCCATTTTTGCTCAGTCTCTTTCTTATTGTTGAATCATGAACACTAACCTTAACTGAGGTAGATGAGGCCTGCAGTACTTTAGATTTTACTTTGGGTTCTTTTATGACCTCCTGGATGAGTCATCGTTGTGCCCTTGGAGTCATTTTGGTAGGGTGGCCACTCCTGGGGAGGTTCACCACTGTTCCAAGTTCTCTCTATTTGTGGATCAGAATTTCCGATGAAAAAACTTAGATGGGGCTACAGATGATCGGAATATCCGATGGAAAAAGTCCGTCTGACTTTTTCCATCGGAAATTCCAATCGTGTGTACAAGGCATCAGAAATGGCTTTGTAACCTTTTTTCAGACTGATACATGTTAATTACTTTGTTTCTCATCTGTTTTAGAATTTCTTTAGATTGCGACATCATGTGTTGCTTTTTGAGATCTTTTAATATTCTTCACTTTGTCAGACAGCTTCTATTTAAGTGATTTCTTGATTCAACAGGTCTGGCAGCAATAAGACCTGGGTATGACACGTGGAATTTAACTCAGCTTTTTTCTTTAAATGTGGTTAATCGCAGTTCATTCAAATATTTTTTCAATTACCTGTATAAAAGGAATAAAAAAAAAATGCAGATCTCTGTTTTTTTATATTTTTATGCACCCCCAGATGCTGGAATACAGTGTGTGAGGTCAAGCAGTTGACAGTTAAGGAAATGTCTCAACCTGAAGAGTCAGACTCAGTCAAAATAAGTAATGCAAAAAAGGTGACATATACTGTAGATATACACTGCACTGCACTGCTAAGGCTGCGTACACACGATCAGTCCATCCGATGAGAACGGTCCCAAGGATCATTTTCATCGGTTAAACGATGAAGCTGACTGATGGTCTGATGTGCCTACACACCATCGGTTAAAAAAACGATCGTGTTAGAACGCGGTGACGTTTACGTGTTTTAACACAACGACGTGCTGAAAAAAAGTTCAATACTTCCAAGCATGCGTTGACTTGATTCTGAGCATGCGCAGCCTTTTAACCGATGCTTTTGCATACTAACGATCGGTTTTGACCCATCGGTCAGACGTCCATCAGTCAAATTTTAAAGCAAGTTGTCTTCTTTTTGACCGACAGATAACTGACCGATGGGGCCCACACACGATTGATTTGGATCGATGAAACGGTCCTTCAGTCCGTTTTCATAGGTTTGGACCGATCGTGTGTACGCGGCCTAAAAGGAGCAAACATTTCTTTAAATTTTTCTATGAGTTCTATATAACAAACACTTGCACTAAATCATTACTTACCAAGATGCTGCAGATTTGTTAAAAATTAATATCCATGAAGCATGAGAGAGCGAAAGAAAGGGGAGAAGATGATGTAAGTACAAGTTTTGATTTAGTAATGGACATGATTTGGTTGGGGGTCAATTATTTTTAAAGCCGCAAAAACAGAAAATCGGAAATCTCTAATATATAGATCATCAATTATATGTTGGCATACTACTATATCATTTAAAGGTGTTCAATGCTCAGGTCGCTGCAAACACCTTAAACCACCAAATTTAGCTAGCCATTGGTTTTTACAACTATTCAAACTGTCCCTAATATTGAGGGACTGTCCCTGATTTGGAACACAGTCCCTCTGTCTTTCTATCCTCCTCATTTGTCCCTCATTTTGGTCTGATCTCTATAGTTGCATATAAAATGCACTTTTTGTCTTTCAAAAAGTGTTTTTACAGCGCTTAACCTTTCATCCAATTTCTATATTGTTGCATTTGTAAATTTCAAACGTTAATATAAAGAAATAGTAATGCTAAAAAAGCACTTGTGGGTTTAAAAGAGAAATATGTTTTTTTTTTATATAATACTTACCGTATATACTCGAGTATAAGCCAACCCGAGTATAAACTGAGGTACCTAATTTTACCCAAAAAATATCACTATCACGGAAGGGGTCAGGAGGAGACTGCGCGTTTTTTTTAAACGAAGGACGCGTGAAAGGTGGAGGAGAAGAGAGGAAAGCTGCTGACTGACAGGCAGCATCTCTCCGCTCGGGGGGGGGGGGGGATGGGTGAGAGAACCGAGCCATCGGCGATGTTGGGTGGCTCGATTCTCAGTAAATAAGGCAGCAGGGAACAGATGCAGCACCATACTTCTCTTTTAATTACAGAAACGGATGCATGAGATTAGGATATTCCCATGGGTTAGTCTCCACCACCATTGTTAATGAGTTAATAATTCAAGAGGAAACATTGCTCTAATAGTTTCTGCTAAATAAATTAAAGCAATCGTAACCCCGTAATCTTTTAATAATAAACATGTTACTTTTACTTGCTCTGTACAATGGTTTTGCACAAAGCAGCCCTGATCCTCCTTTTCTCGGGTGCCTCGGCAGTGCTCAAGGCTCCCCCGCCAAGTGCTCACCATAGCAAATGGCTTACTGTGGGGGCACTCGTGTGGGCTCAAACCAGAGTCATAGACAAGCCTTCACATTTTCCTATGCTTATGTGACAATGCAATCACTTAATTAGGTAGTTATAAAGTTGTTGCGAGAGTCCTCATACCTCATAGCTCATACCAGGCTCGTCGAGAGTGTCTGAGTACACCTCTGGTTTACCAGCGAAAACTTCTAGGGGGAACAAATACATGTTCTTTGGTAGTTATGCCTACAGAACTGTTATCAGAGACATGTTCACTAGTGTTGAGCGGAATACGCCATATTCGATTTCGCGATATTGCGCGAATATATAGAAGAATATTCGCGAATATTCGCTAATATCGAATATTCGTGATATTTTATCCAAAAAAAATTTCGCTAATGCGAAAATGATTGCGAAATTCTCATAAACGGAGATCATTTCCTGTATTACTAAACTAATATGCACTAAACACTAACTCTACACAAACTCTACTCAAAAGAAAGGAGAATAAGGGGGCAAAAGAAGGGCGGAGAAGATAATCGCGCAATATTCCTATTGCGCGATTATCTTCTCCGCCCTTCTTTTGCATCAGAGTTTGGCTCTGATTCTGATTGGCTCTGATGCAAAAGAAGGGCGGAGAAGTTAATCGCGCAATATTCCGTTTGCCGAATATTCGTGTTATTCTGATTGGCTCTGATGCAAAAGAAGGGCGCATCAGAGCCAATCAAAATAACTTGAATATTCGGCAAAAGGAATATTGCGCGATTATCTTCTCCGCCCTTCTTTTGCATCAGAGCCAATCAGAATAACTTGAATATTCGGCAAAAGGAATATCGCGCAATATTCCTTTTGCCGAATATTAGAGTTATTCTGATTGGCTCTGATGCAAAAGAAGGGCCGAGTAGCTGATGCGATTCTTTTATGTTGCAGAAAATTCACAATGCGAATTTTCGGCAACATAAAAGAATCGCATCAGCTAGTCGGCCCAGGGTCTCTCTCTAATCATACCAGCAATGCTTTTAGACGTCGATGGAGATCACTAGGATGTGATCTGTTTTACAAATAAATTAGAAAAAATATGAATATTCGCCATAGCGAATATTCGCCGCAATATTCGAGTTATTCGCGAATACTCGAATATGCAATATTCGTGGCGAATATTCGCAATGCGAATATTCGTGAGCAACACTAATGTTCACATGGGTCATGTGTCCACTCTTTGGACCCTATAGTATTTACAGGTTCAGGGGACTTTTCCTCCACTGCAGAGTTCTCCCAAACAGCAGAAAATCTCTCCCTTGGATTACACTATGTAAGAGTAACAACTACGTCATGACAGACAGTTCTGTGGCTAGTTTTAAATGTTACCAGCATGTTGGGGAACTTCATCATGTACATATACTATTCCTGCCTGAAGCTTGGTCAGTTGTTTAGGGTCTATATGCTAGATAGTGAATTATGTCTCCTGGTGCAGGGTATAGCAGTTTCAGCCTAAGGCCCCTTTCCACATGGGAGGGGGAACCCGCTAGGGGGGATCTGTCCACTGAGCAGGCAGATGGCTGGTACGTGTCTACTCCACTTATGCAGAGCAGACACAGCCCGCTGGGTGGTTGCATGTAAACGGGCCACATGGCCGTTTATACCCGACTGCCATCCGGTCCGCTAGACGGAAGAGGAACGGATCCTTATCCACCTGGTTTTCTGGAGTCCCTCACCAGCTCTCTGGACTTCTCCTCTTCTCTGTGTGCCACTATAGAAAGTTGCTTTCTTTTGGTGTCACACGTGCAGGCCTGATCCCAAGTCATGCTGTATGTCTCTATTGACACACACAGTGTGGCTTGGTGTCTCCCCCACACTCCCTCCTTGCTGCATTTGACTGACAGCAGCAGGAGCCAATGACTTCCACTGTTCTCACTGAGTCTGGTGAAGAGGGAGTGAGAGAGCAGCTCAGGTAAGTATTTAGGGGAGCTGGGGGTGTTAGTTGACAATAGAAGGTTTTTTACTTAATGGACAATAGAAGGCTTGTTTACCCTAATGCATGGAAAGCATTACGGTAAAAAAACTTTAGTCTTTATAGTCACTTTAAGTAAATACTATGAATAGGCATAACAATTTGAGACCATGACAATATTCTTTATCTGAATGTTGTATAATGTACATGTGATCATTTTGGTAAAAAAAAATAAAAAATACAATCGCTTAAAGTACTTAAAGAAGAATTGCAGTCTGCACATAATTTGTAATAAATACATTTTTGCCATTCTAAAACTTCCCTCCACCCACTTTGCATATTATTTTATATATACTGTGGTTCTGTACTTGCCAAATATATCTCCCTCCACTGAGTCTGGCTGCAACCATTTAAACTGTTCACTTCCTGGATTTACACAAACACACAACACACACACACACCTCCAGCTCTGCAGCTCTCATTGGCCCTCTTATTACTCATCCCCCCTCCCTTTCTGGCAAACTCTCGTGGGAGTGAAAGAGAGAGCTGTGTGTGATGTCATAAGCCTAGGCTTTTTACCAGACAAGGAACAGGAAGTAGGCTGTAGAATGTATTTGCTGGCAGAAAAATATTTTTTACTATCCAAAGTTTAAACAACAAGGGCAGAAGATTTAATAGATGGAAAGTTGAAAAAAGGACTGAAGTTCCGCTTAAACATGGGGATAAATAATGGTGTGTAAAATAAAATAAAATAAAATGTAAACGCTTAACAGCGATGCACGTGCATGTATGCTGTAGTAAGACATGGAGATAATAGCAGCGTAGCTTGGTACTGGCAGGTCTGTAGGGAGCTAAATTATAGTAAATTATAGTAATATGGTCTTTTAAACATCAGTGACTTGACAACACCTAGGCAAGAAATGGCAATCCTTGAATAGTTGCAAACAAAATAAAGGCAACAAACAGTCAACAGCAAACATCAAATTGTGACAGTATGCGGGCAACAAACAGGCAATCATGACATTATGCATGCAGCAAAGGGGCAAACGTAACAACATGAGCAATTGTGACATTTTGCGGGCGGAACGGGCAACTGTGATAATCCAAGCAAACAAATCTCCTGCGCTCTGGTGTATCGCAAATATGGGTATGCCAGTGTGGTCTAGTGGCAAAAGTCTGGAGTCTTGCAGCCCTCCACAGAACAAAAGGGTGTTCATAAGCTGAAATTAAAAAGAGAAAAGAAAGGAGGGCGCACCGACCTTGTGCATTACCACTTAAAAGTTTAATAAACAAGATAAAAAAGCAATGGTCCTACTCACAAACAATCTGAAGTAAGCGCTTTTTAAAACAGCTAGGACTGGAACCTTGCGGCACCTGCCAGTCAAACCCTTGATATCAATGTGGCTGACGCGTTTCTGGGGCGTGCCCCCTTCCTCAAAGCCCAGGTGGTCCGTGATATCTCTCTCTTCTTCCTGCATGTCCTCATTTATAGGTGCATGTGTGAACAAAGGCGCAGTACTGGTCAACAAGTCCCGCCCTTCCCACGGGGCTCCGCCTACCCCACTCGTCATCAAAAAGGGATTATACCAGTGTGGGGGGACAGACCTATGTATTTCCTGTATGGTGCTGTGGTGGAATCATTCTGTCTACATGTCCCTAAAGGCTGGCCAGTGTATCAAGATCTTAAAATTCACCAGACCAAGCCCAGAGCACAGGCGCAGACATCACATAGATCCCTACCTGACATCATCCTGTATCCGGGGATCGGCCCGCACTCAATCGCCCCCGCTATGTCACTGTACTAGCGCTGGTACACGCTGGAGCGCACGCCACCTTCATTCAGGAAGTGCGGGGCTGTCCTGCGTTCCACCCCGCACTTCCGGTTCCGCTGTGCGCATGTGCGCGGTACATGTACATCCCCTGTAGTGGATTCTTCAGACGCAGGAAGTGCGGGTGTTTGCGTTCCACCTCGCACTTCCGGTTCCGCCGTGCGCATGCGCACGGTAAATGTACAGCCCCCGTAGTGAATCTTTCAGACGCAGGAAGTGCGCTTACTTCAGATTGTTTGTGAGTAGGACCATTGCTTTTTTATCTTGTTTATTAAACTTTTAAGTGGTAATGCACAAGGTCGGTGCGCCCTCCTTTCTTTTCTCTTTTTAATTTCAACTGTGATAATCGGCAGGCAATAAACTATCAGTCATAACATGACTGATATGTATGCAGACAACAAATAGGCAACTGTGACTACAGTTTATGCGGACAAAAAATGACTAATGGTGACAACAAACATGCAATCGCAACTATATTCGGACAACCAACAGACGATTGTGACAAAATGCAGGAAACAGGCAATCACTGCAATATGCAGGCAATAAATTGAGATTTTCCTAGCTTGTGACGGAAAATATTAGTTATATGAAGACAGGAGGCGTGTATCTTATGCATTATTATTTCTTTTAATAATGCTCATAGCAGAAAAATACAGTAAACCATTTAGTGAAACTAGAAAAAAAACTTTCAAAACTACAACTCCCAGCAGTCCCTGGGCTACAGTAGCCCCTCCCAGACCGTAGCCTGTATATAAGGGACTGACTCTGGTCTAAGTGTCCTCTTTCTTTACGCGGAATGGCATCGCTCAGGACCACGAACTCCATCCAGACCTTTCCTCTGTTGCCCGAAACCCATCGGCCGGTCCGCAACTTCCGATTCTGGAGGGAACAACCAGGAACATGGCCAACACGGGCCAACTTCGTCCCAACGGGGACTGCAGAAAATCCAAACATCCGCAACCGATCGGTCAGCCGCCTTCAGGGCCACAAACGGAGTGTTCAGTAGCCTGAAAGAAACAAAAATCGTAACAGGGAGGGAAAGGGAGGGAAGATACTCGCCTCCTGTGTTCATATAACTAATATTTTCCGTCACAAGCTAGGAAAATCTCAATTTATATATCAGACAGGAGGCTCATATCTTATACAAGTTCAAAGCTAACAACAGCATGTTAATATTATATAATAATGCAGGCAAAACATCATAAAACTGACATGGACACGTGTTCCTCAGGTCTGAAGTAAAAGTGGCGAAAGGTGGTCTCGGAAGACCAATCAGCCGCCAGTAGTAAGTCAGAAAGGGATCCTCCTGAAGAGACTATTTTAGTAGCCATAGCACCCCTGGAAGAGTGAGCCCCAAACAGGGAAGTGTCTATGCCCGCCATTTCCATGGTGAAACGCACCCATCGCGCCAGTGTGGCGGAAGAGACTGGGAGATGAGGTGTAACATAAGAGACGAGAAGTTGTGAAAAGTCTGGAGAGCGGAGATCAACCATCCGTGATTCGTATGCTTGGAGGCAACGTACCACGCAAAGTCGGGGGTGTGTGGGAAAGAACGGGTAAAAGACTGTGTGAATGCCCGTCTTGGTTCTACGGACCACCGAGAACTTGACCCCCTGAGGTGAGAATTGTCACCGAGAAATGTCCAACGCTCTCACGTCCGAGACGCGTTTAACCGAAACTAAACATAGTAAAACGGTCAATTTATAAGACAACATTTTTAGGGACAGGTCGTCATTGTCCTTCCATGAAGTAAACATGTCGAGTAACTTGGAGACATCCCAGGTCGCCTGATATCTAGGCCCTGGGGTGGACGACAGGCCGAATGGGAGGCAAGTAAATTGCCACATTCGACCCTTCCAAAGGAAACGGAGCAGGTGCTGTGACTCTGGGTGGATCGGGACGGTGAGATAGGCGTCCTTCAGGTCCACTTTCACCAACCAGTCTCCCGGTAGCAAGAGATCTCGGAGGAAGTGAATACCCTCCATTTTGAAATGTCTGTAGTTGACATGTTGATTTAGGTCCCGAAGGTTTATCACGGGACGGTATCCGCCCCCCTTTTTCTTTACTAGAAATAGGTTGCTTGTGAAGCCTGGGGAGAGATTTTCGGTTTCCCGAATCGCATGTTTGGACCTGAGTTCCGTTATCTCGTTGTCTATGAGAATAACGTTTTGTTCCGCAAACCTGATAGGGGGAGGAAGTATGCCTAACATTGGTGGTGAGAGGAGTTCTATTTGAAAACCCGAGACCGTCTGTAGTATCCAGGCATCTGCCGTAATCGCAGACCAAGCGTGGATAAAATACATCAGGCGTCCCCCCACTGGTATGTGTGATAGTAGTATGTAGAGTACACTCACCTGTAAGGGGGCGGGAACGGGGAAAGCCACGTCCGCCGCGTCCACGCCAGGATCTTCCTCAGGGTGGGAAGAAGGGAGACGGTTGCACCATTGGGACGGTGTATGAAGTAGGAGCCTGTTGATATTGGTATTGGGCGGTAGACCTGCCCTGTGGCCTATAGGAAGAACCGCGGCCGGCAGATCGGCCTCTACCTCTGCCAGCCCTGGGAAAAACTCTATTTGCACTTGACCTTTTTAGTGAAGTTTGGGCCTTGTCAAGTCCTGTAAACAGGCCAACGAACCTGTTAATGTCCTTCATGAGGTTGTCCCCAAACAACATGCCAAGCGCCGCTGGACCGGGTTCGGTTTCGGCCAGGTGGGAGAGTTGGGGGTCTAACCGCATTAGAATGGAGCGGCGTCTCTCCACCGAGCAGGTGGTGTTGGTGGTGCCTGCTAGGCATATAGCCCTCTGGGCCCACCCACGGAGTTGAACTAGGTCAACTGGTTGGTCTGATGCGGCCGCCTGTTCGGACAGGTTTAGAATTTTAGTAAGAGGGCCCATGAGATCTAAAATCCGTTCTTGGATAGATCTAAAAGATCGTTCTATCCCTTTCTTGGGTAGTTTGCCCGATTTAGCCAGGTATTTGGCCAGGATAGGGTCCACCTCTGGTGTGGCCATCACCTTATTGGGGATAAAGGGCCTAGGGCATTCGGCCCGCAGCTTGTTGCGGGCGGATCTGTCTAGGGATTTCCTGGCCCATAGCTCCATGTATTGGGATACTTGAGGGAGCGGAGACCAATCGCCTGATCTCGGGTGGGAGATGGCGTCCGGGTGAAAGAATGGTTCCCCTAGGGTGTCTAAGATCACTTCACCCTGCGTAGCAGGGGTGGCGTCGGTGTCAAACGCCGTATCCCCAGCATCCTTTTTAGTATCAGACTCATAGCCATCAGACTCATTGTCCTCAGAGATATCTAGGGAGTCCTCGTCAGAGGAGTCTATGAATGAGTCGGGTTTAGTCCTTCTTAAGGACTTATGCCTCTTTGCTCCTAACTCCCTGAGGCCCAGGGGTCGATCGGAGTCTGGTGGATGCTGGGGTTGGCAGACAGAGTGAGGAACTGCCTGAAACATATTGTTTACTTCCCCTCTCGGGAGTCAGTTGCCGCCAATGAGTGTTTCTGTTTGTGCGAAACTTTTCCCTTTTTGGTTCGCGGTTCGCCACTCTGAAGTGGCGGGGCTGGTAAACTGGGTTTTGCAAACTGAGACCCTGAAGGCTGGATGGCTGAGGCCAGAGCCGTCTGGACCGACTTGTTAATCAGGTCCTGAATCTGATTTGCCGTCATGAACTGGGCAGAATCTATAGTAAAACCCTCCCCTCTGGGGGAAATGGGTGAGGGTTCTTCAGCCATGTTAAGTATCTGTTTAACAGGGAAAACAAACTAACCCTCCAGCCGGAATAAATTCCGCCTTACAAGAGGGAAACTAGAGTGTGAAGTGTTCAATAGCCTGAAGGGGTAATGGAGGTTTTGTAAAGTCTAAGCAGTACTTATCAGGAAGCTGGCATGCGGGGAGAACGCGCTGGGGACAGGCTCCTATTCTTTCCACCGTTGGTGCTGCACTGGCAGCGGTGGGAAGAAAGCTCGAGATCCTTTGCGCTCTGGGGACGAGGTCTCGCGAGACTACGTCCCCCCAAGCCCTATTGGAGGATGCTGTAGCTGCCGCGCGTCAGAGTCTCCGCCCCCCCGTCCGCACGCGAAGAGGAGATGTAAGGGAAGAAGGGGAGAAGATGGCGGCGTGTGTAAGCGACGCCCGTCCAGGAAGGAGGCGGGGGGGGGGGAGGGGGGTGAGAAGAGAGACACAGAAGCACGGCGGAGTGCGGGAGATCGCGATCTGTTGTCAAGGAGACGGATTCCTAACTCCGACAAGCGCAAATACCATAACACAATAATACTCCATATGGCAAATAAATCCTAAATAGGGGAGAAAACGACATAGGGGAGACAGCCAGGGGGAGGTATCCCCCCTTCTCCCACAGACAGAGCCGCACAGAGGCAAACATATAAGGTAAAAAATTACTTATCTGTAGTGCTGTAATGTCTGCCATGAGCAGAAAGAAAGAGGACACTTAGACCAGAGTCAGTCCCTCATATACAGGCTACGGTCTGGGAGGGGCTACTGTAGCCCAGGGACTGCTGGGAGTTGTAGTTCTGAAAGTTTTTTTTCTAGTTTCACTAAATGGTTTACTGTATTTTTCTGCTATGAGCATTATTAAAAGAAAGAATAATGCATAAGATATGAGCCTCCTGTCTGATATATAACTGGGCAATGTACAGCTAAAAATGTCTCATTCCATCCCCACAAGCAAATAACCCACCCCAGTAAAAAATCTATTTGTTCCTTCCAATCCCCAGAAACCCCCCTCTCTATATCCCCCAGCGAGAATTGTGGAACTAAGGGGCCAAGCCCATCCCCTGACAAAAAACAACCCTACACCAAAATCCCCCTCCACCAAACAGGGGTGGATCCAGAGTCTAGTTTCGGGAGGGGCACTTAATGTATAATACAGTGTACAGAGGTCAGTAGTACATAGGGTAGTGTACAGAGGTCAGTAGTAGCTAGGGTAGTGTACAGAGGTCAGTAGTAGCTAGGGTAGTGTACAGAGGTCAGTAGTAGGTAGGGCAGTGTACAGAGGTCAGTAGTAGATAGGGTAGTGTACAGAGGTCAGTAGTAGGTATGGTAGTGTACAGAGGTCAGTAGTAGGTAGGGCAGTGTGCAGGGAACAGTAGGGCACATGCTGGGGGAGATGGAGGGAGGGCAGGAATACACTGGGGGGATCAGGAGGGAAAACACTGGGGGGAGATCAGAAGGGCATACACTGGGGGGGGGGGGGATCAGGAGGGCATACACTGGGGGGGATCAGGAGGGCATACACTGGGGGGGATCAGGAGGGCATACACTGGGGGGGATCAGGAGGGCATACACTAGGGGGGATCAGGAGGGCATTCACTAGGGGGGGATCAGGAGGGCATACACTAGGGGGAATCAGGAGGGCATACACTGGGGGGAGGGAAAACACTGGGGGGGGGATTTAGGAGAGCATACACTGGGGGGGGGGGATCAGGAGAGCATACACTGGGGGGATCAGGAGGGCATACACTGGGGAGGGGGGGTCAGGAGGGCATACACTAGGAGGGGATCAGGAGGACATACACTAGGGGGGGTCAGGAGGGCATACACTAGGGGGGGATCAGGAGGGCATACACTGGGGGGGCAGGAGGGCATACACTGGGGGGAATTTAGGAGGGCATACACTGGGGGGGATCAGGAGGGCATACACTAGGGGGGGTCAGGAGGGCATACACTGGGGAGGGGGGGTCAGGAGGGCATACACTAGGAGGGGATCAGGAGGACATACACTAGGGGGGGTCAGGAGGGCATACACTAGGGGGGATCAGGAGGGCATACACTGGGGGGGCAGGAGGGCAAACACTGGGGGGATCAGGAGGGAAAACACTGGGGGGAGATCAGAAGGGCATACACTTGGGGGGGGGATCAGGAGGGCATACACTGGGGGGGGGATCAGGAGGGCATACACTGGGGGGGGATCAGGAGGGCATACACTGGGGGGGATCAGGAGGGCATACACTAGGGGGGGTCAGGAGGGCATACACTAGGGGGGGGGTCAGGAGGACATACACTAGGGGGGATCAGGAGGGCATACACCAGGGGGGATGAGGAGGGCATACATTAGGGGGGATCAGGAGGGCATACACTGTGGGGTCAAGAGGGCATACACTGGGGGGGGGGTAAATTCAGGAGGGCATACACTGGGGGGTGAATTCAGGAGGGCATACACCAGGGGGCAGTCAATCCTTTAATGAGTTCAATTTCTCACTTGTCATGAAAAGAAGATGAAGATCTAATTTGTCAGCTAACAGCACCTCTATTCTAAGCTGCAGTAATTCAGCAGACTCAGCATAGAGGTGCCTGTAAACCAATCCACAGTGTAGTGCAGAGCCCACCTCCAGGAACTTTCACACGTCTCTCTCTGCTTAGCAGCTGCACGCATTTCCCTCTTCCAGACGAGCATGACCTTGGTGAAAAGGCACATCCTCCATCCCACCCACTCAAGCAGCAGCCTTGGATGAGACATGGATGAGTTTGGGGTGGAGGAACTTGACTGGCCTGCACCTCAACCTGATAGAACACCTTTGGGATAAATTAGAGTGGAGACTGTGAGCCAGGCCTTTTCGTCCAACATCAGTGCCTGACCTCACAAATGCGCTTCTGGAAGAATGGTCAAACATTCCCATTGACACACTCCTAAACCTTGTGGACCACCTTCCCAGAAGAGTTGAAGCTGCTATAGGTGCAAAGGGTGGGCCAACTCAATATTGAACCCTACGAACTAAGACTGGGATGCCATTAAAGTGCAAGTGAGTGTAAAGACAGGCGTCCCAATACTGATGATTGTACTGGGGACAGACTGGCCTGGGGAGATTGGGGGAGATAAGAACATATAGGGCCAGATTCAGGTAGATGCACGCATATTTTCGCCAGCGTATCGCAGCGCATATACGCTGCGTTGACGCAAACTAGCGAGTGAAGTACAGTATTCACCAAGCGCATGTCTGTTACTTTGCGCCGGAGTAACGGAAATGCGCTGGCGTAACCCGACGCAAGTGGAAGTGGGTGTGATCATATGTAAATGATGGGCGGAGCCCAGCGCAGAGGCTTACGTTCAGCGCATCATCCACGGAGCATGCGCAGTGAGTGAGGCTTCACTCGGCCCCCTGTGCGCATGCTCACAACTTCCGTCGGCACCACTTCACGGTAAACGTCAGCGCAATGTGTTCCGTTGAGCGTTTAAAAGCGCTAGCAGAAGCGCCATTCCGGCGCAAAAGTATTTCCGTTTCCCCCCACCCCAGGGAAGTTACTTTTGCTAGGAGACGGCTGCTCCCGTCCCCCCCCCAAAGAGAGGAGAAACCTAAATTACAATTCCCAGGAGGTCTCTGTTATAATATCCGCTATGGAGACTTATAATGACTTCCTCCACGGCAAAAAAAGTCGGAAGACCAGCCGGGATAGGAAGCAAGCCATCCTGGAGACCATTGCAGGCAGGGTGAATGTTTTGGGGTACTCCACCCGGACTGCTGGCGATATTCAAAAAAAAATAAATGACCTGCGGCGCAAGGTCCGTGGCAAGGTGGCCACCATCAGCAGGCATGAGAGGGGCACGGGGGGTGGACCCCCATGTGCGGTCAGCCTGACCACGGAGGAGGAGGTGGTCGCCCGCTGCCTGGAGAGGGAGCAGTTGGAGGGGGTACCAGGCTATGATTCTATGGAGGAAGGCTCCAGGACAGGTAAGTTTTTTTATCCCCTATTTGGTGTGTTGCATGTGGGGGGGGAGGGTACATGTGCCAAGTGTGTGGGACCACCAACATGTGTCTGCTTTGTGTCATCCACAGATGACGGAGCTGGGCCATCATCTGTTGGCGGCCAGTCCATCCCATCCTCCCAACGGGATCCTGAGGCCGAGCCCCTGGGTGTTGAAGAGACCGAGGTGGAGGAGAGTGCCCACACCTCACCTGCAGAGGTGGTTGAGGAGGAGCCTGTTATTCCTGAGCAGGACTTTATTTTGTTTTTGGAGGAGTCCTCCCCTTCTGCAGGGCCCTCTGTAATACCCTCCCCCATCCTCGGAAGCCCCTCAAGGGCGACTCCATCCCCACGGGGACAACCATCTCCTGGCCCCAGGAAGGCCACCCGGAAGACCAGGGGGGTGTCTGATCTGGTCCAGGACCAGGTGGCGATGGACCACGCCAGGCAGACCCAGCAGATGGGGGAGATTGCTGGGCACCTGGACCGGGTCGCTGACAGCCTGGGCTCCGTGTCGCAGCTGACCAGTGCTGTGCATGACGTCGTGACCAGGCTGGGGGAGGTAAAGGCTGATGTTAAACACCTCACTGCAGCCGTCCACGCCAACACAGCTGCCATCCGGGAAGAGGGGAGGCAGAGGCAGCGTGACCAGCGGCATCATGTCACCTGCCAGCTGAGGATGCAGGCCCAGACTAATCACTTTCTGAGCCGGATTGCCGTGGCCTTGGAGGGCATGCAGCCAAAAGCTGCCAGGAGTGGCCCACCCGGGGATCAGCCTCCTCCAGATGCCCCCCCACCCCCACCCACTCCCTCCAGGCAGCTGAGGAGCCCGAGAGTGCCCACTAGAAGGAGCCCCCGTCAGCCCAGATGAGGTTTTTTTTTGGTTTTTGTTTATTGCTCAGGTTATGAGTATTTTATTATTTTTGTTTATTGCTCAGGTTATGAGTATTTTATTATTTTTGTTTATTGCTCAGGTTATGAGTATTTTGTTTTATTTTTAACTGCACACGGTCAGGAGTGCAGGGGACAGTGTGAATGGTGTGTGAATGTGAGGGGGTGCCACTCCTGCCAGTAAGGGGTGTCACCCTCGGCCGTGGTGGAGAAGTTATCCCCACGGCTGTGTGAATGACGTGTGAATGGTGTATGAATGGACAGCGACATCATTGGGGGCCTTGACGCTGGCGTTGTTGCTCCCAAGTCCTACATGCTGGACTTGGGCTATGTGATGTGGATGTGGTGTGTGTGATCTAGGGACATCAGTGGTGTACATGCGTGCATTGTCTGTGTGATTAATGTTTTGGTTTAGTGTCCAAAGATGCCTACGGCGAGGACCCTCCTGACTGCTCTTCCATCAGCAGACTGGTTCTCCTCTGGCAGGTGGGGACTGTGTGGTTCGGGGGTCAGGTCATCACGTATGTCAATCTGCAGGCCCTTTCTCATGGCAAAGTTGTGCAGAATGCAACATGCACCGATGATCTGACACACGAAGGTAGGGGAATACAATAGGGCCCCCCCAGACTTATCCAGGCAGCGGAAACGGGACTTCAGGAGCCCAAATGTTTGCTCCACCACTGCACGAGTTTTGATATGTGCCGCATTGTATCTTCTCTCTCCTCTGGTTTGGGGGTTAGTACGCTGGAATGATTCACTTGCAAGGAAATGAAGTGTTGCCAGTACCTTCACCAGTGGCTGCACTGCTTGTGAGCGGTGTGTCTTGCTGGTGATGTCATCCTGCAGGGTTGTGGTTAATTCAAGGATTGCATCACAGGGCTGAATCTGAAGAGGCGATACACCTCCTCATCCCCCATGCCAAAGAGGCTCATGCGCGTGCAGTATATCCTCTCACGTGCCCGCCTCCTCCGTACCGGGGGACCCAGTACTAGGACCGCGACTGCCCCTGGCATGTTGGCACACAGAGGTGTTGTCCTTGCAAGTGTGGTTGTTCAGCTTGCTATTTTCGTCGGTAACACTGCTGCTGTAGCTGCTCTCCTGTTAAGCTTTGTCCAAATAACTTTGCGACGGACGGACGAGATACTCGCGGCGCATGTAGCCAGCGTCTGGTGCTAATCCGTTCGCGAATCTCTTTATTTTAGGAGACCGCATGGCCAAAGTGCATGCGTGTTAAACCAATTTCGTGTGCGTGCAAGTGTGGTGGTTTTTGTGGGGGGGTCGGCGTACTAAGCACAGGCGTACCTTGCATAGCACACCCACCTGAAGCCGGGCTGAGACCACCAAACTCAATTCACATGTAGCCGAGACCGGGATCCGAACCCTTGGCTGCAGAGGTGAACGTCTTGTCAGCGCAGTGCCAATCATGTTGAGCCACCACAGCTCCTGCAGACAGTGTTTTCTAACTCTCCATTCACAACCAAGCACCTTGCTACATTTATTAATAACAAGGGTTGATTTACTAAAGGCAAATAGACTGTGCACTTTGCAAATGCACTCTGCAAGAGCAGTTGTTCCACAACTTGGTAAATGAGCAGAACCTATGCTGACTTCCATCACCCAATCATGTGCAAGCAAAAATGCATTTTTTTATTTTCCTTGCACGTGATTGGGTACTCTTTGCAAATTGAAGCTTTACCTCATTTACAAAGCTCTAAAGCAACTGCACTTTACAAAGTACACAGTCTATATGCCTTTAGTAGATCAACCCCATAGTCTTTTTGCAGCACGCTGTAACTCTTATGCCGCGTACACACGATAATTTTTCAGCATGGAAAAAACTTTGTTTTTCAGCATGTCCAAAAAACGAAGTTTTTCCAACTTCATCATTAAAAACGACGTTGCCCACACACCATCGTTTAAAAAAAATGATGAACAA
Organism: Rana kukunoris; assembly: GCA_029574335.1. Classification (NCBI taxonomy): domain Eukaryota; kingdom Metazoa; phylum Chordata; class Amphibia; order Anura; family Ranidae; genus Rana; species Rana kukunoris. The sequence goes on along the minus strand of CM056052.1, from coordinate 345,434,485 downwards.
AGCGGGGTGACGTACAACACGTATGACGGCACTCTAAATGGGACGTTCCATTCACCTTTGGGCTGCTTTAGCTGATTCCTTGTTAGTAAAAGACGGTTCGCGCTTTTCTGTCTGTTACAGCGTGATGAATGTACTTACTCCATTATGAACGGTAGTTTTACCAGAATGAGCGCTCCCATCTCCTAACTTGCTTCTGAGCATGCGTGGGTTTAAAACGTTGTTTTAGCCCACACACAATCATTTTTTACAAACCGAAATACGACATTGTTTAAAACGAAGTTAAAAAATGCAGCATGTTCAAATTTGTTTTTTGTCGTCTTTCAAAACCTGAAAAATTATGTAAAGCTCTCACACGATCATTTTAAATGACGTTTATGCTGAAAAATAATCGTGTGTATGCGCCAATATTGCCCCGTACACACGTGCGTTTTTCCCGGTGGACTTTTTACCACCGGGAAACCCGAGGGGAAAGTCGAAAACCTGATCGGCAGCTTTTTTTCCCCCTACACACTGCCGATTTTCCTGGCAGGAAAACTGCCACGAGAGCTTTGGCTGGGAATCCTGGCCATGTGTATGCTCCACCGCAATGTTTCCCATAGGAAAACTTCTGGGGAAAACACCGCCAGGAATTCCAGGCAGGAAAAAATAAAATATGCTCTAATTTTTCCCGCCGGGATTCCCGGCGTTTTTCCTGTCGGGAAAACTGCCATGGAGCATACACACGGCCAGTTTCCTGACCGGAAAACTGGTTGTGTGTATGAGGCATCTGTTTTTTTAACCTTGGTCTTTGCATATTCTAAGCATTTTTTAGCATGTTTCCTACATAATGGTGTAGGAACATTCAAAAATATATATGTTTTTATGTGTTCGGATACACTAAAAATGCACAAAATTCTTCACGTATGCATTATTCAACATTTGCATTTTTTTCCATGTTTTCCCACTGCTCTATACCTCCACAGTCCCTCCTCCACAGAGCATACTTTTGGTTGATGGTTCCACCCCCTCCTCTGCATAACAATGTTCACTCTGGCCGTGTGCCTTGGGAGTGTGCCCGCATTTCCCGTGAACGGCCCGCGATTGAGGTTAGGAGAGGCGGAACGGCGAAACAAGGCATTTACCTGTTCTGTCTAGTGACATGACAGGGAGATACTGCAGGAGATACTCAGGAGCAGTGATCACTGTCATGTCAGTGGTAGCCCATCCCACTCACAGTTAGAATCACTCCCTAGGACACACGTAACCCCTTGATCGCCCCCTAGTGTCGCAAAATAGTTTCAAAAGTGTCTGATGTGTCTGCCATAAGGTTTGCAGTCACGATAAAAATCGAAGATCGACGACATAACTAGTAAAAAAATAATAAAAATGCCATGAATCTATCCCCTATTTTGTTGACGCTATAACTTTTTTGCAAACCCATCAATATATGCTTATTGAATAGGAGTGATCAGCGCATACACAAGTAAATAACACTGAAACAGCTGGGTGAGCTGTGCAAGTAAACAACGTGACTATAGAGTGCTAGTGCCAAAATGAGAACTGTCCCATAGGGGTAGCTAATGTACTAATTGTGGGAGTCCCAAAGCTTGTATCAATGACAGGATAAATACATGATTATTTAAAGTGAAAATTCCTTGTAAAGTGCATTGATTTCTGCCTTAAACACAACTATTTTTGGCACAATCAAATATTTTATAAACAAACGACGGGTAAAGCCATGGGGGCTAAATTTGCCCCCAGTGTGGCTAATGCTTTCATGGCCCAATGGGAAGAAAGTGCAATATATTCTAATATACCAATGGAACTCACACTTTACAAAAGATACATAGATGATATACTGATTGTCTGGAATGGTAGTAAGGAAGCATTAGTGCAATTCCTTGAAAAAATCAACCAGAATAACAAAAATATTTCACTCACATGGAATATTAGTGAGGAGTGTGTTAATTTCCTGGACCTAGATATCTCGATCGTGAATAACAAATTAACTACTAAGACACATTTCAAAAATGTAGATGCCAACAGCTATCTCTATATGAGAGGTTGTTACCATAAATCTTGGCTCTTTAATATCCCGAAAGGACAGTTGACAAGAATCAAAAGAAACTGCACATATGAAGAAGATTACAAATTCCAAGCTGCTTTTATAGGAGACAGATTCAAAGAGAAATGGTATACAGAAGAATTTATACAAAAACAAATCAATGAAGTATCTAAACTCAATAGACAAAATATGCTACAAGGACCAAAGATCAAGCAACATAAAATGGAGGCACCAATGCTCATATTAGACTACAACATACAACATCGAGAGATAGAAAAATCCATCAGAAGACACTGGCACATATTAAAGAGTGACAGACCTAAGAAATCTGTTGCCAGAGAAACCCAACATAGTGTACAAAAGAGCAATAATACTACGAGATCTAGTAGTCAAAAATGTGGTGGAACCACCAAAAAGTGGACACAGTTACTTTACTAGTAAGGGATTTTACCCATGCAAATACTGCTTTGCATGCAGGCACTCAAGAAAACCCCAGAAGAAAAGAATGGACTTTACTTCCACCAAAACAGGTCAAACGTACAATATTTAAGATTTCATTAGTTGCCATACAGAAGGAGTTATCTACGTATTACAATGTACATGCAATCTCCAATACGTAGGAGAATTAGGGAACATATAAAAAACATTAGAAAAGCTTTCCCAAAACACAACGTGAGCAAACACTTTGCCCAGTACCACAATATTGACCCTACACAAATGTCCTTTTGGGCAATAGAAAAATATAAAAAACCTTGGAGAGGGCTCATCTAGTCAGGACCATCAGTCAGAAAGAGTCACAATGGATATTTTATTTACAAACAATGGTACCTGACGGAATGAATGTGGAATTCGACCCTAACTGTTTCTTAAGTAATTTTTAATCTCTTTCATACAATTTTTTATATTTTATAATCCATGTATTCATATATATATATATATATATATATATATATATATATATATATATATATATATATATATATATGTTTTTATCTATATGTAACATTTCATATTACTGTATTTTAAACCTTATTTTATTTAATTCTGCATTATGCAATTTACTATCCAGCCTGAGTTTAAGGGGCTAATGACACTTTTCCAGCAACCATTAGTGATTATTTCTGATGTGTGAGCCATAAAAAGACCCATTATGTTTACTCTCTCACCCCTTTCAACATGATCTACTAAGCTTAAGAACTATAGGGCCAGATTCAGGTAAATGGGCGAATCTTTATTTTGGAGTAACTTTTCTCATTTACGTTACTCCGCCGAAACTTTAGGAGCAAGTACTGTATTCACAAAGCACTTGCTCCTAAAGTTGTGGCGTCGTAGCGAAAATGACCCGGCGGAATTCAAATTGGGCGGGTAGGGGGCGTGTATTATTTAGGCGCGATCCCGCGGCGAACGTACTGCGCATGCGTCGACTGTCAGTGCGCATGCTCCAAATTCTGTCAGTGAACGTCAATGACATCAATCCCCATTCACGGACGTTTTACGCAAACGACGCGAACATTTTTAAATTCGACGCGATGACGACGGCCATACTTAACATAGGATACTCCACTAGGGGGCTGGTTTTTCTTTACGCCGCGTATCTCTTACGGAAACGTCAGAAAGTCACTGCGTCGGGCCCGAATACGATCGTGAATTGCCGATTCTCGCTGATTAACATATTCTCTGCGTTAATCAGCGGGAACGCCCCGAGCGCCATTTTTAAAATTGCAGTTCCGATACGACGGCGAAATACAATTACGCCGCTCGTATAGGAACTCCAACCCGGCGTTTCTTGTTTTCTGCTTACTGAAAACAGAAACGCCGGCTCAAAGTGAGAGTTAGGCTGGAGTATCACTGATACTCCAGCCTAACTCTACCTGAATCTGGCACATAGAGTATAATTGTGGCCACGGAGGATTTGATGGCTCATGTACATTTGAAGAATCTAACCGACAAAATGGCCGCCGCCTTGGCGGAGACACAAACTTCACCAAGACTTCCGCTTTAGATGCTTAAAGGACAGAATCAGTGACCAATCCGGTACCTCTGATGAAGCTGCGTGACGCAGCGTAACATGTAAGGACCGGAAACCGGAAGTCAAACGCGAAACTCGATTGTTTTACCTTTGATGTAAGTGTGTATACTTTATTAAACCCGTTTTATTACATACTTCACTATGGTACCATCTCGCTTCATTTGAGCGACATTTGATGACATACCAGCTCATCCTTGGACACTGGCCAGCTCATCCTTGGACACTGGCCAGCTTATCCTTGGACACTGGACCCCTCTTGTTATACCATCCACCCAGAGCAGTACAGGACTGAGAGGCATCCATCTAGGATTGTACAAGACTGACCCATACTACTGAGAAAGGCCCATTCTTACCGCATCAAGGTAAGCGCAATGTGAGCTCATTCCCCAAGAAGATTTTCATTGCTACAAGATTTGACATCTATACGACAGTTTATGGGACAGTCTCCTCAATAGGCATTAGCACTTTATTGCACTTGGTTCACTTTAGCCATTCAGTGTTATTTATATATTTGTTTATGCGCTGATCATTTATTTATCCTGTCATTGATACAAGCTTTGGGACTCCCACAATTAGTACATTAGCTACCCCTATGGGACAGTTCTCATTTTGGCACTAGCACTTTATAGTCACGTTGTTTACTTGCACAGCTCACCCAGCTGTTTCAGTGTTCACTCGTATTCATTCACTGTTGATATATTTAGTTTACTACTATTCAATTTAGGTTGAGCAGCATATTCATTTATTTATCTAATTTATTTGGTGGCGCAAGAGCACCTCACATAAACATTATATGCTTATTGCGATTTTTTTTTTTTTACCAAAAATATTTATTATAGCAAAAAGTAAAAAATATAGCTTTTTTTTCTAAATTGTCACATTTATTTGTTTATGGCGCAAAAAATAAACGCAGAGGTGATCAAATATCACCAAAATAAAGCTCCTATTTGTGGGAAAAAAAGGACATACATTTTGTTTGGGTGCAATGTTGCACAATCGGGCAATTGTCAGTTAAAACGACGCAGTCGGGGCTGAAGTGGTTAAAGCAGAAAATTGCAACATGCAATATGTTAATATCTCTTCCCAACAAAGTATAGTGGTTCACGTTGTACAAGGATTTTTCCAGTGTGATGGAGAGAGAAATGGGCTCATTTAATATATATATATACATAATAAGCATCCTCTGAATGATATTTTGAAAGCATTAATCATGTTACTTTGCCTGGGTGGTAAGCATTTATCTATTGTCGTTCATTCATAACTCCTACTCACCATATATTCCCAATTCCTTTAAAGTGGCCAAGACAACCCACGCACATGCAAATAAGTGGGGATCACAGTCACATCATCCGCACATATTTAAATAGCTTGTTTTACTGTTCATATGACGTTTTCAATATATTCAGGTAAATATTGGCTTATTTATTAGGGCTCTTTTCCCACAGGGGGCCAAGGAGCAACAAAACCAGGCGGTTATCTGCATTTTTACTGCCCTCCCATCTGTCCATTTACAAGCGAACGTGGTGCCGCTTTGGTGTATACACAATGATGCCTTGCACTGCTGTGCGGCAATTTTAATGCTACATGCACAGGTGTCACCACCTGTCAAACTCTCCCATGTAAGTGAATAGCTGTTGCTGCTTCTAAAAAATAAAAACAAAGACCTGCAAATTAGTACAGCTATGTGCTTTACACACACTAATGCTGGATTCACACATATGCGTTTTTAGTGCTTTTTGCATTTTACAGATTTGCACTACAGAATGTATTCCATAGGAAACCATGTTAAATGGACTGTAGTGCAAATCTTCAAAATGCAAAAAGCACCAAAAATGTATAGGTGTGAATCCAGCCTAAGGAAGCTTTACTAAAGTTGGTGCACTGAGAATCTGGTGCAGCTGTACATGGTAGCCAATCAGCTTCTAACTACTACTTGTTCAACTAAGCTTTGGCTATAAAACCTGGAAGCTGATTAGTTTCTATGCAGAGTTGCACTCTCTAGCTTTAGTAAATAACCCCCATTGTCTTTGTTCTGCGTTGAGACTCTGAAACCAGCAGAGAAACAATAAAACCAAATGGCAGTTCTGTTATCACAAAAAAAAAAGCTCACAGGAGATTTTCAGAGGTTGGGCTTGGCCTCTTAGTTCCAGTAAAGGGAACACTTAAAGCATCAGCATACCAAGACGGATAAGCGAGTTTGGGGTGGAGGAACTTGACAGAAAACCTTTAGGATGAATTAGAGCGGAGACTGCGAGCCAAGTCTTCTCATCCACATCAGTGTCGTTCGACCCCACAAATGTGCTTCTGGAAGAATGGTCAAACATTCCCATAGACACACTCCTAATCCTTGTGGACAGCCTTCTCAAAAGAGTTGAAGCTGTTATAGCTGCAAAGGGTGGGCCAACTCAATATTGAACCCTACAGACTAAGACTGGGATGCCATTAAAGGGGTTGTAAAGGTACATTTTTTTTCACCTTAATGCATTCTATGCATTAAGGTGAAAAAACATCCGACAATACCGCCCCCCACCAGCCCCCCCCCCCCTTATACTTATCTGACCCCTCAAAAGTCCTGCGCTCGCCCCTGACATCCTCTTCGCCATTGAGACTGGCCGTTGATTGGCTACAGTGGATGGATTGAAAGCAGCTCAGCCATTGGCTGGTGCTGCTGTCAATCACATCCAATGACACGGCGCGCGGGGGGGCAGGGCCGGGTGATACAGTCGGCGGCTATGCTCGCTCGCATGAAGGTGTTAAGTCCTTGCAGGGGGCAGTCGAGACAGCCGCTGAGGGACCCCAGAAGACCAGGCACTCTGTGCAAAACGAGCTGCACAGTGGAGGTAAGTATAACATGTTTGTTATTTTTTTTTTAGATGTTTGTTTATCTTTAGAAATCTTTTAAGTTATTGTGCGTGTAAAGGCAGGAGTCCTAATACTACATATATATGCACAGAGTCGTTTTACCTTGAACTTCTGCGGTTGTTTTACAAGGAGAGGGTTCACATATACTGTACATATGTAGCACCCTGATGTTTAGGCAGGGTTGCTATTAAATTTAATTGCCAGACGATAGTTTCCTTGGCCAATTTAATTGTTAGGAGGTCAATTGATTCCTCTAAATCTGGACTTGTTGCACCATTTCTCTTCTGTCACTAGGTGGCACTGTGCTAGTGAAATTAGATGGATGGGTTGTCTCAGCCAAAGGGCAGGGATTTTCTTTGGTCCCTTGGCCTTCTGGAAGAGTCTATTTATTTGGGTGGAGTAAAGTGATCCACAGTGAGTGAATGTAGAGTAAACAGCGAACTGTTTGTGTTGTCAATAGTTCAATATATATATATATATATATATATATATATATATAACTACTACAAGATTCTTGAAATGGAAGACAGAGGTCCTACCTATACAGAAGTGGTGTCTGGCTGGAGGCCTTCACCTGTATAGCTGTCTTCCTATAGAAGTCTTGGAGTCTGCTAATTATCATTGTATCTGCTTAACGGTGTCCATGCCCTAACCTTCTCTCCCCCAGTTCTGTTCAAGAGCCAATAAATGCATTCAAAAAGTGTCTCGCGAGTCGCGACCACCATTTCATCTTGCATTACACCCACCATGTCTCGCAAACCCACTCTACACAGGATGTCAGCTCTCCCTGACTCTGGAGGGGTCACCATTAGGCTTTTTGAGGTCTCGGACCTTGCTATACATCTAAGTAGGAACACGGCCGGATTCCTGACAAGGCCACTGAGGCGGCAACAGGGGGGTGAAAAAATCCTGTCGTCCCGGCCAGTGTCCTGCCGAAAAAGATCCCCCGGTGGATAATGACCCCCCTGTACTGCGCAGGCACATCGCTTACGCAGTACGAACCACAACGGAGCCTCCGAAGTTAGCCAAAGATGAATAACTGAGTAATCTGTTACAGGGTGCCTGCGCAATGACCATGATGCAGGGGCACACTCCCGATTCTCACACAGAGCGAGGGGTGGGTGTATTACTGTTATCTCATGCAAGGGGGAGGTTTATTACTGTTATATGGTGTACAGGCGTCGGGACCTGGGCTTGAACCTGGGACCTGTTCTCTGTCTGGCATTGTCTTTTCCCACTGAGCTATCTGGGATGCTGGACAGCGCCCTGTCTGATTTGTTAGATAAACCTATTTAAACCATTAGACTACTCTGCTTGTCTTGATTGCCTTGAACCTTAAACCCCTTGCTCATCCCATGAACTTCCTACAGTATATAAGCCTTGTCTCAGCACTTCCTCTTTGCCAGGTTATTGTGCCTTCCCAGCCAGTGCCTTGCGATTTGTCTGCTCTGCTGCCATTTGTACCTGCAACCGCCCGTGTTTTACCCTTGGCCTGTTCTTGGACTACTCTACTGCCTGATCCCAATCTGCAACCACCCATGTATGATCCTCGGACTGTTCCTGGACTACTCTTCTGCTTGATCTCAGCCTGCAGCCACTCGTGATTGATCCCTCGGCTTGTTTACTGACCACGCTTCTGTTTGATCCTTATCTGCTTATCCGCTACTGGACCCCAGCTTGCTCACCTCCTTGTGGGGCGATCCTGAGGACCGCGACCTGGTGCTAACACGCAGCAAAATCCATCTCCACCATCAGGAGCTCTGGTGAACACCGGTTAGCACTTAGACTCCGCACCTCAGGTGACCCTGTGTCATCTGCCAGAAGTGACTGTCTGTATACCTGTCTTCAACTGCTGTAGCAATTGGTCTTCAAGCCTGATGCCTGATCGTGACAGAATAACCTGGCCTAAAACATGGATGCAGCTATAGCAAAGGCTGTGGCTCCTCTAAGGCAGAAAATTTTGGAGCTGCGGCAAGAAGTTCTGTTACTGAAAGATACAGTATGCCCAGCCCTGGAACCAGCATGTTCTGAGCCATTTGCCAGAGAGGTAGCCGTGCATCATTCTTGTGCTTTAAGATGGATTGCAAGCTGTTGTTTGCTCTTAAGCCTAGGACTATCCCACCGATTACATAAAGGTTTGCGCTACTATCAACCTGCTCGTTGGACCGATCAAAACATGGGCTCATCAGGTATTACAGGAAAGGAGTCCAGTCTTGGACAGCTGGGAAGCCTTGCCTTGAACCTTGTTCCTTCCATGAACTTCCTATATAAGCCTTGTCTCAGCACTTCCTCCTTGCCAGGTTATTGTGCCTTCCCAGCCAGTGCCTTGCGATTTGTCTGCTCTGCTGCCAGTTGTACCTGCAACCACCTGTGTTTGACCCTCGGCCTGTTCTTTGACTACTCTTCTGCTTGATCCCAGCCTGCAGCCACTTGTGATTCATCCCTTGGCTTTTTTACTGACCACGCTTCTGTTTGATCCTTATCTGCTACTGGACCCCAGCTTGCTCACCTCCTGGTGGGGCGATCCTGAGGACCGCGACCTTGTGCTAACATGGAGCGAAATCTATCTCCACCATCAGGAGCTCTGGTGAACACTGGTTAGCACTTAGACTCCGCACCTCAGATGACCCCGTGTTATCTGCCAGAAGTGACTGTCTGTATACCTGTCTTCAACTGCTGTAGCAATTGGCCTTCAAGCCCGACGTCTGATCGTGAAAACAGGGTTGGTGGCTCTGCAAGGAGCGGGTGTATTACTGTTATATAGTGCAAAGGGTGGATGGCTACAGAAGACAGCATATTTTAAAATGATGGGCAGAAATGATAAAAATGTTGATGGGCGTTTTCAATACTTGTCTGAGTATATTGTTATTATGCTTATGTCTTAACCCCTTCACCACAGAATGGCTACAGGGGATGCATTTAAACACGTATTATGAATGTACACCACAAAACAGTAATAAACCCGCCCCTTGCACAAATAACAGTAATACACCCCCCCCTTGTTCTGCACACGCATTCCATCACATGGAGGGGGCTCAGAAGCCCCCTATGTGATGATGTGTGTGTGTTTGAGGTGGGGGGGAGCAGCATTGAAGGACCCAGCCTTGGAGTGGCAAAGAAAGTAAATCCAGGCCTAAGTAGGGATATCCCAACCGCTACTGCTTTGATTACTGGATTACATTGATGAAGTCATCCAGGTACTAGTCTAGCAACAGAGAGAGCTGCTCCAAACAAATAACTTTCCTTGTATTAGACACAGAATACGTAAAATTTCTGTTCCACAAAGACACTGTACACTGGACTGGACAAAATAATGGAATCGGGTGAAGAAACAGGTGCAGAATGCCTACTGTAAGCGCTGTATCTTTCACAACTGACATGTTCTGTTCTAGAAAGCTCCACATAATTTAGTCATTGCACTATTGTAGAAGGCCAGACTGTGTTATGAAAAGTTATGGAACTTGTAGCTTCCATTGACCAACAACTTTTACTTTTCTTTTTTCCACCAATTGTCCTTCTTAATAAATGATCTGGTGCAAGTTACTAAAAGCTTCTATAGGTAAGCAGCAAAAACATTTTACTTTGCAGCAAAAATCTCACTTTGCGGGTAAAAATTTAGGAAAGCAATGGGTAAAACATAAAATTACATTTATAGTTAATCTAGACACCATGCATTTAGTTTTCATGGTTTTTCTCCTGCCTTATATTAACACTAGGTAATTATATTATCCATGCCAAATCCTTGAGTGACCCAATATGTTACAGCATCTGCCCACTGCCTTGTAAATGCCTTCCTGACCTTTCATCGCCATTAATCTGTTTATATAATAACACACTCACTATAAACAAATAAAAAGCATATGTACTGGAATGTTGCAAACAGTAATAAGACATACTAGAAACATAAACATATTACAAAACTATCTGTATTGCAATAAGAACAAGCTAATTTCATTATTATTATTATTATTATCATTATTATTATGTGTAACCAAATATTTTTCCAGGAAAACAACTACATTTATCTTGGAAATAAATCACTCTTTATACATTCCACATTCAAACAAAATATATCGTTAGAGATATAGACAAGCCTGTGTATTTATTTATTTTTTTGTCAGTTTTTAAATATATTAGTAGCTTCTTTACTAGATATAAAATAAATAAATATTAAAGGGAATATATATATATATATATATTACTGTGCAAATGTTTTTGGTAGGTGTGAAAAAATTCTGTAAATGAAGTGTTAGATTATTTTTATCAATTAGTAAAATGGAAAGTAAAGGAACAGAAGAGAAATCCAAATCAAATCAATATTTGGTGTGACCACTTTTCCACTCTTTGGGCCAGATTCAGGTAGATGGGAGCATCTTTGCTCCAGAGTAACGCTTCTCATTTACGTTACGCTGCAGAAATTTTAGGAGCAAGTGCTGTTATTCATGAAGCACTTGCTCCTAAAGTTGCGGCAGCGCATCGCAAATGAGCCGGCGGAATTCAAATTGGGCGGGTACGGGGCGTGTAGTATTTAAACGAAGCGCGATCCCGCCGCGAACGTACTGCGCATGCGTCGAGTGTCAAAACATCCCCGTGCGCATGCTCCAAATTCTGTGAATGAACGTCAATGACGTAACATTCCCATTCATGAACTTTTTACGCAAGCGACGTGATTTTTTTTTTTTCCCGACGCGATGACGACGCCTATACCTAACATAGGATACTCCAACCCTGTGTAGGTATATCTTCGCGCCGCGTATCCCTTCCGGAAACGTCGTACCGTCATTGCGTCGCGCCGGAATTCGATCGTGAATTGCCGATTTCCGCTCATTAACATATTTTTTGAGCGTAAATCGGCGGGAACGCCCCCGGCGCCATTTTTAAGTTGAAGTAACGATGCGATGGCGAAACTCAATTACGCTGATCGCATCGGACCTTCAACCCGGCGTTTCTTGTTTTCTGGTTACAGAAAACAGAAACGCCGGCTTAAAGTGACAGTTAGGCTGGCGGATCACTGGATCCGCCAGCCTAACTGTTCCTGAATCTGGCCCTTTGTCTTTGACTCCTATTTCTCGGTGTGTCAGTTTTTATCTCACTGAAAAAAGATAAGAGGATTGCCCAGAGCTGGGTAAACTCTTTGTGGCAAGACTGGGCACAGATGACATAAAATCCTATACTGTACAAGCCTTAATTAAAGAAAACCTGGGTGAGGATCAGCCACATAATGGCTTTACATCCACTATGCTCATTTAAAGCCAAAAAGGTAGTCACACCAAATATTAATTTGATTTAAATTTTTCTTCACACCAGTACATGGCGCAGAAAAACGTTCTGTACGCTTTTTCCACGGGTGCTCGCTCGATTCACACAGTGTCCCTGTGTGCCGCCGAGCTCCGTTCCCTGCGAGGTTACGACGCACTGGGGCGGAGATCGGCGTCAAATTCAAAAAAGTAAACAAACACATTACATACAGTATACTGTAATCTTATAGATTACAGTACTGTATGTAAAAATTACACACACCCCTTGTCCCTAGTGGTCTGCCTAGTGCACTACATGTTCTTTTATAAAATAAAAACGGTTCTTTCTGCCTGCAAACTGCAGATTGTCCATAGCAACCAAAAGTGTCCCTTTATGTCAAAAATGGTTTTAGAGCAGCTAAAAAAACAGCGATAATAAACTATAATCACTTGCAGAATTGAGCGATAGCGATTTGTGGGGAAATTCGTCATAAAAAAAAAAGCAATGACAGCAACAATTTTGCAACTGAGGAAATTTCAGTGATTTTGAGTTGATTACATTATTAAATAATTTTAATTATAATTATATTATCATTTGTTATAATTAATTATAATTATTTATTATATTATAATTTATAATTTTATTTAAAAAAAAATCATACCCGGGATGCCTATTAGACTCTTGTTTGGTCAGATTTAAGTGAGTTATTCCTAAGAATTGCAAGCCTACAGTATAAAACGCTAAATTTCCTTGCAAATAATGGTACCGCTTTCAGCACCTAAAATCAGAAAGAATCATACCGCCAGGCAAGGGCGGATCCAGAGTCTAGTCTCGGGGGGGGCACTGCCAGAAAATAAGGTGTTGCTTACAGAACTCAATTAGGTGTCCGATGTGTCCGCTGCAATGTTGCAGTACTGCTAAAAAATCAATGATCCCCGCCATATTACTAGTAAGACATATTTAAATATGAATGCCATAAATCTATCCCATGGTTTGTAGACGATTGTCAGGGACTGCAGACGTGGTACAAGAGATGGTCAGAGACTGCAGACGTGGTACAAGGGATGGTCAGAGACTGCAGACGTGGTACAAGGGATGGTCAGAGACTGCAGACGTGGTACAAGAGATGGTCAGAGACTGCAGACGTGGTACAAGGGATGGTCAGAGACTGCAGACGTGGTACAAGAGATGGCCAGAGACTGCAGATGTGGTACAAGGGATGGTCAGAGACTGAAGACATGGTACAAGAGATCATTGCAGCCTCACTGTGCATATGAACGCATCCCCACCTTTGTATATCAATGCAGTCCCACTTTTGTATATCAATGCAACCCCACTTTTGCATATCAATGCATCCCTACTTTTGCATATCAATGCAATCCCACTTTTGTCTATCAATGCACCCCCGCTTTTGTCTATGAATGCAGCCACACTGTGCACGGCACTCACCATGGCATTGCCTCGATCACACACAGCAGGCATCTCCTCTCCCGATGTGTGTCATGGAACAAACAGGAGCTGAAGGTCTGTGTTCGGTAGGCCAGTGTGCTCTAGCAAGGTCCCCCCCTAGACAGGCTTGTGTGATAGACAAAACACTGATTGTCAGGAAAGGTCCCCCCGCTGGTGATTTTGCCTGTTATTTGGGCTGCAGTACTGGCCTCCACCAGCGGGGAGTTATTGGCAGTATGGAGCACACAGCCCTTCCTGCGTTCAGGTGTGACCTAAATGCAATCAGCACGCCTCTATAATACCCGGCGTGTGTAATCACTCCTCGCCCTGGTATCTGTCTACTAACCTGATCCTGAGTCTGATATCTGACCCTGAGCTTGCTGTCCCCTTTCTTGACTTCTGATCTGATCCGACCTGACCTGATCCCTCTCCTGGACATTCCCTTCCTGCCCATTCCCTGTCTGCAGCTTCTTCTGTAAACTCCTGGTATATGACCTCGGCTTGGCTTTTGGTTTATGATTACGGCATTTCCCCTTCACTTATATATGCTTTGTTGTTATTTGTGCACTGTTTGTCTTCACCTGTTTTGTTCACCTTGTAAATAAACACCTTTTATTTCACTGCATACAGTGTTGGTCTCCTCTGTGTAGGCACACAGTACTGGTCTATTTAGAATCCCTGACACTGATTCAATCAGTGTTCCATCTCCATCTACTATCACACGAGCAGGTCTAGCACAGGCAGCACAGCCGAACACAGATCCAGCTCACACACACAGCCAGAGATGCCCGATGTCAGCAGGAGAGAGGGGAGTGCTGCAGTCAGCTACAGCTCAAAGCAGCCTCAGGACAGGCAGCCTACCAGCCCTGGTGATGAGAGAGAGAGAGAGAGAGTGACAGACTTGGCAGCAGCAGCTGCAGGCACCGCACAGCAGTTTAAAAAAATGATAAAAAAAAGTTATAAAACATAAATAAAACAATATATAAAAAAATATAAAAAAAAACATTTATTAAAAAAAGGGGTTTGACACATGGGGCCCTGGGGACCTCTGAGCCCTTTAATAAAAATATATCTATATATAAAAAAAGAGAAAAAAATAAATAAAATATAAAAAATTTATAAAAAAAAGGAGGGTTGTCCTCCGGGGGCCCTGGGGACCTCTTTGCCCTTTAATAATAATACTAACAATAATAATAATAATAATAATTTATATATATATATATATATATATATATATATATACATTTAATAAAAAAAGGGGGGTGGTCATCTGGGGCCCTGGGGATCTCTGGGCCCCTGGGGACCTCCAGACCCCTAAAAAAAAAGGGGGAATTGCCATACGGGGCCCTGGTGGCCTCTGGGACCATGGGGACCTCCGGACTTCTAATAAAAAAATATGTTAAAAAAATATTTTTTTTTATAAAAAAATAAATGAAAAAAGAGGGGTTTGCCATCTGGGGCCCTGGTGGCCTCCGGGCCCCTGGGGACCTCCGGACCCCTAAAAAAAAAAAAAAATTTTTTTTTTTTTTTTTTTTTAAAGCCAATGTGACATGATTGCCTCGGGGGGGGGCAATTGCCCCGTTGCCCCCCCCCTGGATCCGCCGTTGCCGCCAGGGAGGTTAACTTAATAACACTCCAAATGCAGGTCACACATGTAGTGCGCTGGCCAGCACCACAATCACATGGGACAGAAGTACCATGGGATCTGGTTGCAGAGTGTTTTTAAAAGTACTGCATGCACTACTTTTGATGTGGCGCAGTGCGATTTGTTCCCATTGAAAATAAATGGTCTCAAATCGCACCACGCTGAACCGCACGTGAGTTGCACAGGGATGTGCAGTGTGTTCCTGTACGATTCCTAGTGTGAACTGCCCCTTATTCTCTACAGGATCTACTGTAAGCATACAATAATGGAAGGTAGCAGCCATGGCTAGGCGAGTAATCACATGGACATCAAGTAGGCGTATCCTACCCTAAGAAAAAAAAAGGGGTATAGTTTTGCAGTTAGCTTTGTGGTCAGTACATTGGATATGGGCTCCAGGAGCCAAAAGTTAGTAGCCCTTAAAGGATAGGTTAACAATATCTAAAAGACACTGAGTTTGCTGAAGCACTGTAAATTATAAATAAATGGCATTCATTTTTTGATTAAAAACTACTTGTTTTTTACCTTTTTGTTTTTTGGATTATTTTTAGTGCTGCTGATCTCCCACAGCTACTTTGTATTTATATCCATGCACTCCTGTTGTGGACGCAGAGCATTTCTTGTGTACCTGGGCCTTTGTTGGTGCAGGAGCCACTTGTGAATGACTGCCCTGAAAGCCTTGGAAATGATTCCGATTCCTCCTCCTCCTGTGCCACATCCTCTTCCATCATCGCCCAAAGCGATGATGGAAGAGACTGAAGCAGAAGAGTAAGCAGGAGGAGCCAGAGACCTTTCTTGGTTTTTGAGGTGTCTACTCCACTGCAGCTCGTGCCTTGCACTTAGATGCCTGGTCATGCAGGTTGTGCTCAGGTTGAGAACGTTTATGCCTAACTTCAGCCTCTGATTGCACAGCGTGCAAACCACTCGTGTCTTGTCATCAGCGCATTGTGTGAAGAACTGCCACGCTAGGGAATTCCTTGGACCTAGCTTTGGTGTGCTCGGTCCCTTGCTGCATTGGGCAGTAGCAGGTGTACTGTCTAGGGGACGGACTCTCCGCTTTGGCACCCTGCTCCCTCTTCTGCTGTGCTGGTGGCTCTGTGCGACCACCGCCTCTTCCTCCAAACTACATGGGTCACCTGCATGAGGTTGATTCCATGTGGGGACCTCATCGTCCACCACATCATCTTCCACCCAGTCTTCACCACTGCCCTCTTTGT
Organism: Rana kukunoris; assembly: GCA_029574335.1. NCBI lineage: Eukaryota > Metazoa > Chordata > Amphibia > Anura > Ranidae > Rana > Rana kukunoris. Next base: position 345,418,004 of record CM056052.1, on the reverse strand, counting down.
CGGTCTGCACAATTGCGAAAGCAGCAGCAGTTGGCAACTGTGTTTCTTCATCATCCGAGACGTGCTGTGATGGTCCCCCCATGTACTCATCTTAAAACATAAGTGGTTGGGCATCGGTGCACTCAATCTCTTCCACTTCTGGGGCAGGGCTAGGTAGATGGCCCTGGGAAAACATGCTAACAGAGTCATCAAAAAACAGAAGAGACTGCTGCATAATTTGGGGCTCAGACTGCTTGGCTGATTTGCAAGGGGGTGAGGTGAAAGACTGATGAACATCGGCTGCAGGTGCCAACTCCGATCTTTCAGCACAAGACTGGTTGGGCGACAATGTGAAGGAACTGGAGGCATTGTCAGCAACCCAATCTATCGCCTGTTCTGCTCCTGGTCTCAACATTCGTAGAGCCGGATTAGGCCCCACCACGTCCTCTCCCCGTAACAGGAGCTCCACCAGCAGCACCACGACCGCGGCCACGTCCCTTATTTGACTTCTCCTCATATTTCTCAAATGTAGGATCTTGCCCTAAATAGGTGTTTTTTGAATACAACAATAGAAGAACACTAGCTAAAGTGTTTATCTGACACATACAGATATGCAGGAAACGCACCAAAATAATTGTTTTTTTGAATAGCACAATAGAAAACAGTATGTAAAGTGTGTATCTCACACGTACAGATATGCAGGCAAGACTGCAAACACTGAAGGAAAAACTGTAAAATATGTTTTTTTGCCCTCAATGGGTGTTTTTTGAATACAACAATAGAAGAACACTAGCTAAAGTGTTTATCTCACACCTACAGATATGGAGGAAACACTGGAGGAAACACTGCAGTGCTGGTGTAATATGCAAAGTATCTCACAGGAACATATGCAGTGCTGGTGCAATATGCAGAGTATCTGACAGGAACATATGCAGTGCTGGTGTAATATGCAGAGTATCTCACAGGAACATATGCAGTGCTGGTACAATATGCAGAATATCTCACAGGAACATATGCAGTAGTGCTGCAATTTGATTTGTGAAGCAGGATTGACTCCTATATATTTATCTCCCTATAAACACAATCAGGAACCTTTCCCTAAACTATCTAATGCAGAGTATCTCACAGGAACATATGCAGTGCTGGTGTAATATGCAGAGTATCTCACAGGAACATATGCAGTGCTGGTGCAATATGCAGAGTATCTCACAGGAACATATGCAGTGCTGCTGCAAACACTATAGCTGCTGACTTTTAATAAGGACACTTACCTGTCCTAGGCACCCGCAATGTCGGCCACCTGAGGACCGATCCCTCGATCGTTGCAGCTCCCTGCGCTGCCATGCTCACTAGTGAAACAGGCAGTGGAGCCTTGCGGCTTCACTGCCCGTTTCCTCCTGTGCATGCGCGAGTCTTGCAGCGCTGTATGAATGGCGGCTGCTCTCTGGGATACACACAGTTCCCAGAAGGCAGCGCGCACCATTCCTGAGAAGACAACACGAGGATGAAGACCAGCCACGGACTAGGAAGAGGCAGATTAGGAAGATCCACATAGCAACTGCAATTTTTTTTTTCATTTTTTTTTTTGTAGAATTTTGGTGAAATCTTTTTTTTTTAGGGTGGACCTCCACTTTAAGCCTAGTACACATGTTCTGAAAGTCAAGGAACCGGACAACTTATGGTAAAAGGACTACTGTCTGTTCAAAAAAAGCTGGTCTAACAACCGGCTTCTGCCAAACAGTCATGCAGGAAAACCAGCATTCAATCAGCACTTCAACCAATCAGTGTATTCTGGAAGGGGTGAGGGAGTCCTAGTTGTCAGCAGGGCTGCTGTTAGAAATCACAGGGCCCCGTACAGCCTACCTGGCAGGCTGAAGAGAGCCACACAGGGCATCCTTCTGTATTTTCCCCTCCCCCTGACCACACCAATTATCCCTGCTGTTCAGGCCCCCCTGTGTGGCTGGGCCCCCTACAGGAGGAATGGTGGTGCCCCCCTGTCAGAATACAATAGCACAGCACGTTAGATCTCTGCTTTCCACATTTTTGCTACTAGTTAAAAAAAAACTGACCATGTATACCCAGCTTAACACACTTTAAAGAAAAAAAATGACATAAGGCCATCAAAGTATTGTCATTAAAAGCTCGTAGTTCTGTGCTGAGATCCCAAGTTAGCTAGAAGCTGATTACCATATAGATAGCATTTACTGTGTGCTGTCCATCTGTTGTGAGAGCTAAAGGATAGTAAATTCGCATCATGTAAAAGAACAGGAAAACTAACTTCCTTCTCAGTCATACTTTGTACTGTGAGAATTGTTTGTAATTGTGTGATTTATTATTGGTTAATGGCTTGGTACTAATGAGGAAGTGAACTTTCATATTTGTATATGAAATGTATCTTGTTCCTGGACTGAAAAATAAACACTGACACCCAATTCTGAGAATTAGAAGAAATTCAGTACTTCCTGTAGCCTTGTGTCCCACATCAAATAAAACCACACCACGGTCAAAACCTTCAAACTTTCTTACTTGACCTGATGCCAACTGTCAGTGAGGAAAATTACATCTTAACATCACCTAGAAAAATAAAATATTTGCTTATCCCACCAAAACCCTTATACTTGCCCCATCGGGACAAAACGATTAAATTTATCTGAATAAAGAATTTGTCTCAAAGATTTGTGACTTTTCCCTACTTAAAGAGGAACTGCAGTCTCCTCGCACCATTTCTAATAAAAACAGCTTTGCCATTCTAAAGCTTCCCACTTTGCATATTATTTTATATATAATGTGGCTCTGAACTTGCCAAATATGCTGCAGAAATCTCCCTCCACTGACTCTGGCTGCAATCATTTTAACTGTGGGCAGATGAAGCTGCTGCCTGTTCACTTCCTGGATTTACACAGAGACACACCTCCAGCTCTGCATCTCTCATTGGACCTCTTATGACTCATCCCCACTGCCTTCCTGGCAAACTCTCACAAGAGTGAGAGAGAGCTGTGCATGATGTCATAAGCCTAGGCTTATTACCAGACAAGAAACAGGAAGTGGGCTGTAAAAGGTATTTACTGGCAGAAAAATAAATGTTTTACTATCCAAAGTTAAAGCAACAAGGGCAGAAGATTATGCAGGTTAAGGACCTTGCCCCTTTTTGCGATTCGGCACTGCGTCGTTTTAACTGACAATTGCACGGCCGTGCGACGCGGCTCCCAAACAAAATTGGCGTCCTTTTTCCCCAGAAATAGAGCTTTCTTTTGGTGGTATTTGATTACCTCTGCGGTTTTTATTTTTTGCACTATAAACAAAAATAAATTTCCCCAAAAAAAGATATAAAAAAAAACATTTTTTTTCCTCAGTTTAGGCCGATACTTATTCTTCTACCTATTTTTGGTAAAAAAAAATCGCAATGAGCGTTCATTGGTTGGTTTGCGCACAATTTATAGCGTTAACAAAATAAGGGATAGTTTTATGGCATTTTTATTAATATTTTTTTTTTGCTACTAATGGCGGTGACCAGCGTTTTTTTTTTCATGACTGTGACATTATGGCGGATACATCGGACAATTTTGACACAGGCGGAGACTGAAACTAAGCCGTAAATGGCTTTGATTCAGTTGCCGCAATGTTAACACGGAAGCGACGTCATGACATCACTTCCGGGTTTCTCGGCTGCCAATGGCGCCGGATTTAAAAAAGTATTTAAAACAGTATTTAGAATCGCTGTTTTCGGCGATCTGAATACTTTGAAGTGCAAAGGAGGGATTGGGGGTCTTTTAGACCCCGATCCCTCCATAAAGAGTACCTGTCACCACCTATTACTGTCACAAGGGATGTTTACATTCCTTGTGACAGCAATAAAAGTGATCAAAATGTAAAAAAAAAAAAAAAAAACACAATTTAATATTATAAAAAAAAAAAAAATAAATAAGAAAAAAAAAAAAAATGTTTAAAGCACCCCCCTCTCCGCAAGCTTGCGCAACAAAGAAAACGCATACGTAAGTCGCGCCTGCATATGAAAACGGTGTTCAAATTACACATGTGAGGTATCGCCGCGATCGTCAGAGTGAGAGCAATAATTCTAGCACTAGACCTCATCTGTAACTTTAACCTGGTAACCGTAAAAAAGTTTAAAACAACGCCTATGGAGATTTTTAGGTACCGTAGTTTGTCGCCATTCCACGAGTGCATGCAATTATAAAGTGCGACATGCTTGGTATCAATTTACTCGGCGCAACATCATCTTTCACATTATGCAAAAAAATTGGGCTAACTTTACTTTTTCATTTTTTTTTAATTCATGAAAGTAAATTTTTCCCAAAAAGTTGCATTTAAAACACCACCGAACACATACCGTGTGACATTAAATCGAATGGATCAAATGGATTCGACGCATGCGTGGAAGTATTTTACTTCCTGAAGTGGTGACGTGGTGGCGTCAACGTCACCGCCACGTCACCGCGTCCTCAGCCCGAGGGGATTTTCATCCGATGGTGTGCACACGCCATCGGACCAAAATCCGATGAGACATGTCCGTTGCAAATGGTCCGTCGGACATGTTTGAGCGGACATGTCTCATTGTGTGTATGCGGCCTAAGAGATAAAGGACTTGTAAAGTAGATATGTGCATTCCCGTTCGTACGAATGTTATTTTCGTACGAAAATGTTCATTTTCGTACCCGCGGGATAATGTGTACATACGAAAACGGTAAAGCACCAAAATACGAAAACGATGGGATAACGGATGAGCCGCATAACGAACGACCGCAAATACGAACGAACGATCCGACGGGAAAAAACGACAAAACGAAAATGGCAAAATAACGAAAATTAAATCTGTATCAAGAGGTTTGCATTGTGTATTTTGTTTGAATCTGTTTTGTGTTTGTTTTCAGTTGTATGTTCATTGTTCAATGACATCTATAACAAAAGAATTTCATTATGTATATTGAATGAATTCTTTTTTCTTTTTTCTGTGTATTCAAAATACTGAATGCAATTTTTTTGTTATAGGTGTCATATCAACATACGAAAATAACAAAAGAAACAGGTTCAAATGCAAATCTTTTGTTTATGGGTTTTTTAATGGCCAGAGAGTTAGGCTGGCCATACATGATTTTCTGTGCAATTTTCTTTAGATTTACCTTCAACTATGTAGTGCAAGGGCCTGCCTGATTGCATACAATTGAAAGTGTTGTTTAGTTTGACCTCATATATGGTTTTTGGTAAATCTAAAAGAAAATTGTACAAGAAAATTGAACATGTATGGCCAGCCTCAGTGACTGAAAGCAGCTTCTCTTTTGTGCAGAGTAGTGAGTACACTTGTATAGTAAAGCCTAATAAACTTTTCTGTGGATTTTCATCTGAGGGGAGATCAGTTGGCCAGACTTCTGAACCCAAAAATGGTTTTCTGATGCAGTTTAAAAACGAACAAATTTTCTGAGAACGATCGGAAAACGATCGTTTTTATGTGTGTTGTTAAAATAGTCTGACCAAGTGTATGGGGCTTAACAATAGTATTGTTAAGCCCCATACACTTGGTCAGACTATTTTAACAACACACATAAAAACGATCGTTTTCCGATCGTTCTCAGAGAATTTGTTCGTTTTTAAACTGCATCAGAAAACCATTTTTGGGTTCAAAAGTCTGGCCAACTGATCTCCCTTCAGATGAAAATCCACAGAAAAGTTTATTAGGCTTTACTGTACAAGTGTACTCACTATTCTGCACAAAAGAGAAGCTGCTTTCAGTCACTGAGGCTGGCCATACATGTTCAATTTTCTTGTACAATTTTCTTTTAGATTTACCAAAAACCATATATGAGGTCAAACTAAACAACACTTTCAATTGTATGCAATCAGGCAAGCCCTTGCACTACATAGTTGAAGGTAAATCTAAAGAAAATTGCACAGAAAATTGTATCATGTATGGCCAGCCTAACTCTCTGGCCATTCAAAAAAAACATAAACAAAAGATTTGCATTTGAACCTGTTTCTTTTGTTATTTACGTATGTTGATATGACACCTATAACAGAAAAAGGAATTCATTCAATATACATAATGAAATTCTTTTGTTATAGATGTCATTGAACAATGAACATACAACTGACACTAACAAAAGAAAAGAATTCAAGATACACAGAATGCAAATTGATGAAAATTCATGATAATTATTGTCTAACAAGAAACGAACATGAATTAAACAGAATAACGAATCATCCCGCATGTACGAAAATAAAACGGTAACGGAAATACGAAACGATCGGAATACGAAAAAATCGCGTCGTACGACAAACGAACGGGAACGAACGGGAAAACGGGCGTCTTACGAAAAACGAACGGAAACGAACAGACGGGACCATACGAAACGGAACAAAAAAAAACGAAAATTTTTTCTGTGCACATGTCTATTGTAAAGGAAAAAAATTATTTTGCTGAAATTACTGTTTACAGGGTATAGAGACATAGGACCAGATCCACGTACATGGGCGCATATATAGACCGGCGTAGCGCATCTCCATTCCGTTACGCCGGCTCAAATTAGAGACGCAAGTACCGTATCCTCGTAGTATTTGCGCACAATTTTGCGCTGGCGCAACGTAAATTTCGAGTCGTAAGGCATCGTAATTCAAAGTGGGAAGGATGTGGGCGTGTTCCATTGAAATGAGCCGTGACCCCATGCAAATGAAGGGCCGGCCGGACTGCGCATGCGCATGATGGCGACTATGGTCAGAGCCTCTCTGCGCATGCTCACAACTCGGCCCGGCGCAATCAGTGAGATTGGAACTAGGCCCGGCGTACTTAGTGAACTACGCCCAGTGCATAAATAGGCCCAGACAAACGCCCTCCCATTGCAAAAGTACATCCATTTGTTTCCCTTCCTGAAGCAAGGTGCTTTTGTTCCGTTGTCTGTGGCTGTTTGTTGGTTTGTGTCGTGTCATGTCGGTGTGTTGTTGGAGAGTGTTTTGAAAAAATGACTGAGAGGAAGATGAAGTTAAACTTTTCATTGCGGGAGAAGGAGATCATTGTGAGGGCCATTACCCGCTTTGGTCGTTTCCTGCATGGCCCTGAGAGTGCCACCACCAGCCCGGCCAGGAGGAGGCAGATCTTGCAGGACATCACCGACGAGGTCAATGCCTTGTGTGGTGATACCCGGACCCGCCACGGGATTAAAAAAATAATTAACGATCTCAGGCGTGTGGTCCGTGGGAAGCTGGCCAAGATTGTGGCTCATGCCAGGGGCACTGGAGGGGGCCCTATTAGGCTGACCGCTGAGGAGCGTGCGGTGGCCCAGTGCTTCCACAGGCAGCAAGTGGAGGGGCTGCCTGGCTTTGACTCCATTGAGGAGGCCGTGAGAACAGGTACGTTTTTATTTATTTTTCTATCTGGTGTGTAGCATGTGGGGGGGGGGGAATATGTGACAAGTGTGTGGATCCTCCAACCTGTGAATGTTTTGTGTCATCCACAGATGGGCAGGAGGGTGCTGGGCCATCTGGCCAGTCCGCAGCCTCAACCGGACATGAGTCTGAGGAAGACCCCCAGGCAAGCCCGGAGTCCTCTGAGGAGCTTGAGGAGGAGGAGGTTGAGGAGGAGGAGGTTGAGGGGGAGGAGGTTGAGGAGGAGGTGGTGCTAAGTGCCAATGAGGTACTTCTCCATTTGGTGGAGTCTCCCCCTAGGGCTGGCAGCAGTCAGGCCTCCATCAGGGGTAGCCCCTCCCACTCCTCCCCCAACAGGGCTTCCCCCCAGGGGTCTCCCCTACTCCCAGGCCACCAGCCTCATCTGGAGGCAGGAAGGCGAGCCGCAAGACCAGGGGGTGGCAGAGGTTCTGCCGGAAAATCTGAGGAGGGACCAGGCCCGTCAGACCCGCCATCTGTGTCAGGTCACCCAGACTTTGGGCCGGATGGAGGAGAGCCTGGCCTCCATCAAGGAGTCAGTTGGGGACATGGTTTGCAACTCTCTGGCTCTCATAACATGCCTCAACGACCTGCAGACTGCCACTGCAGGCGTTGGTCAAGAGGTGCGTGCGCTGACCCAGGCTGTCCAGGCCAACACGGCAGCCCTTAATGTGCGCCTCACGCGCCTCGCCGTGGCCTTGGAGGGCAGGCCGCCAGGTGGGCACAGACCAGGGGATGCTCTTGAGGAGCCGGGGGCCGTGGCCGCCCCAGGCGTGGGTCACGCCAGCGGCGTTAGGGTTTTTTTTGTTTCTGTGTTTTTTTTGTTTGTGTTTGATTGTGGGGGTGACATTCCTGCCGGAAAAGGGGTGTCACCCTCGGTTGTGGTGGAGAAGGGATCCCCAGGACCAGGGAGAAGTGACCCCCAGGTCCATGTGAATGGTGTATGAATGTACAGTGACATAATTGGAGCCTTGGCGTGGCGTTGCTGCTCCCAAGTCCTGCATGGTGGGCTTGTGCTAATCCAATTAGATGAGGATGTGGGGTGTGTGTGCTAGGGACCACAGTGGTGTGCATGCATGCATTCTCATTGTGCCATTATTAATGTGTGTGCAAAGATGCCTAATGGGAGGTGTATCCTGGCTGCTCTTCCCTCAGAAGACGAGGGACCCTCAGTTAGGGGGGGATTGTCTGGTTCGGGGGTCAGGTCATCACGTATGTCAATCTCCAGGCCCTTTCTCACGGTGAAGTTGTGCAGTATGCAACATGCACCGATGATCTGGCATACAAAGTTTGGGGAATACAACAGGGTACCCCCAGACTTATCTAGGCATCGGAAACGGGACTTCAGGAGGCCAAATGTGTGCTCCACCACTGCACAGGTATGTGCGTGTGCTTCATTGTATCTTTCCTCTCCTGGGGTTTGGGGGTCCTGGAAAGGAGTCATGAGATGGGGTCCAAGTGCATATGCAGAGTCACCTGGAAGGGAAAAGACAGGAGGATGTTAGTCGTGCGTGTGCCCCTCGTGATGTGTGCATCATGGGGGGGGACAGTCATGCATGACACCCATGTCACTCACCAACCAGCCAGCTGTCCCCATACATGTTCTGTTCGAATTCCATTGGGATGGGGCTCTGATTGTATATGTAGCTGTCATGGCTGGACCCGGGGTGTTTGTCATGGACGTGCCATATGAGGCATTGGGCATCGACTAGCACCTGTACGTTGATGGAATGCCAATGCTTCCGATTGCGGTATAGGTGCTCTGTCTCACGGGGGGCTGTAGTGCTGTGGTGGATGTGAATATGGAAAATTAATATTTTTGTGTTATGAATAAGAGCCACTCAGATATTACCTTGTAAAAGCTACCATTTGAAATGTAGTGTGTTTGTTCCTTGAAAATATTTGTCCAGATATTATTTTGAAGATACGACTACACATCTGTTTGAAGTGAAGAATCAGATTGTTTTGGAGTTGTGAGCTCAGCATTGAAAATATAAAAAAGAGCTGTGTTTTAAAGTGCCTTCACTCCATTTCTAATCCTGACCCCCTCCTGTGAAACTAAAGTTTATGCTGACCTGGACATTGCAAGAGAACGCAAACACAACCATCCCCCACATCCTGTATTAATGAAATGCTGATCTTGTATCCGGGAGAAACTAATTGAAGGACTGATTTTAACAAGTGAATTTTCTCTAAACATGAATTTCCCCCTTGCATTTTAGACTGTTCCGTGTCTTATACGTCAGACCCTTGGAAAACTGGATAAGGATCCCCTTAGAAGAGCTTTAAACAAAGGAACTCCACATGTGCTTTTTGAGTAGGCGTGGATGAGGGCGTATGTGGGGTGTGTCAATAGTTGGATGGGAGGGAACTGGATGTGTTTTTATCATGTGAGGTTGTGTATCTGTATAATGTGAGCCAATGAGTAGATTTTTGTATGTTTAATAAAACAGGGACTGGCTGAGCTCCAGCCATTCCATTCCTTTCTTGTCCCTCTATAAAGAAGCACCCTGTCTGGTTTTTCCTTATTGCAGTAGGACAGTGCTAGTTTGTCAGGAGATTAATTAATTAATCAAAGAGTCTCAGTAATTCTCTTTCAATTTGGCACCTTTAACGTGTATTTTTGAACTCGAGGCGGGAAGGTGCTGCCCACACGGACCTGTTTGGGAGCTGCGGGGAGTCTGAGACGGAGGAGAGCGTCATGAACTTTAAGCACCAGGTAAGTCGGTTATTTTGACTAACTTGCCTGTGCGGCTTCTGGGCCCCCCTCTCCCCTCATTCAGTTTGTATGTGCGTTCCTAGCCTTCGCTAAGAAGGTTTCTTGTCCAAAAACTTTGAACCGTCTGGCTGGTGTTGTCGTACTGCAATCTGTTGTCTTGTGTGTTATCGTGTTCTGTGTTGACTGAATGTGGCCATTTTACTTTAGTGGTTGTCTGTAGGAGCCAGGTGTAATAACCCCCTTTTCAAATTCCTGAGCTGGAGACGCACAGACTGGCGTGTCTCAGGATTACAGGTATATGCATGTCTGTATGTATGTTCCGACACCATACGCGTGTAAATATATTTGGTTTGAAGAGTGGGGTCTAGGGGACATTGGGGGTTGACTCAGATTGGAGGGCTTGTTAAGACCGGGTGTTTTGGGTAAAAGAACCAGTGGACGCAGTAATATCTTGATCAGTTTATCAGGTCTGTTATGTGTATGCGTGTGGTATACATAACAGATTTTTTTAGTTTTTTTGTTTTTATAATTCGTTGTGGGGTTTTGGGGATTTTCCTTGACTAAGTGGAGTTCAAGGCGATGGTTTAGTTCTCGGGGTTAGGGGTTTAATATTGCAGACAAACCTAGGGAGATGGCTATATTCTGAATTGTGTGTTGCTTTTTGTTCTGTTGATTGTGTGCTATGCTTTAACTTCTGTCCCTGCCTGCATTCCCTGGCACCCTTTCCCCCCTCCCTTCCTTACGTTTAACCCTTTGCTTACTGAGAGCTAGGCTTCCCTTCTCATGTTGTTAATTCATACATCCTGCTGTGACACAAGTAATTAGCTCTCTTTTTCACTCGTACTTCCACCATGTCTTGCATGAGGTTCTATTAACTGTGCTCCTTGTAATTTGACTGTGCATATTTAACTTTATTGTGTCTATGGCTGCTGTGAACTTCCTGCTCTGTTAGTCAGGTGGCAGTGCATACAGTTACGTGTGTGTTACCTATTGTGTTTTCTTTTCTTGCACTTTGCATTTTCTTTGCTGAAAGTATTATTAGCCCCTTTTCTCTCTTTCCACTTAAAGCTTGCTTGTTCCTTCTTCCTTTTCTTTGCAGTCTATCGGACTAACCCTTTTTTTTTTTCTTCTTATTGCACTTCACCTTAATTGTTCCTTCTTCTTATTTCTTTGCTGTACAATCTTGTTCTTCCCCTTTTCCTTTCTCCTTCCCCTTAAAAAACGTCATACATCCCTTTTCACAATTTTTTTTGCATGAAAGTGGTTATCTGATTCCCTTTCTTCTTCGTACACCATCTTGTCTTTCTTTCCCCCTTATTTTTGTTCGCCCCTCCCTTTCTTCTTTGTACTCCATCTTGTCCTCCCCCCCTCCTTTTTTGTTTGCCCCTCCCTTTCTTCTTCGTACACCATCTTGTCTTTCTTTCCCCCTCTTTTTTGTTCGCCCCTCCCTTTCTTCTTCGTACTCCATCTTGTCCTTTTTTTTCTTCCCGCCTTTTTTGGTTACCCCTCCTCTTCTTCTCCATACACCATTTTGTTTTTCTTTTGAAACCAGGCTGCTGTATTGCGACATGTTATACGGTTTTAGCACCTGACGATACTATTTTAGAAGGAGTTTTGGTTATTCGCAATGATTTTATAGTTCTCACTAGCTTTGATGGTGATATAATCTCTGCTAAAGGGCTTTTTGCCAGTTTAGCTGTTGTCATGTGATGCTCAGGCCTTTTCCTGTGCTTCTTGCCCCTTCCTTCCCCTCCTGTTCTGCCCAAATGTTTGCTGAATGATGCCCGGCTGGAATTAGCATGGGCCTGCCTGGATGCTATTCTGTGCTCGAGGCCTTGCCCCGTCTTGCCCCTATCCATGAACGCAGTTGGTGTCGCCTCCTACCCGCTGCCATACTGGCTTCTGTGCTCTGCGGCCCACTGCCCTTTCTTCTCTCCTCGTGTTTGTGCAAGGGGGGAGTATGATAATGCAATTCTATTGTACAAACACGGAAGGATGAGGATGATGCGGGGCCACAGGCCTCGCCTGGTGGGTGGCCGAGATGGTAGAATACGGGTGAATAAGTCCTTGCGTTCATTGCTACAGTCCTTGCGCTCACAGTCACAAATGAAGGATGAAGGCCTCTGGGTATCGCATCAGAACGGTTTTACATATTACGTTTAAACGGTTTTATTCCACATACCATATCACACTCATTGTTAGTGGGCATAGTATTCCCCAAGGGCATTTATTATCCCCTTTTGAAGTCTTGTTTGAAGACAGTCTCTAAAATAGGTTGCTATGGGCGATGACAGTTGCAATTACAGTCTGGTACTTTGAAAATTATGTGACCGCTCTTGAAAAGTAATTAACTAATATCTGTGTACGAGTTTTTTTGCATTTCTGTAGGTACCGATAATTATCGATATCCCCTGGGTGACGATTAAAAGGTTCCTTCGCAAAAATATTCTCTGGAGATGAGATATGATGGACTGTGCCACCCACGTCTGAATGAAACTATATATCTTTTTTCAAATACATGTGATTGTGACCACTTATCTGTGGGTTGGAATATAGCTGATATACAGTATGTGTGATATATGCCCTGATTTATAGAGGGGCCCCAGACAAGTTTAAATCAAGAGATGAAGCCATTACAGGTTTTGAGTCCCATAATCACTGTGATATATCTCATAGGATAATTAGTTAATTAATGTCAGGATGTAAAGAAGTTCTATAATGAGAAAATTGAGTTTAATATGGTCTGTAGATGTTTATGATATGCCAAAGCACAAACATGGGATCAGAACAAAGGTTTAAGAGAAAATTATTGATTAAGGTTGTGTAAAGAATTGTATTAAAACTCAAATGATGGTAAACAGCATGGTATTTGGTATTTAAACAGAAAAATCCTACAGATCTGGTTGCAAGCAATGTTTACAACCGATTCTAAAAATAAAAAATAATAAAAATAGTAAAAATAAAAAAATTAGATAAAAATAGAATAAAAACAAACAAATGTTAAAAAGTTTTATAATGTGATGTTACTGACAGAGTGGAGATGCTGGTTGAAAGGAGGAATTTTCTCAGGAAAATGGCCAATTCACAGTTCATTAGGCTGGAACTAATCTGTGAGTTTCGTGAGATTTCTCTTCTAAACGATCTTGTGTCGCTGCTTTAGTAAGGGATGTCATATTGTACATAATTTTTGGCATATGTACAAATCGAATACGTTTAAAAATTTTGAAAAAGCGTTAAAAAATGAGAGAAATTGTATATGGTGTATCTTCCGTATAGATTGTGTACAATCTCTCCAAGCAGTGGATATAGGGTAAATATTTCTTTAATAATAAAGGTAATTTGTACACAATCATTTGGAGATCTGAAAGAAAGCCCTTATTATTGAACTAGTTTTTTTTTGCCAGATATAGAAATGTTTCTCTTTTTCTTTCTTTCTTTCTCTCTTCTTTCTTTCTTTCTTTCTTTCTTTCTTTCTTTCTTTCTTTCTTTCTTTCTTTCTTTCTTTCTCTTTCTCTCTCTTTCTGTTCTCTCTCTTTCTTTTCTCTCTCTTTCTTTCTTTCATTCTTTTGTCTCTCTTTCTTTTCTCTCTCTTTCTTTCTTTTTTTAATCTCTCTTTCTCTCTCTCACACACACACACTTACACACACACACACACACACACACTCTCTCTCTCTCTCACACACTCACACTTTCTTTCTCTCTCTCTCTTACACACACTCATGCACTCACACCCACTCTCTCTCTCTCTCTCTCTCTGGTATTTTGCTAAAATGTGGGTTTTTGCCCCATTTGTTGTTTCAAAGAGAATGAAACATGGTGTTAATCAGCATAGTTTAAGAAAGGTCAGATAAACTAGTGAAAATTAAAAGATACAGCAAATCTTTAAGACTGAACCAAAGGCTGCTTGTTTAAACAGTCATGTGACAAGAGTATTCATACTGTGACCAATCGGTTCTGAAAACTAGTGTAAGTTAATGAATAAGTTCCTTTAGGGAATAAAATATTTAGGAAAGAGCCCAATATAAAATTAATATTTTTCTGAAAAATTTTAATGTTTTTGATTGGAAATATAGTAAGAAGACAGATACAGGAATTTGGTGAAACGGGTGCTTTTATGAAATTTAAGTTAGTAATGCGAATGTGGATGGAGGTTTAATGAAGCAGATGGCCCCTAATGAACAAGGGGGGTGTATTTGGAATGTCCCCTGGGGACAGTATTTTGGGTGATAACACATTTGTACTCTGTTTCTGCTTATATTGGTTACGATAATGTTAATGAAAACACACATACCACATTTACAAGTGAGGGAAAGAATAATGTTTGAGTGCCTCCTGAAGTTTTGTTGAAGAAGGACTACGGAATAGCCCTGTCTGGACGCTATGCGAAACATAAAAGAGTTGACAGTAAGGAGGCCAAACACAGGGACAAAGAGAGTATAGGGACCAGTAGATATGTGCATTCCCGTTCGTACGAATGTTATTTTCGTACGAAAATGTTCATTTTCGTACCCGCAGGATAATGTGTACATACGAAAAAATTAAAGCACCAAAATACGAAAACTATGAGATTACGAATGAGCCGCATAACGAACAACCGCAAATACGAACGATCCGACAAAAAAAAACGACAAAACGAAAACGGCAAAAGAACAAAAATGACATCTATAACAAAAGATTTACATTCTGTATTTTGTTTGAATCCTTTTTCTGTTTGTTTTCAGTCCTATGTTCATTGTTCATATGACATCTATAACAAAAGATTTGCATGCTGTATTTTGTTTCAATCCTTTTTCTGTTTGTTTTCAGTCCTATGTTCATTGTTCATATGACATCTATAACAAAAGATTTGCATGCTGTATTTTGTTTCAATTCTTTTTCTGTTTGTTTTCAGTCCTATGTTCATTGTTCATATGACATCTATAACAAAAGATTTGCATGCTGTATTTTGTTTCAATCCTTTTTCTGTTTGTTTTCAGTCCTATGTTCATTGTTCATATGACATCTATAACAAAAGATTTGCATGCTGTATTTTGAATCCAAAATACGAACAGAAAAAAGGAATTTAAAATACAGAATGCAAATCTTTTGTTATAGATGTCATATGAACATACGACTGAAAATAGCAAAAGAAAAGGGTTTCAAGATACTGCAAATCATTGACGAAAATTCACGAAAATTATTGTCTAACAAGTAACGAACATGAATTAAACAGAATAACGAACCATCCCGCATGTACGAAAATAAAACAGTAACGAAAATACGAAACGATCGGAATACGAAGAAATCGCGTCATACGAAAAACGAACGGGAACAAACAGGAAAACGGGCGTCTTACTTTTCGTAAGACGCCCGTTTTCCTGTTTGTTCCCGTTCGTTTTTCGTATGACGCGATTTTTTCGTATTCCGATCGTTTCGTATTTTCGTTACTGTTTTATTTTTGTACATGCGGGATGGTTCGTTATTCTGTTTAATTCATGTTCAGGGACTGGCTGAGCTCCAGCCATTCCATTCCTTTCTTGTCCCTCTACGAAGAAGCACCCTGTCTGTTTTTTTCCTTATTGCAGTAGGACAGTGCTAGCCTCCCCTGAGTTTGTCAGGAGATTAATTAATTAATCAAAGAGTCTCAATAATTCTCTTTCAGTGCCACATGTGTGCAACGAACGAAAACGAAAAAACAGAAAAAAAACGATACGAAACATGTCTAGGGACCAGTACTGATTAAAAATATTAATTTAGGGGGGCATGTGGTGGATGTGAATATGGAAAATGAATATTTTTGTGTTATGAATAAGAGCCACTCAGATATTACCTTGTAAAAGTTACCATTTGAAATGAAGTGTGTATGTTCCTTGTAAATATTTGTCCAGATATTATTTTGAAGATACGACTACACATCTGTTTGAAGTGAAGAATCAGATTGTTTTGGAGTTGTGAGCTCAGCATTGAACATATAAAAAAGAGCTGTGTTTTAAAGTGCCTTCACTCCATTTCTAATCCTGACCCCCTCCTGTGAAACTAAAGTTTATGCTGACCTGGACTTTGCAAGAGAACGCAAACACAACCATCCCCCACATCCTGTATTAATAGAATGCTGATCTTGTATCCGGGAGAAACTAATTGAATGACTGATTTTAACAAGTGAATTTTCTCTAAACATGAATTTCCCCCTTGCCTTTTAGACTGTTCCGTATCTTATACTTTAGACCCTTGTAAAACTGGATAAGGATCCCCTTAGAAGAGCTTTAAACAATGTGCTTTTTGAGTAGGCGTGGATGAGGGCGTATGTGGGGTGTGTCAATAGTTGGATGGGAGGGAACTGGGTGTGTTTTTATCATGTGAGGGTGTGTATCTGTATAATGTGAGCCAATGAGAAGATTTTTGTATGTTTAATAAAACAGGGACTGGCTGAGCTCCAGCCATTCCATTCCTTTCTTGTCCCTCTACGAAGAAGCACCCTGTCTGTTTTTTTCCTTATTGCAGTAGGACAGTGCTAGCCTCCCCTGAGTTTGTCAGGAGATTAATTAATTAATCAAAGAGTCTCAATAATTCTCTTTCAGTGCCACATGTGTGCAATCAATGGCCCCCAGGGTGCGTGGGAATCTGGCAATTCTGTAGAAATCTGTCATTGCCTTCACCCGCAGGTCCTCCTAGGTGGGTCTGATGATTTGGTTGGTCATGCGTCTGAGAATTGCAGGGATAACCTGGTGCACACATCTGCTAATGGAGGATTGTGCCATCCCAGCCACAACTCCACTTGTTCTTTGAAAAGAGCCACTGGCAAGGAAATGGAGTGTTGCCAGTACCTTGACCAGTGGCTGCACTGCATGTGAGCGGTGTGTTGGGATGGTGATGTCATCTTTCAGGGTTGTGGTTAATTCCAGGATGGCAGCAGGGGTGAATCTGAAGATGCGATACACCTCAGAATCACACATGCCAAAGATGTCTATGCGTGTGCGGTATACCCTCTCCCGTGCCCTCCTCCTCCTCCTCCGTGCCCTACTCCTTCTGCGCGCATCTAAAGCCAGTAGTAGAGCTGTGACCATGGATGCCCCTGGCATGTTGGCATACAGATTGTTGTCCTGCAAGTGTGGCTGATCAGCTCGTCCCTAACGGTGTTGCTTTAGCTGACCTGCACACGTCTGGTGCAAAGTTACAGCTGCTTTTATAAGGGGTAACTTTCGACCGGACGTACAGCTGATGCGCACAGCACGTAGCCTGCACCGGACAAACGTACTTTTGTGGATTGCCGTATCTCCCTCATTTGCATATTTGCATAGCAAAACAATGGTGTGTCTAGCGCATTTTTGCGCCCCACGATGCGCCGGTGTAGAAAAATTACATCGGTTGGAAAAATCAAGTTTTCAGGCGTATCTCGTTTTGGGGATATGGCGCATAGATACGCTGGCGCATATTTACACTTACGCCGCACATCTCGAGATACGCAGGCGTAAGTGCTTTGGGGATCTGGCCCATACTACTTAACTGATTCCTTTTAAAAACTATTAAAAATAGATAAAAATCAATCATATAATGTACCTGTAGTTTCTAGTTTCGTTTTTGCATCTAGTTTCGTTTTTGCGTGTTATTTCCTGCCTCTGTGCAATAAGGAGCATACAGAGCCATAGAGCAGTGATGGTTTGGAAAACGAAACAGAAACTAGACACACAGTAATCACACCTCCTTGATTAGTGACCACAGAGAGAAAGCTCCCAGCTCCGTGGTCATCAGGAAACAGACAAACCAGGAAGTGTGGAGATCAGAGAAGAATTACAGCAACTTGAAAGCAAAAACGAACAATGAGGACATAAAAACAGCACTGCATTAAGGTAGCTACTAAGATAAAAAAAATCCTTTACAAACCCTTTAATTGAGAGAAATTCAACACCAGCAGCAATGTAAACCTTTGTTTGTAAAACCTCCACCTCTGATAATAAGAGCGCTTACCAGATTTCATTGACCCTCTATTTCTAGAGAGGTCAATTGAGCAATGATCAAGAAGACCTTCAATGGGATTTTACAGGAGGAAACCACTGGTTTCCTCAAGATCAGTCGTGCCAGACACCATAGAAAAGTCTGTAGTGAGTGTTAATTTAATATCAGGTTCACTGCCTTATAAAATATAACCAATGCTTCAAAGTGTCAAACAGTGATGTTTTGGAATGCAGCTCAGTTTTTCTACATCAAAGATGGCTGCTAGACATGTTCCCAAACTCCACCCGACCAATTGCGGACACTGCAGTGAGTGACTGAACAGTGCAGAGTGAGTGAAGACGATGATGCCGCAGCCAAAGACAAAGTGTTCAGTGTAACCGGCTGCGGAGCTGGAGCCTAAGCCGCATCGCACCGCGCCGCACCGCAACTGTTTTTTTTATAGCTGCTCACAGTCTCCTTATCTAATCTCCTGTCTGTCACTGCGCCCCTCCAAATGTTGCGCCTGTTCCCCCCCCCCCCCATGCTACGCAACTGGGCGACACACAGCTTTTCAATAAAAAGCAGTAGAGATTAGGCATGATCTCATCTGTCACATCTGCATCTATTGTAGTTTTGTTCTTTTGACATCACATAAATTGGCTTCCATACTAAGTCTTCCCAGGAAAGCACAACATTCCATAAATGAAGAATATTGTTGTTGCTAATGAAATAATGAAATGTTTATATTAACACTGGGATTATTTTCCAGATTCTATCTATTTTAACTAATCTAAAATGGAAAATAAGCTAAAAACGTACATTGTTTTTCATGTATCTCTAAACTTTCTGGGTTTCTAATGCCGTGTACACACGATCACTTTTTGCGATGAAAAAAAACTATGTTTTCAATCATGAAAAAAAACGAAGTTTTTCAAACTTCATTTTCCAAAATGACGTTGCGTACACACCATCGTTTCTCTACAAAGCTCTAGCAAAGCGTGGTGACGTACACCACGTTCGATGGCACTCTTTTCCATTGAAGCTCTGTCTCATAACTTGCTTCTGAGCATGCGCGGGTTTAAAAACGTCATTTTTAACATCGTTTTGCCCACACACCATCATTTTTTATGACACAAAAAACGACGTTTTGAAAAACGACACAAAAAATTCAAGCATGTTGGAATTTTTTTTTGGTCATTTTTTTTTTTTTTTTATTCTTTATTTTTGTTTTTTAAGCAGATAGCCAACAATATTCGGCCAATTCATAAATCAAAAAGAGTTTGCACATGTAATTACACACCATAACAATTCCTTACAATTATATCAGCCAAACTTATATCTCTAATCTGACAATCTACATTCCCGTGGGATTACACAAACAGCTACACAGTATATCGTTTTTTTACGGTAATCTCGACCTTCTTATTCTTAACCAACTGTCCGTTTTCCTGGTCGCATTTTTACCATCTATGACATTATTATGTATTCCCCTCTTCCCCCCTGAGCATCCCTATCCTTATCACCCCTTCCCCCCCCAAAAAAAAAAGAAAAAAAAAAAGGGAAATTCTCCCTCTGCTCCCCAGGTGTCCCCCCCTCCCCCCTCAGGACTCCTGCTCTCTATATTTTATATATAGGATCCAAATATGTCTATACTTCACCTCCTGTTCTCTTATTCCCATCGTTAGCTTTTTCATCAGCTGAATGTCCGTAACTCTGGTTAACCATTGTTGTTTAGTAGGCGTCTCTGAGCTTTTCCATAAGATTGGAATACAGGACCTTGCCGCTGTTAGGAGATGTCTAAGCAATGAGTTTCTGAATTTTACCGTTGAGATTGGGATATCTAATAGTAGATACGTAGCGGGGTTTACTCCTAATTCTACCTCTGTAATTTCTTTTACCGTGCTCGTGATCATTTCCCAAAATTCTTTTATTTTTACTCACTGCCAAAAAATATGTAGTATTGTGCCCTCCTCGTCTCCACACCGCCAACACCGATCTGATACTTCTGGAAAGCAGCGTTTTAGGACGGAGGGAGTTTTATACCATCTGGTTAGAGTCTTATAGCCCCCTTCCTGATATCTGGTGGCTAACGAGGCCTTATGTGTAAAGGTGAAGATTTTTGTTTTCTGGGTCTCCGAGAATTTCATCCCCAAGTCTCGTTCCAATGCTTGTATGTATGGTAAATCTTTGGGGGCTTCTAGATCTATCAAGAGACTATACATTAAGGACAGGCCATGTCTCAATGGGTTGCCCTCCAAACATCTTTTCTCAAACCCTGAGAGCTCTCTAAATGAGTTCCCTTGTGGGGACAATGCTCTGATTGCTGCTCTCAGCTGGAGTCGTCTCAGTGGATCTAATCCACTTATAGAGTAACCTTTCTGATTCTCTGCTATTCGCCCTTCGGTTGTTGATTTCAAAATGTATTAACCTGCTCTTTCCTGCACGTCTTAAGTTGTTGAAATATACGTCTGTAAGACCTAGTTGAAACCTTGGGTTTCCCAGCACTGGAATAAGTGGACTTGGATATTGTGACAGCTTCGTCTTATTAAACTTCCTTTTTGTAACTCGTAATGTAGCACCTATTGTGGGGTGATGTTTCACCTCTTGAGGGATATCTATCTCTCGGATCCACACCAATCCCTCCAACGGAATCTTCATAGTATTTTGTTCCATAAAAATCCAGGGTTTGGTCTTCTGGTGTTCGCACCATTCGACCACTCTTGCTAGGTCATAGTACCCCAATGGGTCAGGAAGACCCACTCCACCCTTGTTCTTTGGCAAGGACAGAATCTCACGACGGATTCTTGCCGGTTTTCCTGCCCACACGAACCTGGTAAATCTAGCTCTTAGGTCCTTTAAAAACCCCAGAGGGATCCTTACAGGTAGGGTCTGCAATAAGTAAAGCAGTCTTGGCAAAAGATTAATTTTTATAATATTGATTCTCCCAAACCATGTAAAGGTTTCCTTATCCCATCGTTGGAGGTCAATTTTAAACTGCCTAACCAGGGGGGCAAAATTTAAGTCAAAGATTCTGTTTAATTTTCTTTGTATTTTTGTTCCCAAATATGATATATGGGAGTCTGTCCATTTGAACGGGAAATTTGCGGCTAGTTGATGTTGTATCTGTCTATTTACTTCTACTCCCATCGCCTCTGATTTATTGTAATTCACTTTAAAATTAGATACAATTCCATAGTCCCTTATCTCCTTCAGAAGTGCTGGTAAAGACAACTCTGGGGCCGTTATTGAGAACAGGAGGTCGTCTGCAAATGCAGCAACTTTGTATTCCACACCTTTAGACCAAAACCCTCTTATGTCTCTATTAGCTCATATAGTTCTCAAAAACGGCTCCAGAGTGAGGATAAAGATTATAGGGGAAAGGGGACATCCTTGTCTCGTTCCATTCCAAATTGGGAAGGGATCCGAGATTGCCTCGTTTACCTTTACCCTCGCCGTAGGGCAGGGATCTCCAAACTACGTCCCTCCAGCTTTTGCAGAACTACACTTCCCATGAGGCATTGTAAAAATCTGCCATTCGCAAACATTACTAGGCATGATGGGAATTGTAGTTCCTGAACAGCCAGAGGGCCATAGTTTGGAGACCCTTGCCGTAGGGCATGAGTATAGACTGGTTATCCAGTTCTGCATCCCTTCCCTTAATCCAATGTGTTGTAATGTAGTTCTCAAAAATCCCCAATCCACTCTATCAAACGCTTTTTCAGCGTCGGTTGAAATAAGTACCATTGGCTTTTGATGGAGTTGTGACATAAAAATAGTGCTCAAGAGTCTCTGTGTGTTCTCTCTCCCTTCACGCCCCGGAGTAAAGCCCATCTGATCTGGGTGTATTAGAGATGTTGTATAGGGCAGTAGTCTATTGGCGATTATTTTGGCAAAAATCTTTAAGTCTACGTTAAGTAGGGAAATCGGTCGATAGCTAGGACATAGGGTGGGATCTTTACCTTCCTTTGGGATGATCGCTATATGTGCTTCTAATGTTTCTCTGCGCATCGAGTGGCCCTCTTTTAATGAGTTAAAGGCCTCTAGAAATTGAGGCGCCAGTTTTTGAAAAAAAGATTTGTAATATAATAGAGTGTAACCATCTGGGCCGGGGGATTTACCTGACTTCATTTCCTTTATTGCTTCTAAAAGTTCCACTGCGGTAATCGGCCCCTCCATGCTCGCTGTAACTTCTTCTGGAATTGTGGGCATCCCTGAGTCTATGAGATATTTT
Source organism: Rana kukunoris (assembly GCA_029574335.1). NCBI lineage: Eukaryota > Metazoa > Chordata > Amphibia > Anura > Ranidae > Rana > Rana kukunoris. Next base: position 345,395,775 of record CM056052.1, on the reverse strand, counting down.
TTTTTTCTCTCTTCACTATTCTGACCTCCTATTGGTGTAGATCGACTCTCTAGATGATATAAGTCACTATAATATGCTTTAAATGCTTCCGCTATTAAGTGTGATGAATTAACCAACTTATCTCCTTGCGTTTTTATTTTTTCAATATGTTTTTTAGCCGTTGTCTCTCTCAGTGCATTCGCCAGCATCCTGCTTGGTTTGTTCCCGAATTCATAAAATGTTTTCCTGCATCTACTCAATTTAGCCTTTGCTTGTTCCGTAAGTAGTAAATTTAATTTGTCTCGGAGGGACATTAGTCTCTCTTCGGCATCTGTTACTTGCGATATTTTATGTTCATTTTCTACTATTCGGATCTCCCCAAGCAGGTGATCCAGTTTTGCACTGATGGCCCTCTTTCGATGCGCCCCAAGAGAGATAAGCAGCCCTCTTACATAGCACTTATGCGTTTCCCATTTACATAATGGTGAAGTCCCGTCATTTTTATTCATTTCAAAGAACCTCTCTATTTCCTGATCTATCTTGCTCTCGTAATTTATATCCTTGATTAATGATTCGTTCATCCTCCAGATCCACTCCCTAGGGCCTGGTGTCCCCCAGTCAATAGTACAATTTACTGGTGCATGATCTGAGAGTGTGAAGGAACCAATTGATATCTGTCTTAAATTTAACAATACATTTTGGTCAAGGAATAGATTGTCGATTCTTGTATATGTTTTATGTTTTGATGAATAAAAGCTATAGTCTCTCTCGTGTGGATGCAAAGTCCTCCAGCTGTCTACTATCTGTAAGCTTTGTAAAATTCCCCTTGCCGTTATTAGTTTACGGTTGGAAATATTATAGGCCCCCCTAGAGGAGTCCATTGTTGGATCTAGGACCATATTCATATCTCCTCCCACAATTAACGTCCCCTCCCTATGCTGCATTATCGTTTCTGCAAATGTTTCCAGCCTAGAGACCGGGTCGTCATTGGGGAGATAGATATTTACCAGGGTTACCTTTTTATCATTAATTGTCCCCTTGACCATAACAAATCGTCCCTCTAATCCATGGTTACTCTTGATTCTTTCCACTTTATGTTCTTAGCCAACAGTATAGCCACCCCATTTGCTTTTGATGACTGGGAAGCTCCCACATATACTACTGGAAATCTTTGACACTTCATCTTAGGTACCTTATCTTATCTAAAATGCGTTTCTTGGAGAAACACTATTTGTGCTTTTAGTCTCCCTAACTCCATTTTTAGTTTGGCTCTTTTTTCTGGGATATTTAGCCCTTTGCTATTATAAGTGGTAAGATTAATTCTATCCATTTTAGTCATTTGGCTTTGTACGGTTTAAAGAGAGGGGAAGAGGAGAAGAGAAAAAGAGAAAAAAAAAGAAAAAAAAGAAAAAAGAATCGTTGGGAGATGGGGGAGGGTCCGGGGAGGACCCCGCGGGGAGCAGAAGGAGAAGAGGAAAAAAAAAATTAATAAACCCCGTACCTCGGATTCAGGTCCTCTGTCCAAGAGCCCGAGTATTAGATACACCCGCTACCGTAGAACCTTCGGATCTATATCCCCCTCACGGTAGTGGTGTTTTCGGGGGCACGGCCCCCCGGAAGAAGAAAAAAAAAAAGAAAAACCCACGCGCGTCTCCGACTTCCCTCCAATAGGAGGAGAGACGCCTTGGGGGTAAGGTATAGAGATAGAGCGGGGAGTCATGCTTCTGCATGGGTGTGCATACCCCTTCTATTCTGCTACTCCCCCCCCATCCGACCACCCCCCCAGGAGCATGGAGCGCCGCGGAGAGACAAGGTTCCCCTCCACCTCTGCGTGCCCTTCCTAAGTACAACCCATTTTGCTCGTGTTCTATGTCGCCCTATGTTACATTCCGCATTACTTCTTTCACCCTTCATGAATCCCCTTCGCACCTTTGTAACATTACACATCATATTTGTCAGTTAAACCAAATCCACTCCCTCCTAGATACAACTCATTCCACCCGTGTTCGATGTCAACCTCTATTATCTTTGAGAAGACATACAACCTTCGACATTACTCCTTTAACCCTTCATAGACCCCTTTCACACTTTTATAACATTTATGTTTATCAATTAATAATAAAAAAAAAACAATTAATTACAAGAGGGTACTCCCAGAAAAACCGACTTTCAGTTTCAGGGGTTCAGTTTGGATTTTTTCAGTCAGATCCTTCAGAAAAACCGACTTTTCCAAAAGCTTATTGTAGGACAGGACGAGGTCCCGGAAGGCGGTGTGTTGGCTCCGGTCCCGTTCACGTAGTTGGCGGACGATGTTCCGCTTCTATCGGATCCCGGAGATCCGATCACTCCGGGATCCAATGGAAGCGGAACATCGTCCGCCAACTACGTGACCGGGACCGGAGCCAACACACCGCCTTCCGGGACCTCGTCCTGTCCTACAATAAGCTATTGGAAAAGTCGGTTTTTCTGAAGGATCTGACTGAAAAAATCCAAACTGAACCCCTCGCTTCCCCCGGGACCCACTGTAACGGTCACCACCGCTTACGACCTTCCATACACCCACGACAAGCTTATCTGACACACTCCGACAATATTGCATACACGATCCATATGCTTTCCCAGAATAAGACGAGACAGAGCTCCGTTCTTGCTTCCAAAGATATGACAATTTATTAGTATTTTCTCAGCTTCTTATACAGTCTCAAGCATAATGCAGTTAATCACAGGACAATGCAATCTCCACCCCCCTATTCACTCACTGAGGATAATTCTTTAATTGGTAGCTAGACATGATGGCACTGTATCATCAATAGGGTTCAATTAACCTTGAACAGTAACACAGACATCTAGTTGAATAAGTTCTCTAGACAGCTTTACCACACAATGGCAGAGTCTTGTGAGAGTGGGTGCAATCCACACCTTCAACGGAATGTCTTTACAGTGAATAGCTAACACCTTAAGATATTTCAATAGCATATTATACAAAGGTATGACTCACTCTGGTCTTGTAGACCTGAATTAACACCTTTCAAAAGCATGTGTGCCCAGATTGCATAGCTAACAGCTTTTGATATTTGAAGACATCCTGCAAACATGAATTATTATTAATGTCCCTTATTAATGTCTTCTGTAACATATGAATTATGATTCTTTGTCACCCTATGGCCCTAGTGGACATAAGGTGACCCTAGACATAGGAATATCTCAGTCTGTCACGGTGCATTCCGTTACATCTCTCCCCTTTCGGTGGGAGACGGACACAGGTGGTAACCCCAAACGGGTTGACTCCGAAGTCCGTCAGTAGTTCCCGTCCTCCAATGCTGGTATCCATACTGTACCCCAAATAAATGGCTCCAAACTGAGCATTACTCACCCCGCCAACCTCTGCCTCTCTCAGAGAACACGCCTGCCGCTGGGGAGAAGGCAGGGTAGCTGGGCTCAGTCCATCATGCTGTTGGGGGTCTGGGCCAACTGCCCCCCCTTCCTGGGGTATACCAGTGGAGACTGAAGTCCCATCCACTGGTGCTTGGTGAAAACCCCCTGGTGCTTGCAAAGCAAAGCCGACATCCTCCTGTCCCAGTCCTGTACCATTTTCTGGGGTTGTGCCAGTGGAGACTGAAGTCCCATCCACTACCTCAGGAACCCTCTCTTCTGTTAGTGAGGAGCAGAGGTCCGTGACCCTCTGCTCTGTTGCCAGCTCTTCCGCTGGCTTGCTGTGAGTGAAGACCACAGTCCCATCCACTACCACATGGTCCCCCTCTTCTGTTAGTGAAGAGCAGAGGTCCGTGACCCCCTGTTCTGTTGCCAGCTCTTCCGCTGGGTTTCTGTGAGTGGAGACCACAGTCCCATCCACTACCACAGGGTCCCCCACTTCTGTTAGTGAAGAGCAGAGGTCCGTGACCCTCTGTTCTGTTGCCAGCTCTTCCGCTGGGTTGCTGTGAGTGGAGACCACAGTCCCATCCACTACCACAGGGTGCCCCTCTTCCAGTAGTTGGGAGCAGAGACCTGGGGCACCAGGGATGAAAATCTCAATTTTTTCCACTGCCGATTCATCAGCCATGATTTCACAGTTATCTGACCTTTCCTCATAGTCCCAGGCAATGGGAGCCCCACCCTGCTGCTGAGCCGAGTCTAGCATCTGTCTGTAGGCAACCTCCAGCTCCCATTCTTGAATGGCCAGAAATTCTAAATCTTCCTGTGACCAGTGGCCTCCCGAGATATTCAAATTTTCCTCTCTGTGCTCCATTATGTCCTCCAAGCGCCACTCCCGATCATCCCCGAAGTCGGGATTACTGGACATCCTCCAATACAACAATCCCAGGCCATCATAGTCATAGCCTTCTGTGGGGCTGTCATCCGCTGACCACGGGCACTCTTGGGCTACATACCACTGGAGGGCTCTGTAGCTCTCATCCAGCTGCATCTCTGTCCGGATCAGACTGCTTAACTCTGCTATCCACTCCTGCTTCGGTTGTTCCCCCAACAACAGCAGTCGTACGTCATACTGCGGCCAGTACCTTGCATAGATGGAGGGCAGGACCTTTCCTTGGTGATGCTGCTCCCACATCCGACCATCCCAGCAGGGTCTCCTCTGATACTGGTCCTCTATGCTGTATCCGCATCTCTTGTAACCTTATTTGGAATTCCTCTTCCATGGAGACTGGTATCTGTACCTCTCCTCTCTCTTTAGTTGATGCTGCTGTGACTTCAGCTGCCACAGCACTTCTTTGCTGTCGCAAGGTGGCATCCACAGCCGCTATAACCCGGTCTATGATCTCCGGCGGAGGATTAGGACCATATTGTGCCAGTCCATGTTTAACAGCCCGATCAAAAAATTCTTCCTCAGGTGTCCTGTCTGTTACGCTGGGCCTCTTAGCTCTATTCATTTCGACTAGTTCTGCGATAATGTCCCTTTTCTTACGGCTGCTGGCCGGTCTGCCCCGGCTCTCCAGTAAGTCCATGAGGGAAGAGAGCTTCATCCGTTCATACAGCGTCTCCATTGTCCTGTGTCCTTGTAGCCGTCCTTCTGAAGATGGAATCATCCCACTGCTGCCACCAATGTAACGGTCACCACCGCTTACGACCTTCCATCCACCCACGACAAGCTTATCTGACACACTCCGACAATATTGCATACACGATCCATATCCTTTCCCAGAATAAGACGAGACAGAGCTCCGTTCTTGCTTCCAAAGATATGACAATTTATTAGTATTTTCTCAGCTTCTTATACAGTCTCAAGCATAATGCAGTTAATCACAGGACAATGCAATCTCCACCCCCCTATTCACTCACTGAGGATAATTCTTTAATTGGTAGCTAGACATGATGGCACCGTATCATCAATAGGGTTCAATTAACCTTGAATAGTAACACAGACATCTGGTTGAATAAGTTCTCTAGACAGCTTTACCACACAATGGCAGAGTTTTGTGAGAGTGGGTGCAATCCACACCTTCAACGGAATGTCTTTACAGTGAATAGCTAACACCTTAAGATATTTCAATAGCATATTATACAAAGGTATGACTCACTCTGGTCTTGTAGACCTGAATTAACACCTTTCAAAAGCATGTGTGCCCAGATTGCATAGCTAACAGCTTTTGATATTTGAAGACATCCTGCAAACATGAATTATTATTAATGTCCCTTATTAATGTCTTCTGTAACATATGAATTATGATTCTTTGTCACCCTATGGCCCTAGTGGACATAAGGTGACCCTAGACATAGAAATATCTCAGTCTGTCACGGTGCACACCCACCATGCAACCAGCCATTGGACCTTCTGAGTCTTTTTACCGGCTGAATCTAGTTGGAAGTGAACATCTCAGTATTTGGTTTCTCATCTGATCGGATACTATCACCACTCCTCTCCCTATTGACGCCTTCCTGTGAGCTGTCCCGGATGTCACACTAAGCTTAGTTGACCTAATGGGTGTATACTTATTTGGGTCACTATTCATCTGGTAAGCCTCCTCAGCTTTAAGTACGGTGGTGGACTATTTGGATCTCACTTGCACCCAGTCACTTCATCAATTGATTTACCTGGACATTACTACCTTCACCATTTTAGAGACACTTTGTGGTTTTAAGGGCACCTTTGGTGGTTACTACCATATTCTTTTGCTTATGTCATTATTTGCTTTTTTACTTTATACTCAGCGCTACACATTCTTTTTTGTATTTTCTATGTTTGCTAAATTGATCATTTAGTTGTGTCAGCTGCTTTACTGTTTTTTTTCTATTGGCGCGGTGAGTGTATGTACCACGGTATATACCACATCTTGCCACATTTATACAGTAATTAGTGCATATTTAGAGGCACTGATCCCAGTATAAATGTGAATGGCACCAATAATGTGTCAAAAGTGTCCGATGTGCCTGCCATAACGTCGCAGTCCCAATAAAAAGCGCAGATCGTCGCCATTTCTAGTAAAAATAAAAAATAATAATTCTGTCCCCTATTTTGTAGGCGCTATAACTTTTGCGCAAACCAGTCGCTTTTTGCGATTTTTTTTTTTTTTTTTTACCAAAAATATGTAGAAGAATACGTATCGGCCTAAACTGAGAAAAAAAAAATGTTTTTTTTTTTTTTTTAAATTGGGCTATTTATTATAGCAACAAGTAAAAAATATTGTATTTTTTTTTCAAAATTGTCGCTCTTTTTTGTTTATAGCGCAAAAAAAAAAAAAAAAAAAAAAAAAAAAAAAAAACACTTGTGGGGAAAAAAGGACGTCAATTTTGTTTGGGAGCCACGTCGCACGACCGCGCAATTAAGTTAAAGCGACGCAGTGCCGGAAGCTAAAATTTTACTTGGGCAGGAGGGGGGTATATGTGCCCAGTAAGCAAGTGGTTAAGATGGGAATAAGGGACACCTATCAGCAAAAGTATGCAGGCATAGGACATACCCCTTGTCATGCCCCCTTAAAGGAGAATTGTACAAAAAACAAGATTGGTTAAACCCACAAGTACTTTTTTAGAATGTTTATCCAGCAATACAAACAGAAAACCTGGCATAAACAATCAGTAAAAGACATGCGCTACCTAAGAAAAATAATAAATAATAAAAATAATAAATATTTAACCACTTAAGGACCCCTTCACGCCGAAAAACGTTGGCAGAAGGTCCAAAGCTTTGTGACCAAGCCTGCGGGACCCGTGGACCTGATCGACGCCGGTGTCCCGCGATCAGTCACAGGAGCTAAAAAATGGGGAGAGGTGTGTGTAAACACACCTTCCCTGCTTGTGTCAGTGATCGTCTGTTCCTGATATACGGAAAGACGATCAATGACCTCACAGGTCCAGCCCCACCCCTACAGTTAGAAACACATATGAGGTCACACTTAACCCCTACAGCACCCACTAGTGGTTAACTCCTTCACTGCTTTTTAATTTTCACAGTAATCAGTGCATTTTTATAGCACGTTTTGCTGTGAAAATAACAAAAGTCCTAAAAATGTGTCAAAATTGTCCGATGTGTTCGCCATAATGTCGCAGTCACACAAAAAAACGCTAATCGCCGCCATTAGTAGTAAAAAAAAAAGTATTATTAAAAATGCCATACAACTATCCCCTATTTTGTAAACGCTATAAATTTTGCGCAAATCAATCAATAAACGCTTATTGCGTTTTTTTTCCCCAAAAATAGGTAGAAGAATACGTATCGGCCTAAACTGAGGAAAACATTTTTTTAAATCTTTTTTGGGGATATTTATTATAGCAAAAAGTTAAAATTATTGCATTTTTTTCAACATTGTTGCTATATTTTTGTTTATAGCCCAAAAAATAAAAACCGCAGAGGTGATCAAATACCACCAAAAGAAAGCTCTATTTGTGGGAAAAAAAGGACGCCAATTTTGTTTGGGAGCCACGTTGCACAACCGTGCAATTGTCAGTTAAAGCGATGCAGTGCAAAAAGGGGCAAAGTCCTTAACCTGCATAATGGTCCGGGTCTTAATCAATTCCATATATACTTAAAAAATAACAAATTTATGACATCAATGCAAATACAATTGTGGTTCAGGCAAGAGCAAATCAAACATTATTACAGATCAAATTGTATCTATAGCCCAAACTTTTTTTTTAAATCTGGATAGAGTAGGCAAGGATTAGAGCCCCTGTCAAGTTTTGATAGCTGTCTGTGTCCTTTCTGGGGTGACTCACCCTGTTTGTCCTGGTCACCATTGTTATTCAGAATGAAAGTAATAGGAACTGCAAAATTTTACAGTTGTCACTTATAACAAAAGACAGGGGAATCTTCCAATAGGGAATTCCTCCCATGATTTCCTCTCACTTCCTGCTGCATCTCCCCAAGTAAAAGGATACAGGCAGCAAACACTAAAACTAGCAGGGGTTTTAAAAGAGAAATATGTTTTTTTTAATTCATACTTACCAGGTGTTGATGCATCTGTCCCGACCCCCCGCTCTTACACTAATAACCAATCGATCAAACGCTACCGATGGCTCGTTTCTCACAGCTCCCTGAGCAGAGAGCCGGTGACTACAGTCACCGGCTCTCTGCTCTGCCCGTCTCACACTCACTGGAGAATTGGGCTGTGGAGGAGGTGGGAGTGGCCGGCTCCTATGTGTGGCAGATATGTGGGCTGATCCTGACCATATGGACCATATGGTCGCAATCTTGCCAGGCTATTTGGCCAGACTGGCTATTTGATGTCAGGTGCTTTCGATGAGTGGCACTGATGGGTGGCACTGATGGGCACTGATAAGCAGCACTAATAAGGGAATGATGGGCACTGATTTGTGGCACTGGTGGGCATTGATAGGTGACACTGGTGGGCACTGATAGGCAGCACTGTTTTGCACTTGTAGGTGGCATTGGTGAGCAGAGATGAGGCGGCAGTGGTTCTCTGTTTGTGGCTGATGTCCCTCTGACAGAAGCCGGTGTTTAGTTGTTTTTTTCTCCTCATGCTGTCAGCGTGAGGAAAACCAAATAGCTGATTACCGACTCTGTTTACGTCACATTATCAGCTGTCATAATCACGTGGTAAGGGGTCAAGATGGCCACCCTTCTCTGATCTATAATCAGCCTAGTCTCATAGACTCGCTGATCACAGAGTGCGCCGCGCATGCTCCACAGGGGGCCAAAGGCAGCTCATGCGTGGGAGGACGTACATGGATGCCCTCCCGACAATTGAGGCCTGCACTGTAGCTGTCTTTCAGCTATAGCGTGAGCACAAAGGCTTTAAAGAAGAAGGAAACTATATCTGATCACCACAAAGTGAAAACGCTATTTGATTCAGTTTTATTATTCAAAAGTAAATTCACCAACCATTTATATCTCCATGCCTAATTTTTTAATAGCATTTCTAGTCGTGGCCATCTTAAGTTAGGGCAGATGATTCAAGTACCGTTTACTTCCTGGAATCCATCTGTGCTTAGCTCAGGGATGCAGACAAGAGGCTGTGCTTAGCTGATAAAATCCCTCCTCCAGATAAAAAAAAATGCCCATGAAGACTCTTGGGATGTATGACATCATTTTGGCCATAAACCAAAAAGCATGCGGGCGTCCGACTCCTCCCCATGACGCACGTAGGATGGAAAATCGACACGCCAACACGTGGCGTCATCACTGACGCTGAACGTGTGTGTGTGGAGGGCGTGGCGTCGATTCGCAATGGATGTGTCCCCCCAACCCTGTGAACAATTGACAGGGGGCGGGGGAATGCCACGGAGTGCATTGCAGCTCACGGAAAAAGAGACAACAGAGCCAGCCCCCCAAAGAGCAGAAAGCCTCAAAGTAAAAATAACAATGACAACAGGTAATCCAAATCTACCATACCATCCAGGGCGGCATAGAGGGCAAGTCAACAGTAAAACATGGGGTATTATAATAAAAGAATGTGATGTTTCCATCCCTGATCAGTTGAAACTGAAAGATTAGGATTACTAAATCCAAAATCTAATATGTGGGACTTTGAATGAGACTGTGGCCATCCGGCACACAAGTCTCCATCCCTGGTCATATAAACGGAGGGGACTAATGGGGACTAAGTGAAAGGTTGGGACTTTAAATTAAACATAGGGGGCAGGACGAATCAGTGAGTTGAATAGAATAGACTGTTTATTAATGACATAAATGGATAAATAGCATGATGGGTAAACATGGTAATAAAAAATTTGTTAAAATGCATAGTAGAAGCATGATCAATATATTATTATATATATATATTTTAAGTCATCAGCCCATAGCAATTGGGAGTTAATTGCAGATTCTCGAGCATGTGGAAATAGCACCGATTTATTTCAATTGATCTGGATACCTTAAAATCTTCCAAATTCCGAGGGTAAGAGGGTAAGTGCAGACCATAAGGAATGGGCATCATGCAAATACTGTACAGAGTGTCACCTGTGTAAAGATTTTTTTTTCCTCAAACAGACTGACCCGTCAGCCCTCAACGAGCTTGGATTCCCGGATCATAATGGTCATAAGAGCCAGGGCCAAAAGACTCTGGGATAATGGGCATCCCTGGTGAATCCCCTACGCCAGGAGAAACAAGTCTTATATTCTAACCTTAAATCGAGGGACACGATACAGCATACCTAGCCATTAAAGACCCAAAGCCAAATCTGCGCACAGCACCCCTCAGAGAAAGACCCATTCGATGGAGTCAAAGGCTTTGTTAGCATCTCAGGTAGCCACAACCCTTGTACCGGAGTTATCATGGCCTGCGACCAAATTTTGAAACAAATATTGATATCAGTACACTTATCCGGCATAAATCCAGTGTGATCAAAACGTATAAGATCTTCAATTACTGTAGAAAGACGGGGGAAAAGAAAACAAAGGTGCACCAGCCTAGTATTTTTTTTTTATAGAATTAAAATATATATTCAGTGCCCACTCACGAGTGTAGTAAAAAGAATCGTATTAAAGCTTAATCGACATAAGCTACAATAAGAAAATCTCGAACCAGACTCCGTCATGGAGAAAGTGAAGGGAGTCACTGCCCGTTGACACGTTTCGAAGCTCTAAGCCTCTTCATCAGAGCCCGGCAGTCTGTAGAAAGACGCAATGCCAGTATTTTAGCCAGAAATTTGGTGTCTGCATTAAGTAAGGATATAGGTCTGTAAAGCCTTGTACACACGATCAGTCCATCTTATGAGAATGGTCCGAAGGACCGTTTTCATCGGTTAACCGATGAAGCTGACTGATGGTCTGATGTGCCTGCACACCATAGGTTAATTAACTGATGGTGTCAGAACGCGGACACGTAAACCACATACGACGGCACTATAAAGGGGAAGGCCAAAGCCTTTGGCGCCATCCTTGATGCTGCTTTTCCTGATTTCGTCTTACTGCGTGTTAGGCCGCGTACACACGTTAGAATTTATCCGATGGAAACGGTCCTCGGACCGTTTCCATCGGATATGTCCTTCGGGCTGTTTTGGTCCGATGGCTGTACACACCATCGGATCAAAATCCCCGCAGGCAGACAGCGCGGTGACGTGGCGGTGACGTTGACGCCGCCACGTCAACGCACCAGGAAGTAAACAATTTCCACGCATGCGTCGCATCCGTACGACGCTTGTGCGGGCAGATATGTCCGCTGGTGAGTGTACTGACCAGCGGACATATCCGACGGACACGTCGCCGGCGGACAAATTTTAAAGCATGTTTTAAAATTTGTCCGCCGGTCAGACATGTCCGCTAGCCCGTACACACGATGGGACTTGTCCGCTGAACTGGTCCGTCGGACCAGTTTGAGCGGACAAATTCGATCGTGTGTACGCGGCCTTAGTGAAAGTTTGGTTTGAGCCAATTCGCGCTTTTTAGTCTCCGTGCTTTGCACATCGTTTTTTCGGGTTAATTTAGTGCTTTTGGGTTCGTATCTGTTTTTCAGTGCTTCCAGTCAGCTCGTATCTGATTTGCAGTGCGTTCCTCTCAGCTTGATTTCTGTTTTTCTGTTCGTTCTTTACAGGCCTAGCTGTACTTGGTTGCTTTCTGTTTTAAGTGTTCTGCCATCATACAAGTGATACAGAAGGTCTATATTAGGGTAAGTTGTCTCCTTTTTCACATCGCAATCTATATATGTCTTAAATGTATGCTAATGTCTTGTATTTCTTGCATCCTTCCCAAAGTACCATGATTGTAATATGCTCTGAATTTCCCCTTTGTCCCCATGCATGTTATAAGCTTTGAATGGTCCCTTTTTTGGCCTACATGCATATTTCCCTTTACTAACCTCTGCAGCATGCTATCCTAGGCCCAAACACACCTCGCCTTGTCTGTTTCCATTTTTTTTGGTCTGCTCTATTGTAGTTCTGCCCCTCCTCCCCTTAAAATGTGTCCCAATGTATATTTTCTCTGTCATTGTTGGCAGAGTGCTAGAGGGTTTATTTTTCTGGGCCCAAACTCAGCAAGAAATCCCCCTCCCTCTAAAATGTTTAATGGCCAATCAGAGGGGTGAGTAGTCAGATAAGTGGGCCTTTTTTTGTTCTGCCATGAAATTATCACTCCACTAAAATTTATGATATACTGATGTTGGACAAGGATGTTTTTTGTATTGTGTTTGCAATGTTTATGTGCTAAAGTCTTTTTTTTTGGTTTGACTCCACAGTTTTCTTTGCACGCCACAGGAATGGCAGACTGCCAGGGGATAAAGACAATGTGGGCAATGTTTTTTTTGTCATAGATGCAGCTTTGGACTACACCTCATGAGGCAGTTTCCCCAGAGGACTCTCACCCTGGAGAGGACTATTTTTAATTTCCTGCTGGCCAGAGCCCGGAGGGTTGTCGCGAATGCCTTCGGGATAATGGCCAGACAATTCTGACTCTTGCAGACAGCCATCCACATGGCGGACTATAAACTGAACACTGTCATTTTACCTGCTGCATTTTTCCGAATTTTTGGCGCAGCCATTCAGAGACATACCTTTCAAACATTAGGCCTGAGGCGAGACAATCATCTGATAACCTGACTGGCCTGGACACTGGCCGTACTGGCTTTGCCCCCCGAACTGCTCGAGAGTCCCGTGATATATACGTGGAGTACTTCACTGGTGGGGGGGCCATTGCTATGCCAGACCATATTTCTTATTTGTTTATAAAAAAAGGACCAAGGCACATGTCCCAGCTGGAGGATAAGTGTCTGCAGGTCATTAGGGAGGCAGCTTCCATCATAAGGGCCCCCTTAACCCTGTTGAGGACTACAGCACCTACCTTTCTGACCAGCTGCAAAAAATGGAGAAGCCTTTGCAGAGGATAAATTCTGTGAGATATAACAAATCCATCCTATTTTATCAATAAATCCATCCTATTTTATCAATAATGTTCGAAGGGCAACAACTGACCAATTTGTCACTTATATGCAGACCTGGATACCAGAGCAAACTTACAACATGATAAGCAAGAACATCAAAAACATGAGGAATGCTTACAAGAAACTTTTTTTTATACAGGTCCATGCTTCTCAGAGGTCACCAGATGAAGTACAGGAGCCCAACTGTGGTACTATAAACACCTCTTTTTTCAGGATGATCAGATCAAGGCCAGAGAATCACACTTTACAGTCTTCCTTCCACTGTTCCCTCCAGCGTTCCTTCCACTGTTCCCCCCACACCTGCAGAGGGTGCTGCAGAGCTGGCTGACATTGAGGAGCCAGATCTGAACATCTTCTGTCAGGTATAGTAGTTTACAGCATATTTATTGGCCACAAATTATTGATGGTTTAACTAGATGTTTTTTGTTCAAATTGAAAGCTTGAAAACCCAAACAAAAGTCGTGTGCAGAAAATATAGTGACAGGGATGCCAACTGCAGGGATCAGAATGAGAGTCTGTTCAATTTAAAAATAATGCCAGTCCCTTTTTTAGACACAGGAAGAGATCAGCCAAGAGGAGGAAGGGGTGAGTGGCAGTCAGCAGGTGCCCAGGCCCAGTGGCAGCACTGAATCACAGGTGCCTCCCCCTCCAGATGTGCCCACCAAAAGAAACAAGGCGCATGACCCAGCTGGAGGAGGAGTCCCTGTGGGTCATCAGGGAGGCATCTGAGATCATGCGGGCCCCCCTTTTAACCCAGTTGAGAGCTACGGCTCAAACATTTCACACAAGCTGCAAGATTTGGGGGAGGGACAACGGGGCCTGGCCCAAGACCTGATGGCATCTGTGATGATATGGTGGGGAAGAAGGGGCCAGCTGACTGGGACCACAGAATTGTGGGACCCGGCCCAGGCTCCTCCTCCTCCTGCTGCTGCCACATTGTCACCAGCTGCAAGGGGATGTGGATGGAGCCTGGAAGGAAGGCTGTAAACAAGACCAAAAAGTGATCTATTAATCTTCAAAGTATTTTAAAGTAGATTTGTTAAAGGAGTTTAGAAGTAGTAGAATCTTTGATAGGTTGTAATGTCCGTGTTTAGCCAGCCAGAACAGATTACTGAACAGCTTACTGAGGAGGAACCGGAAGTGAGAAATTCAGACAAAGAAAACAAAGAAAAAAACATTTAGAAGGGAAATTGAAGGAAAAGGTAAGTAAACCAACAATGCACTGGTTTAAAGGAACCTATTAAGAAAATTAAAAACAAACCTTTACAACCCCTTTAAACCCACAACAGTTAAATCAGTCTGTATATGCAGTAAAGCATGCTTGTTATACTCACTGTGTAATCTAAGGGGCTAATCACGGGCAAGTGTCACAGTCCCCAATCTATCTGCTGATAGAACAGAGCCTTGGGGGGCAAGCTGCTCATGCTCAGTTTGGTGTGTATTGCTAGAGAGTTTTTTTTTTCTTGGAAGAGTGCATGTGATCAGCACAGGGCCAATCAGCAATGTCCAGACAGATAGTCATGGGTCCTGCAGTCTTATAGAACAGTCAGAGAAGAATGAAAACTCCTCCTACAAGCTTTGTTTACAATATTATTTTATTGTTTTCTATATTCATCTTACAGGGGTTTCCCCTATGTCCTACAGGTATACATATATAATGACTGTCTGTTTATACTAGTTGAATACATTATTAATTTTTACAGATCTTAAATGCATAACCCCTTTCTAGCAACGTAAAATAATCAGAGAGAAAAAAAAAAGAAAAAGGAAAAAAAAGGGGAAAAAAAAAAAGAAAGAAGAGAAGAAGTAAAAGAAAAGAAGAAAAAAAACCGGAAGGATATTCACTCCACTATAGCTACACCGCAGTAAGGTGCCCTTTAACCCAAATAGGGAACTCTTCTGATTTTCGAAATTTGGACCATACAGACCATGGATGGGAGTATTGCTCTTCCCTTCAAATTTCCCGTGCCAGCAGGCCTTCCAGATCTTTAGTAAGGTCTAATTCCATTGCCCATTACCTACAAGCTTTAACTAGACACTGATAGAAGTCACAAGACTGCTTTTACTGCTGATAAAAAAAGGTATTTAGAAGTTTATATTTACTAAAACTTTTGCATTTCCATGTATTGTGAGAGACCAGATATAGTAAATGCAGGGTCCTTGGTTAGTAACACTTTTACTTTTTTTTTTTTTCTTTTTTTTTTTTTTTTGCTACCACCTCAGCCTTGACCATGCTCAGGAGACCCACTCATGGTATGGAACTCTCTCTCGTCTCCATTTGGGTTTGCATCATATGTGGTATATCTTATAGCCCTTTGCTTTTTTTTTTTTTTTTCCATGAGGGGGAAAACAAATACCCCACTAAGCGTGGGGTTCCCTCAATGAATAGACAAAGTTTGCACCCCCCCTCCCCTCCCTTACCCCTCCCCCCCTCGTGGCTCCCCGGGTCCTGCTCTTATCCTGTAGTGGTAGACAACAAATGTATTCCTTTAAGCACCGTTCCTGGTGTGTATTCATGTTGGTATTCTCGTATTTAAAATTTGTCTTTTCTCCGCTTCATGCATCCCCTCCTTTCCACCCTCCTTGCTCATGGGGGCCTCAATTTTTCCATATAGCTCCATGATTTTTTAAACTCCCTCCACTTTTGCCATTTAACAGCAGGCTCACTCGTTGTTTCAAAGAGGATCTCTTTGAGCGTCTCCATTTTGTGTGTTTCTTCGACTGCATTGATCCAATCCCAGACCATAGGGCTTTCCACTTCCTTCCACTTTCGTGGTATAAGTCTCTTTGCCGCGTTTAACAGGTGGGGTACTAGGGATTTCTTATATTTCTTTCGACCCTCCTGGCCGCAGTGGAAGAGGACCACCCAAGGGTCTTTCTTAATCCCCTTGCCCGTTATTTCTTTAATTAGGCCTATTATAGTTTCCCAAAATTTTTGTATAATCGGGCAGGTCCACCATAGATGAGCCATCGTTCCTTTATCTAGACAGCCCCGCCAACAGTTGGCAGACTGTCCCTCTTTATATTTACTGGCTTTATCAGGTGTGATGTACCAGCCCGATACACATTTGAAGTTTGTCTCAGCGGTTCGGGCATCTATTGCCGAAGAATGCGTCCAGTACATAATTTTTTGTGGCGTATGTTCTCCTCTTGATATTCCTAGATCCCTTTCCCATTTTCCTATAAATGGAGCTTCCTCTCGTGCTCCTATTTTAATTAAAATCTTATATAACTTGGTGATAGTGCCTTTTGAATTATTATTTTTACAAACTTTCTCCAAAGGTGTCATTTCTACATGTGTCCGTAGTGGTGTGGGGAGGTGCCGAACGAATTGCGACAACTGAAAGTAGTGCCACCTATCAAGCTTCCAGTAGTCGCATCTATTCTTTAACTCTTCATAAGTATTTATTTCCCCATCCTTTATTATATCCCCTAAGAGTAAATCCGCCTTCCTAATCCAATTTCCCCCTATTTTTGTTACCCCTGGTGCAAAAAACGGATTTTCTTTTAATTTCATAAGTGGTGAGTTGAATTTTGTGTCTAACAGTGACTGAACCCTATCCCACATTTTTAAAGTGTCCCGAGTCATTTCAAATATATTGTGCTCTAGTGCCCTATATTTAGGGGGGATCCAGAGAATATTACCCAGATGTCGGTGGGTTTGCCCTTTTTCGATTTGCACCCATCTTTTACTTTTCCTGTCCCTAGACCATTCCACCGCCCGCGAGAGTACTGCTGCTTTGTAGTAACTTCTAATGTCGGGCACTGCTAAACCCCCATTTTGCTTTGTTTGTTTTAGGATGGAAAGGGATAACCTGTGCTTTTTTTTTTCCACACATGGTTCATAAGTAGAGAATTAAGGATCCTCAGAAATTGCTGTGGGACAGCTATTGGTAGTAATAAAAATTTGTACATAATTTTAGGGATCACCGTCATTTTTAACAGATTTATACGCCCTACCCATGATAATGGTTTATTGATTGTTTTCTTTAATTCAGTTTTGATATCATTCAGCAGCGGTACATAGTTGATTTTATAAATCTTCTGTATATTATTTGCTAATTTGATCCCAAGATACTTTAATTCCCTACTCCATGGGAAAGAGCAAATCCCTTTTACTTGTCCTACTTCCAACTTATTTAAATTAATATTCAATAACTCAGATTTGGTTATGTTAATTTTGAAATTGGAGATGTCTCCGTATTGTTGCAGTACCCACATCAACTTAGGAATTGAGACTACGGGTTTAGTCAGAAAAAACAGAATATCATCGGCAAAGGCTGCCAACTTGTGTTCCTCTTTATCTACTCTTATGCCCCTTATATCGGAATCCTTTCGGATAATTTCCAAAAGGGGTTCTATTGACAAAATAAAGAGCAGGGGGGACAGGGGACATCCCTGTCTCGTCCCGTTCTTCATTACATAGGACTCCGACAATATTCCATTGACTTTAATTTTAGCCGAGGGGGATTTATAGAGTGTATTTATCCAACTGGCCAATCTCGCCCCTATACCCATTTCTTCCATGGTCTGCATCATGAGACCCCAGTCTACCCTATCGAATGCCTTTTCAGCATCTACTGATAGGAAAATACCCGGGGTCTCATCCTGTCTTATCTTTTGGAGAAACAGAAGTGCTCGGATACTATTGTCCTTTCCCTCTCTATTAGGGACAAACCCCACCTGATCCGGTTGAACTAGGAGATGTATCACTCCCTTGATACGTTCCGCTAAGATTTTCGCGAACAGCTTAATGTCCGTGTTTAGAAGGGATATCGGTCTATATGCTGAACATAGTGTCCTATCCTTGCCCTCTTTTAGGATAGTGACCACTGAGGCGGCGAGCGCTTCTCTACTTGTCTCGAACTCTGCTCCCAGACCATTGAAGTAGTTACATAATTTCGGTATGAGGATTTCGCTGAATCTCTTGTAGTAAAAGGCTGAGAACCCGTCGGGGCCCGGGCTTTTTCCCACTGCAGTGTTGTCAATAGCTTTTTTTATTTCAATTTCAGTTATGGGCTGATCCAGTTGTGCACTTTCAAATTCATTAATTTTGGATAACCCTGCTTTCTCTAGGAACTCATGTATTTTGGCCTCCTTTTCTCCCACCTGCCACCTGGACTGGTCTATCGTATACAGTTCCTGATAATAATTTTTAAAGGTTTCTGCAATTTCTCCCGTTGTATATACCATATCTCCGTTTTTTTTCCTAATTTTTTCGATATAGTTCCTAGTCTTCTTTTTGTGAGACATTTTGGCTAAGCTTCTGCTGGGCTTATTTCCCCACAGATATCTCTCTCTAGTAATATTCTGGAGGGAGTTATTAGCCTCTTGTTCCATCACCTCCTTGAGCTCCTCCCTTTTTACGGTCAGCTTATGGAAAGTCTCTTTTAATCTATCCTCCTTATGTTCACTCTCCAATATCTTTATTTCCTTGGCTAAGGTCTCTCGCTTCCTATTATTTTCCTTTTTTTTCCTTGCCCCTTCAGATATTAGGATCCCTCTCATGTACGCCTTGTGCGATTCCCACAGCGTAGCACTTGAGATGCCTTCCGTATCATTTAACACAAAAAATTTTTTTAGTTCTTCTTCTACCCTTCTAGCCCCTAACTCGTCTTGGATCAGGTAATTGTTTAAGCGCCAGACCCTTTGATGGTAATTTTGAGTCTGGGATTTTATTTTCATGGTAACTGGGGCATGGTCCGACAGAGTCATGATTCCGATGTCCGTCTCGGTAACCCACTCCATCAAACCGTGATCGATCAGTATGTAGTCAATCCTTGTATACGTTCCATGTGGGGGAGAGAAAAACGTATAATTACGCGTATGAGGGTGTAAAGCCCTCCACACATCCACGAGTTGGGACTCATGTAACTTTAGTTTTATTTTTTGCGTTTTTCCGTTCTTTGTCTCCCGCTCATGGGCCGTACTGTCAATCCTGGGGTTCATAACGAAATTTAAATCCCCCATCAAGACTACATACCCTTCCGCGAAGCTATACAGTTTACCCAAAGTCCGGCTTAGATATTGTGTTGGGCGGACATTTGGGGCGTATATGTTAGCCAAAGTGTATTTAATTCCCCTTAACCGCCCTTTCAAAAATAGAAACCGCCCCTCAGGATCCGTCAATCTTGCCTCCAGAGTGAATTCTGCACCTCTTGCGAACCCAATAGCAACCCCTCTGGCCCGACTAGTGATAGAGTCTCCATAGTACCAAGTTGGATATGCATTTGTATAAAACCTAACATTTGAATCCAATGTCAGATGTGTTTCTTGGATAAAGACAATATCCGCCCTATAGTGTTTTATTTCTTCCAGGATCTTAACCCTTTTTCTAGCGGCATTCATACCCTTAACATTGTAAGATAGAAATTTTATCTCTGCCATGTCCTCATCTGGCTACCTCCTACCTGTCCTAATCCTGCATAGTCCCGAGGAGCCACGATCTCCACCCTCCCCCCCCTCCCCCCTTCGACCCCCCCTATGAACCCCATTCCCACCTCCCCCCTCCCTCCCCTTCCCCCCCCCAACCTCCCCGCCCCCCCTTTAAAGCCCCCTAATGGCCAATTCTCAGCCTCCGAACCAAGGGGCTTTGGACACCCCATTGCCTCACTTGGTTCCCAAAAATGTGAGGTGTTGCTTCCCCACGTCCCTGCCTCCCCAGTGCCGCCCGGATGTTATACTTGGGTGCACTGCTCTACCGGGAGAGGCGGTGGCTAACCTGATCCTGGAAACCCCACCACAACCTCCCACCGCCCCCCCCCACCCCTCCTCCCTGGTCTCCCTTATTCCACCCACCCAGACAGATCTGGCATCTGTAACTCGAATTTTCGGCAAAAAGCCGCCAAGTCCTCGGGAAATGTCAATTTCGCGGACACCCCTTCTCTTTGACCTATTAGGCATGCCGGGAACCCCCACTGATAATTTACGCCCTGCTGTCGCATCTGCTCAAGTAATGGTTTTAGGAGTCTCCTCCGAGCGAGGGTTTCCCTTGCAAGATCAGGGAATATCTGGATCTCTACTCCCTCATATCTCAGGGGGGGGTTTCTTCTTAGTTTTTGCCATATTTCGGCCTTATCCTCGTAATAACGAAACCTGACGATTATGTCCCTGGGCCTTTCGTTCTCATGCTCATTTCTCCTGCCTAATCGGTGTATCCTCTCAATTTTTAGGGGTTCTTCGTCTCCCGTCCCTACAAGGGGGAGGAACAGGCTATTTGCAATTTGTCTCAGGTCTTCGCCTCGCTCTTCTTTAATGGCTCTTAATCTCAAGTTCTGCCTTCTATTTCGATTTTCTTGATCTTCGAGTCTATACTGTAGTAGCCGCTGGTCCCGCTTCATACTTAGAAGTTGGTCTTTTATTTGGGTCATTTCATGGTCATGTTGTTCGATTTTTGTTTCTACCTCCTCCACCCGGGATAGGATATTATTAATGTCCGTTCTTAAGCCTTGTATCTCTTCTTTAATCTCCTTCCCCAGCTTCTGTAACATCCCTTCCATTTCTGTCTTCGTGGGGATGTGGGTTACCCCCCCAGGCTCCTCTAGTAGGCTTCCTTCTTGGACATCTTCCCATATCGTATCCGTGGTTGTTTGCCCTGTCCCGCCCCCTCCTTTTTTTGTGGTCCCCGCTTTTTCGGCTTTTTTTCCCAGTGACAGGGCTGTTGGGGTTCCTCTCCGGAGTCATATATTGCCTAATGGTACTAGTTGTAGGGTTCTCCTTCGGAATTTTCGGGGCGGAGCCCCTAGTAACCTTGCTCAGGTTGTATTTTCTTTTTTTGGATCTAATGCGTTTCCCCAGTTTAACAAATGCAGAGCTTGTTTATATTGTTGAGCTGCGCTGTTTGACCCAGACACTATTGGTTAGCCTCTGTCGCACCCCACAGGTCTACGCTTTACAGCTATTAAGCTTATGGAAGGCGTTTTACGGCCCTCGAGGACCCCCCCAGCTGACCCGACCCGCAGAGGACCAGAGATGTATTCCCTAATCTGCGGGGGCGTAGGCCATACAACTATACCCCTATAAGTGATCGCTCAGGATATGATGGGCGTAACACTCTACTTATGGGTTAAAGTCCTCCGTGGGTCTTCAGCGGGGTCCCTTATTTATGCGGGTAGGCAGAAAGAAATATCTCCATCCACAGGTCAAGGGGGCTAGCTGTACCCCTGGGCACCCTGCCCACGTATTTCCCGGCCTTCAACCCCTCGTAAAGGGCAAATTGACAAGACTAGAATTTCCCGTCACGTCCCCCCAAAGAGCAACACACTGGCCAACCTCTTACTGCCGGGAAGTTTGAAACAGGGTAGTTTGATACTGGGAAAATGCCCTGGACCCCTCTAACCCTGATCCTTAATACCGCATCCCAACACAGGTTTCAGTTCCTCATAGTCTTATGTTGTGTTAATTAAACCAATCCTGTAAATGTCTCCCATCACATTTGTCCACATTAAAACATTGTCATCACAGCTTAGGGTTTCCTTTACACAGCCGAGCCTGATTTAATATGCGGCCAGGGAAAATGGTGGGGAGGTTTTCAGAGGCGTTTACTTTATAGCATACAAACATATGGCAGTTTCTTACCAGTTTCTTAACAGTCCATCCTCCTGTCTTCAGCCTGGTATAGAATGCAGTCTGGGCTTCACTATTCAATCCAACAGCAAGCAGAAAAAATAAATGTTACCTTGGCTGGGGGGGGGAGAGTAGAAACCAACCATGATATCAGCAGCTCCTGTAGAACTCAAGCCTTAAGAGCCGTTGATTCGGCCATCCAGCGGGACCCGCTCCGGATTCATGCAACCCGGGATCTGACTGGACATCCCTCACCGGCGGTGCGAGAGAGGGGGGCAGGGAGCGCGAGCCGGGAGGCTACATGTGGCGGTGGGGGAGGGGGCGCATAAGCGGTGTTTTCCCTAGCGGCATCGATAGCTCACCAGTCCCGTACAGCACCGTGCAACGTACGCCGCGACACTGCCTCATTCGCCGCAGCGTCTCGATCGAGCGCGGCGTCCTCCTCCCCCGTCTCCAAGCCAGCAGCCTCGTGTGGACAGCTCCTCCCTCGACGTGTGCACGCCTCACGTGCTACACGTCCGCATCATCCCCCGATATTAGTGGTTCTAATAAAAGGATTGACACAACACTTTTACTTTTAATGCAGTTTCCATAGACAGCCACACATACTTCGCCTCCATTGGGTTGTTCTCTGGCTGCAGACATTTTTCTGCCATCATCCTGTAGTAGTCATTCAATTTAGATTGTGCAGAGTGCATATTCTGCAGTCATGTGTAATCAGTCTACCACAGTATACAAATCAGTGGGAATGGGACTGGGCCAACACAGGGGAAAAAGAGGTGGCTACCCCAGGGCTGGCCAAAGACATTGTGCTGCCTGGGTCCAAGAATGAACGGCTGCCCCGCCCACTATTATTATTTTATATCATGATAATTAAAACTAACATTACATTTATCAAGAAGTCAGATTTACATGCAACCGCACCCTGTCTATATGTAAAATTATATGACATGCCATTATGTTCTATTCCAAGGGGCAGGCAGTATATAGATAGGCTAGGGTAGTATATGGACATGCTAGAGTAGTATATAGACAGGCTAGGGTAGTCAATGGGGCAGGATATGGTAGTATATAGACAGGCTAGGGCAGTATATAGACAGGCTAGGGCAGTGTAGGTGCAGGCTAGGGTAGTATAGGGGCAGGCTAGGGTAGTTTATAGACAGGCTAGGGCAGTATAGGGGCGGCCTAGGGTTGTAAAGGGATGGGCTAGGGTATTATAGGGACCGGCTAGGGTAGAATATTGGAAAACTAGGTGTGTATAGTAATTTTTAAACATGACAGGTTATGCAACATTTGGCTATCCAGCAGATCAGCAGCCACTACTAGAAAACATTATGGACACCCTTTGTGTCCTGTCACACAGAACTAACTTATATTACCTCTCTGTTCCTCTCTCCCAGTGCTCCCACAGTATTCAGTGCCTAGCCTCATGCAAGCACCAGTGCAGAAGAAGGTGGACCGGTGCGAGGCCGGCCACACCCCCTCCTCCAGTTTCACCCAATAGAAATGCAAGCCTCGCAAGCAGCGCCCGAAGCCTGCAGGTTGAGCCGGTGGGGATGGGATCTTTCATTGCTCTTTCGTTGCTCTCTGCCGGCTCCCTTTTTCATAATGCTGGACATGAGTTGGGCAATATGAACAGTCCCATTGGCATGGGGTGAACTTGTCGTGTGATTTGGACCGTCAAATCGCATTACTATGTGCACCGGTGTGAACAAGGGCTAAAAGTCCCATTTCAAACCGATTTTGTTAAATGCAGTGAAAAATATCTTCAGAAAGGCAAACCACTGCGCTTTAACCACTTAAGACCCGGACCAATACGCTGGTAAATGACCCAAGGTGTTTTTTTCGGCACTGCGTCGCTTTAACAGACAATTGCGCGGTCGTCGACTGGCTCCCAAACAAAATTTGCGTCCTTTTCTTCCCACAAATAGAGCTTTCTTTTGGTGTATTTGATCACCTCTGCGATTTTTATTTTTTGCGCTATATACAAAAATAGAGCGACATTTTTGAAAAAAAAAACACTATTTTTTACTTTTTGTTAAAAAAAAAATCAAATAAACTAAATTTTAGTCAAACATTTAGGCCAAAATTTATTTAGCCAATGTCTTTAGTAAAAAAAAAAATCGCAATAAAAAAAAATAGCTACCTAGCGGGAACAGCGGCACTAATACAGCGATCAGAAAAATGATCGCTTAGTGACGCTGGCAATAGGGAGTGAAAGGGTTAACTAGGGCGGTGATCAGGGGGTAAAACTTTATTAGGGGGGATGGGGGGGCTATCCTGAACCTAACACTAACTGTTTTTTACACTGCATGTCACACTGACACTAAATGCAGTGATTAAATCACTGCATTCAGTGACACTGTGACAGGGGTGGGGGGGGGGGGCGATCACAAGGGGTTAATATGCCTATGTGAGTGTGTGTCAGTGTTGTGTTGGTGCACACTTACTTGTGATGTCTTCTCTCATCAGCAGTCTGGGAAACAGCGCTGCGATGAGAGAATACATCATTTCCTCCTTCCTGTGTAAACACAGGAGGAGGAAGTGACAGGCTGGGAGCGCGCTCCCATGGCTGGGAGCGTCGCGGGGGGGGCGGATATCACGGACATCCGCCCGCAGATCCCGGATCGCTCCCAGAGGTAGGGGGACCCCCGCACGCCGCGGAGGGGTCGATGGGACCCCCGAACCGCACTCAGGCGGGGACGTAAATTTACGCCCTTGTGCCTGTACGTGCCATTCTGTGGCCGTATATGTGCGTGCGGGGGTCCTTAAGTGGTTAAAATACTTGGATTAACCTCACCTTTGATAGTGCTGTAATCTTTACGGTGACCTGTCGTTTTTTATTTTTGTAGCTCATTATTAAATGCACAAATTCATTATATATTCTTTAGATCAGGGGTGTTAAACTCAATTTTATCGTGATCTGCATCAGCATTATGATTGACCTCAAATGGGCCGGTTGTATCTGTAAGATTAGATGTCAAGCGCATCCCCTCCCTTTACATTAGATGTCAAAAGCCACCACACCATCAGAAGTTGAGGTCCCCACTCTCCCATACATCACAGTGCACCCCCTTACCTTATGCTCCTGCTGGGAAGAAGCTGGATGCATTGCTTTAAAGCAGAAAGTAGGGGTCCGAAGGAGGACCAAAGGAGGGCTGGAGCTCTCCTGAAGATGCAGATGCAGGAGAGGTGCGAGGGCCACTTAAATTTTTTTTGGAGAAATGTTTTTTTTTTGTGGAGAAATGTTTTTTTTTGGCAAGTTATCACACCAATGTTTTTGTTTTACCCCCCCTCAAGGAGGTTGTGTCCATTGTTAATTACACATTGTATTTCGGAAATGTTTGATGGCTATTTACCAGAAAAACTATCGCTATTTACCACAAAAACAATTGCCCAATCCACCAAATGTATGCTGACTTTGGACATCAAGGTCACATTCCACCATGATCAACATCAAAATCAACTACATCAGGAGTCCCTTTAAATCCCAGAAATCTAAAGCAGCAGCAGATGCCATACATGACCCCAAGCTGTGGTACTACAACAAGTGAAAGGCTGACCGTAGGTCAGCCTGGGTTTGTAGGAGGAGTCGGGAGGTATTTAAACCCGCCCTCCATCCTCCTTCTGGGCGTCTGTGTTTCTTGTGTGCTGTCTCCCGGGTACGTCATTTCCCGTGCGACGCGTCTAACGTCACTGCCGGGTTTGTCGGCTCTGCTAGGACGACGTGCGGCTGCTAAGGGGGCCCCCCTATCTATCGTTTTGTCCAGTACAGGTCAGGAGTCAGGCAGGCGGCCTCCCCTCCGGCGACGGCACATACTGTGTACATCTGTGGAAAAAAATTACTGCGCAGGTCTGTAAAAAATATTAAATAAACAAAACAATAAAGTGATAAGTTTCTGCTGCTGCATAGACAATGTGCGATACACATGAATTACCTATAAAATCAAAAAATATGCTGCGCTGCACTGACAGATGAAACATACATTAAAATGTGACCATTCATCTTAATGAGAACAAAAGTGAAACGTGAATAACGTGACAAATCCAAAAAATATCACAATTGAATACAAATAATAAAGTCCATGTGTGTCAAACTTGCACCCGAAGTGTGTTTGAAAAAAGTTCTTAGAGTAAGATCAGACAAAGGGCACCTCCACCTCTAATAAAATTGCCTGCTTACCGACTCCCAATGATCTTATTGCTAAGATCACAATCGCATGTAGGTCTATGTCTCTATGGTAGGCTTGCTTCTGCTTATCATCTACTTCAACTCCATATGTGGGTAAACCATACCACGGTGCATGCCAGATCCCGGAGTGTAGATAAAATAAAGAAAAGGCCAAAATAGAGTAGTACCGTAGATAATGGGAAGTTTAATATTAAAAATTACACTCACATGGTAGGTGTACAAGATTAGCGTCTAAATTATGTAGCCGGCCGGCTTCAACATTCGCTCGTCCTTCCGGATAGTCGATAGCGGTGACGTCAGCAGGCAATTTTATTAGAGGTGGAGGTGCCCTTTGTCTGATCTTACTC
The DNA here is from genome assembly GCA_029574335.1 of Rana kukunoris. NCBI lineage: Eukaryota > Metazoa > Chordata > Amphibia > Anura > Ranidae > Rana > Rana kukunoris. The sequence goes on along the minus strand of CM056052.1, from coordinate 345,369,409 downwards.
TAAGAACTTTTTTCAAACACACTTCGGGTGCAAGTTTGACACACATGGACTTTATGTATTTGTATTCAATTGTGATATTTTTTGGATTTGTCACGTTATTCACGTTTCACTTTTGTTCTCATTAAGATGAATGGTCACATTTTAATGTATGTTACATACTGTGTACAGGCTCAGCTAAGTATTGCTTTCATTCACTTATTACCTTAGCACACTTCAGTCACAGCCTGTGTGTTGAGTCGCACTTTGATGACGTCACCCGCTCTCGGCGCCACATGCTAGCTGGGAACCTTTCATGGGGGGATGTTTTGGGCTTCACGTGTCACACATGCATCTGATGGCCGCATCATGGGAGGTCTGCTTCTGGACGCAGCAGAGTGGGAGTCGCCTCCTTCCTCCTCACGGTTCGGGGGCTCACTCCACCCGCAGTTACATTTTCGGGGCTTGCACAGGGGCACCTGCTCGTTCTCAGGTTTGGCATCCGGAGGGAGTTGGTTCTCTCTGTGGTGGAAGCGGAGGTTGCTTGTAGCTGGGGGGAAGGTGGGGCTTGGCATGGTTGTGGGGATTCCCCCGTCGGGTGGAGTACGGATGGGGGCAGCACGGTGTTACTTAGGAGGCGGGGGGGGGGGGCAGAGCAGGGTCCACTCCACATGACATCAGGGGGGAGGGGTGGGTTCTGTGCCTGCCAGCTCTGGAACTTGCAGGGTACCACTTGCAGCTCATATACATATAGTCATACATGTTCAGCCCATATTCTCTGTATACTACATATTCGGCTTATACATATTCCTGGCTACATGTTCAGCACTGTTTCACTGCTGTCCATGTGTCATATGTCACGCATCTTCCCCTGTCTCAGGTCTCTGTTGGAGTGTGTGTGCTCAGTGAGAGTATGTTTTCAGTTAGATACGGTATGCTGTTCATTTCACGTTGCCCGGGCTATTCATGTTTTCATGCGATTATGTTTCTCAAGCGATTATGCTTCTCATGGTAATTTCTCATGCGATTACCTTATTTTCATGCGATTTTGTTTCTCATGGTAGGTTCTCATGCGACTGTTACTCATGCGACTACGTTTCTCTTGGTAGTTTCTCATGTGATGATGTTTCTCATGCAGTCACGTTTCTCATGCGATTACGTTTCTCATGGTAGGATCTCATGCAATTACATTTCTCATGGTAGGATTTCAGGCAGTTATGTTTCTCATGGTAGTTCTCATGTGATTACGTTTCTCATGTGATTACGTATCTCATGCGATTACGTTTCTCATGTGATTACATTTCTCATGCAGATTACGTTTCTCATGGTAGGATTTCAGGCAGTTATGTTTTTTCGTGGTAGTTCTCATGCGATTACGTTTCTCATGCGATTACGTTTCTCATGGTAGGTTCTCATGCGATTACGTGCACATGGTAGTTTCTCATGCGGTTGCGTTTCTCATGGTAGATTCTCATGCGTTTACGTTTCTCATGCGTTTACGTTTCTCATGCGTTTACGTTTCTCATGCGATTACGTTTCTCATGCGATTACGTTTCTCATGGTAGATTCTCATGCGTTTATGTGCACATGGTAGTTTCTCATGCGATTATGTTTCTCATGCGATTACGTTTCTCATGGTAGATTCTCATGCGTTTACGTGCACATGGTAGTTTCTCATGCGATTACGTTTCTCATGGTAGATTCTCATGCGTTTACGTGCACATGGTAGTTTCTCATGCGATTACGTTTCTCGTGCGATTACGTTTCTCATGGCAGGATCTCATGCAGTTATGTTTCTCATGGTAGTTTCTCATGCGATTATGTGCGCATGGTAGTTTCTCATGCAATCACATTTCTCATGGTAGTTTCTCATGCGATTACGTTTCTCGTGCGATTACGTTTCTCATGGTAGATTCTCATGCGATTACGTGCACATGGTAGTTTCTCATGCGATTACGTTTCTCGTGCGATTACGTTTCTCATGGTAGGATCTCATGTAGTTATGTTTCTCATGGTAGTTTCTCATGCGATTATGTGCGCATGGTAGTTTCTCATGCGATTACATTTCTCGTGCGATTACGTTTCTCGTGCGATTACGTTTCTCATGGTAGGATCTCATGTAGTTATGTTTCTCATGGTAGTTTCTCATGCGATTATGTGCGCATGGTAGTTTCTCATGCGATTACGTTTCTCGTGCGATTACGTTTCTCATGGTAGGATCTCATGTAGTTATGTTTCTCATGGTAGTTTCTCATGCGATTATGTGCGCATGGTAGTTTCTCACGCGATTACGTTTCTCATGGTAGATTCTTGTGCGATTACGTTTCTCATGGTAGATTCTTGTGCGATCATGTTTCTCGTGCGATTACGTTTCTCATGGTAGGATCTCATGCAGTTACATTTCTCATGGTAGTTCTCATGCGATTACGTTTCTCGTGCGATTACGTTTCTCATGGCAGTTTCTCATGCGTTTACGTTTCTCATGGTAGGATCGCATGCAGTTACGTTTCTCATGGTAGTTTTCATGCGATTATGTTTCTCATGGTATGATTTCAGGCAGTTACGTTTCTCATGGTAGTTCTCGTGTGCTTACGTTTCTCATGCGTTTACATTTCTCATGCGTTTACGTTTCTCATGCGATTACGTTTCTCATGCGATTACGTTTCTCATGGTAGGATCTCAGGCATTTACGTTTCTCATGGTAGGATTTCAGACAGTTTAGTTTCTTATGGTAGTTCTCATGCGGTTACGTTTCTCATGCGATTACGTTTCTAATGCGATTATGTTCACATGGTAGTTGTTTCTCATGCGATTACGTTGCTCATGCGATTACGTTTCTCATGGTAGTTTCTCGTGCGACTCACGTTCTCGTGCGACTCACGTTCTCGTGCGACTCACGTTGCTCATGCAGTTACTTCCATGCAATTCATGTCTATGTTTTTCCATTTCTCAGGCAATTTCACGTTTCTACTTCCGTTTTTCGTTGCGGTTCTTACGCCATTCACGTTCTCAGGTGTTTACGTTTCTCATACAGGTTCAGTCATGATGCAATTACGGTTCTCATGTTCTCATGCGATTTTCATGCTTTTACGTTCTTATGTTCTCATACGATTACGCTTTTCATGCATTTACGTTCTTATGTTCTCATACGATTACGCTTTTCATACCATTAGGTTTCTCATGGTATTTTTTTTTTATGTTCTTAGGTATTTACGTTTCTCATATTTTGTTTCCCATGCTATTCATGTTCTTGGGTGTGTACGTTTTAGGCAACTTTACGTTCTCATGCAGGGTTCAGTTGGGATGTTGTCTAGTTGGTAGCTTTGGGTAGGTTTAATTTAGGTTCATGGCGTTTCACCGCGGGGGGGGGTGACGGATTGAGATGAGCGTTTTTTAATCGGCTTGTGCGGTGGCAAGTCTTCTCATACGTTTCTCATACGTTTCATGCATCTTGACATTTCATCTCTCATACTATGACCTGACACGTCTTCAGGTTCATCAGGCCTGAGTGTACGTTTGTAATTTGCCTGCTACGCCTCAGGTTGCTCGGCCTTTGCAATTCATGGGTTGTCACTCTGTCTGTCAGTCCAGCCGCGGTAGTCCTACACTTCCACATTTCATTCATAGTCTGTGCATACATGTCACATTCATATCCTCACGTTAGTTCATGGCTACTCTCCACTGCAGGTTACCTTTACGGGTACTGTCGGATTGAGATGTTCGTTTCTAATTGGCTTGTTCATCCGCTTCTCACGGGTTTCATACGTTATATCATCTTGCTACTTACATGACATGCCTGACACGTCTTCAGGTTCATAGGCTTGAGTGTTACATTTTTAATTGGCCTGTTTTGCCTCAAGTTGCTCAGCCTCGCTAGTTTCTTGAGACTGACACGTTTTCAGTCTTGTGCTACGTATTTATTCCTGTTCTACGTTACTGCATGTGTTAGTCACGAACATCAGCGTAGGTAGGGGCAAGGGAAGGTAGGGATTTTCCTTTTCCTAAAGTAAGTTGGGGTTTGTTGGTTATGTGTTTTAACGATGTTGTTCTTCTTTGCAGATTTCATGTCACGGGCAGCAGATATCGCAGATTTTGCCACCATCCGTCCTCCGGTTACGGTTTCCGTACTTGGTAGCATGCCCTCCTTGTATATCCCCCATACGGCCTTCTATTTTGTTACAGACCAAGCTTGATCTTCAAGTCCTTTGCAATGCAGCCTAGAAGATCTTGACTCGGCCTGGGATATCCCAGGCGGTTCTATCTCGGTATCCTGGGTACTTTTCTCACAGACATTCAGTTCCTACTTGCGTTTGTTTTCTTTTGCCACTTTCAGCTCAACGGGTTCAAGCGGGGCCCAGGACAGTATGGGCTCTAGACTTTTGCGGATGTACTCAGGGATAGGCCACTTTCCCTAGTACTCCCTTCTCTGCTGGCTCAGGGCATGACACGTAGCCATTCCCTGAAGCACGTCATATTCACTCCGGGCCATGCTTTCAGTACAGGTACAGTTCTGCTGCCATTCGTCTAGGGGTCTGTATTCTCGTTGTTGAGGAGTTAGACTGGCGGTAGTCAGCTCTCTTTTCCAGACATTTCCCAGTTCCACATGTCTGTCACAGGCATCCTTGCGGGGGGGCTTGTGGTTGCATACAGTTACTTTCATTTCAATCGCTTTGCTAGCTCATCCTACTGGTTTATTTTTGCCCCCTTTTAGGCATACTGACCACGTGACCGCGGCACACCTCAGGTCACTTTCCCACCTCAGATCAAGTTCCACGTTTTCCCCTCAGACCCTTTTACTAGCACGATTACCTGAGACTCCAAGTAAAAGTGAAAGGCTGACCGTAGGTCAGCCTGGGTTTGTAGGAGGAGTCGGGAGGTATTTAAACTCGCCCTCCATCCTCCTTCTGGGCGTCTGTGTTTCTTGTGTCCCACCCACCCATCCCCTTTTTTATCGTAATTGTACTATATTATTTTTAAAAGTGGAGTTTCCCTTTAAATGTATTTTTTAGACCTTTTCTTTGTTTTCTTTTTTTTTTATTATTTCATGGAAAAGATTAGGAACAGCAGTGGGAGGAGGGACCTTTCTGGACTCTGTAAAAAAGAATCAGGAGGCCGTAGAGCCACTCAAATCACCTTTATCAGAAATCCTATCATCTGGCTGAAAAATTTGATACCAGTGGTATAACCACTTCCTATCCAGGACGTATATATTCATTGGTTGTAGTTAGAATTTTAACATCTCTCCATTTTAAAACTGCTTCCTGCTTTCAGAGTCTATAGGGAAATCGATGATTTTACTTAGTGAGGTCACACTCCTAACCCCGCACAGTTCGGGGGAGGGGGGGAGAGGGAGGCCTGGAGGATGTCTACCTACTTGCAGCCTGGTCTTTTCCTTTGACTCCCCCTTCCACGTGGGTGCCTGTTACGGTCAAGTGGTCCACGGTCGGTTTTTAGTTCTAACACAGATAGAGGCTCCTTCCTCCAGCCGTTATTATACTCACCAATGTTAAAGGAGTTGTAAAGGAAAATGTTTTTATACCTTGATCCAATCTATGCATTAAGGTGAAAAAACATCTGATGCTGCCGGCTCCCCCGAGCCCCCCTTATACTTACCTGACCCCTCGAAAGTCCCGTGCGTGGTCCCGGGATCCTCTTCGATGCTCAGCCTGGGCGCTGATTGGCTAGAGCAGATGGATTGAGAGCAGCGCAGCCATTGGCTGGCGCTGCTGTCAATCACATCCAGTGACGCAGCGCGTCGAGGGGCGGGGCCGAGTGATACAGCGAGCGGCTATGGCTGCTCGCTGTATCACTGGAGCGCACCCGCAATTACTGACCACCATGCGAGGTCTCTCGCATGACTGTGGTGACTAATTGCGGGCAGGACCAGAGACAGCCACCGAGGGACCCCAGAAGACATGGATCGAGGGCACTCTGTGCAAAACGAACTGCACAGTGGAGGTAAGTATAACATGTTTGTTATTTAAAAAAAAAAAAAATTCCTTTAGTAACCCTTTGGCCTCGTACACACGAGCGGACAGATTTGTTCAAATCTGTCCGTCCGACAGATTTGAACAAATCTGTCTGCTGGGATTTTGGTTTGCTCGCGTGTACACACGAGCAAACCAAAATCCCCGCCAGTAGACGGCGCGCTGACGTGTCGGTGACGTGGCGGTGACGTTGACGCCGCCACGTCACCGCACCAGGAAGTAAAACACTTCCGCGCATGCGCCGAATCCATTCGGCGGCTGTGCGGCGGCGGTGCGGGACGACATGTCTGCTGGTAAGTGTACTAACCAGCAGACATGTCGGGCGGACAGATTCCCACCTGATAGATTTCAAAGCATGCTTTGAAATCTGTCGGGTGGACAAATCTGTCTGCTCGGCCGTACACACGATCGGAGATGTCTGCTGAAACGGTCCATCGGACCGTTTTCAGCGGACAAATTCGATCGTGTGTACGCGGCCTTTAACATTATAATGAATATGTATTATTGTTGAGTGTATTCTCTGTCGCTTGAACAATCTCATTTATATAATGTATTTCTTTCTAGAGTTTCTCTTTTTTACATTCCCCACAAGAAGACCTCTACTGTTAAGGTCGAAATGCGTCTGGTCTTTTAGTATGAATTCAATATAAGACTATCATGCTATTTTGTATATGAATATACAAAATATTCATATATGGCCTCTGGCCCCCCGCCGCTGGGGGGCGCGTGCCCGCCGCGTCACTCAGGTGTCGATGCGTGCACCTGGCGGCCACGATGTCAGCCAGCCACCCACGATCGGCAGTCACAAAGCCAGGGACATGGATCTCAGAGATCAGAGATCCACGTCCTGTCAGGAAGAGGAGACTGATGGTGTGTCCCTTGTACATAGGGACAACCATCGGTCACCTCCCCCAGTCATTCCCCTCCCCCCACAGTAAGCATCACATAGCAGGGTACACATTTAACCCCTTGATCGCCCCTAGTGTTAACCCCTTCCCTGCCAGTCACATTTATACAGTAATCAGTTAATATTTACTGTATTACTAGTAAAAAAAAAAATAATAAAAAAATGTCATAATTCTATCCCCTATTTTGTAGGCGCTATAACGTTTGCGCAAACCAATCACTATACACTTATTGCGTTTTTATTTTACCAAACGGCCTAAACTGAAAAAAGAAAAAATTTTTTTTTTTTTTTAAATTTATATTTATTATAGCAAAAAGTTGTTTGTTTGTTTGTTTGTTTGTTTTTATTTCTTAATTACTCGCTTTACAACAAATTTAATGGTTTCGTTGCGAGGCCATCAGAAACAAAATCAACATAGTTCAGACATATAGGTACACAAAAACATAGAAAATCTAAAACATGATTAAAAGGAGGAAAAAAAAAAAAAAATTGTCACATTGAGTCCATTAATATACATTTAGGTTAATTAACTTTTCATTCATCTAGGGCATCCATATCTAAAATAGTTCATTTTTAGAGTTAGATTACAAAATTCACATACCAAATATCACTGACTACATTTTTCTATATACAGTACTCAATCAAACTACATAATCTAATCAGATCCAGGGTTGCGTAGGTGACCTTTCATCATTTTTTTGAATTGGTTAAAAGTTTTTGCCCTTCTAATATCAATCGGCAGAGCATTCCATTGCACCGCCGCTTGGTATGAGAATGAGCGACCACCAATTCGGATATTCTTTATTTTTGGGATGTTTACGCGATAATATCCATCTTCGCGTAACTGTCGCGTTGGAACATGTTTGACAACCTTATCCATTATATATTTTGGTGTCATAGCATTAAATGTTTTATACATTAAACATGCTATTTTTAATTTAATGCGTTTATCGACAGTTAACCACCCCAGACTGTTTAATTGTTCTGATGTTGGATCTCTTTTTCTCAGTCCAGTTGCAATACGAACTGCAAAATTTTGTAATTTTTGTAGTTTTTGTATATATGTTCCCGGGATGCCCACTAGAAGTGCATTACCATAGTCTAAATGAGGAAAGACCAGGGCAGCAATAACTTTAGGGCGATCCATAGGAGCTAAATACACAAGGATCCTACGTAGTACTTTTAATTTGTACATAACAGTCTTGGTGACTTGATTAATGTGTGGCAAAAATAGCAGATCCTCATCTATATAAAATCCCAGATTTTTAACCACTTTACTGCAGCCTGGACCATTACCATCCATGTCTTGCCATGGCAGTGTCCAATTTTGAGGTATCTCGCTTACGGAACTCCTGACCACGAGTACTTCAGTTTTTAATTTGTTTAACGCCAGATAGTTTTCTCCCATCCAACGTTCCACTCCTTTTAGGCAATCAGTAAGTTTTTTTGTGGCTGTATCAAGTGATCCCGCTCCCACCCTCAAATAGAGCTGGGTGTCATCAGCGTAATTCTGACACTGCAGACCATGGGACCGAATAAGGGCCAAGAGGGGGCGCACGTAAATGTTAAATATCAACGGGGAAAGGGGGGACCCCTGGGGAACTCCACACTCAACAGGTCGACTTTCGGAGAAGTGGCTCCCCAGGCGTACCCTCTGACTTCTGCCCTCCAAAAAAGATGAAAACCATCTGAGGGCAGTTCCCTTTACATGCGCAACCTCCCGCAGCCGCTGTAAAACGATCCCATGGTCCACAGTGTCAAAAGCCGCCGAGAGGTCCAGCATTACTAGGATGGAATCTTGGTTGTTATCTTTAGCCATCAGCAAGGAATCCGTGACATCGATTAATGTAGTCTCGGTTCCGTGCCGTGGTCTAAAGCCAGATTGTTTCACATCCAGCAATGCCTGCTCCTCGACAAACTGTTGAAGCTGGGTGCGTGCATCACCTTCATAGAGTCTAGCCAGATAATGTAGGCCTGCTATAGGTCGATGGTTATTTTTATCGTTTATATCACCCTCTCTCTTCTTGACTACCGGAGTAATCAATGATGATTTAAACATAGTAGGATATGAGCCTTCTAGATATGAAGTATTGAATAGGTCAGCCAAGACCAATGCTATTTCTTCACTGCATGCCTTTATCAGTTTGCCTGGGCAGCAGTCAGTAACAGGAGAGTTAGTATTAGCTGTTCTCATTGCTTTAATGATTTCAGCTGCACTAATTAATTTAAAATCTTGAAACCAAACCTTAATCGGTGGTTCCAAGGATTTTTTATTTATATTGCATTTTTCTTTTGGGTATCTATCCCTTCCTTTCTTTAACTTTGTATGAATATCCGCAATTTTATTATGAAAGTGAGCGGCTAATTCATTTACAAAAATATGGGGGTTAGTAATTTGGAAGTTCAGTACATCAGGTTTAGCCAACTGCTTAACCACCCTAAATAATTCCTTGGATTGGTTTAATGCATCTAATAAGCTTTCAGAAATAAAGGATTTTTTAGCATTATAGATTGATTTTTTATAATTCCGGTTATGGAACTTCCATTGATTTTTTGTCGTAATTGGAATTTGTCTTCCTCCATTGTCTTTCTAATGCTCGTCCACGTTTTTTCATTATGTTAAGTGCTTCATTAAACCATTTATTTTGTTTCTTAATTTCGTTTTTAATTTTTTTGTCCTTTAATGGAGCAACTTGCTCCAAATTGGTTTCAAGCCACTTATCAATAATTGTCATCTTTTGGTCAACATTCAATTTAGTTAGATTAGGTTGAGTAGTGTGTAGTAACTGCTTAAATTTTTCTATAGGAAAATTTACATATGATCTAACTTTAATGGTTTGATTGCTTTGTTTACTATCAGAAATACCATTATCATCTAGATGAATTTCAAACAAGACTGCATTGTGGTCTGACCACAGTACTTCAAGTACATCACTAAATACAACAGTGATGTCTTTGAAGAACACCCCATCCAGGGTATGTCCCTTTATGTGGGTGTTTGGTGTAATCAGTCTTGTCATCTCTAGTGCTTCGCATGTATCCAATAATAAACGTGAATTTGGTTTGGTAGGTTCCTCCAACCAAACATTGAAGTCACCCACCAAAAGCAATGGCTGGGATCTAGTAGCTAATTCCATTATATTAGTAATCAAACTTTTAAGTCCAGTTTCAATTTTATTAGGTGGAATATAGACCGTAGCTATATTCATCACAGATTTTGTATTAATCATCATTTGTGTCAATAAGAACTCACAGCCTTGTTGATTAAATTCCAGTAATTTCTTTATTTTAAATTTAGAATTATATATAATGGCCGTGCCCCCCCCCCCTTTCCTCTCCCCCGCAATTGATAATGTATCTCATAATTATCGGGGATAGCATCAGATAAACAATTAAGATTATGTAACTGTAACCATGTTTCAGTTACCATAGTATGTGAATATTATTTTGCTCAATAAACTCTCGTAATTCCCTAGCATGAGCAACTATAGAACGTACATTAATCAATACAGCTCTAATTTCTATTTCGTATATCTTATTTTTATTTTTGGGTAGTATTTTATTTTGATTTTGTATTTCATTAGTATTAATTTTAACGTCCCTATTGCTACCTTTATCATTTTTCTCAATTGTATTATTAATGATAGCTTCAATGGACCTTTGATCAAGTGATCCATTGCGGCCATCATTTAGTAACAGTAATTCCCTCCGTGTATAATAAAATTGTGTCATTTTAAAACAGTTTAAAAATCAAACACTTATTACAAATACTTAAAAAATAGCTAAGATACCCATATGTCCCTCTTTAACAAATATTAGTATTCTTTAAAACAGATTATATTTAAATTATTTCCGTATCTTACCTAACAGTCGTTAGTGCCTCCCCGACCTCCTCAGCCTCCCGCGGACGCCCGCAGATGCCGCACCCTTATGTCGCGCCCTTCGGGCGCGCCAGAGGGCGCGCCCGCCCGCGAGCGCCCGCTGCCGCGCTCACAGCTTTTATGTGGTCTCTCACCTGGCCCTAATTACGGTGGCCACGCCCCCAACGCTCTGCCCAGCGCTAAGGGTGCCGCCCACAACTCCTCCCCCAAGATGGCCGCCGGGGAGTGTGTGCCGCTCGCTCAGAAGACACAGCGAAACAGGGGCAAGCAGGGAGAAAGTCTCACATACAGCAGCAGTAGATGTCAGGTACAGATGATGGCAAGTACAGATGATGGCAATGTCAGGTACAGATGATGGCAATGTCAAGTACAGATGATGGCAATGTCCAGGTGAGGCGCCGCTCACAGCTTTTATGTGGTCTCTCACCTGGCCCTAATTACGGTGGCCACGCCCCCAACGCTCTGCCCAGCGCTAAGGGTGCCGCCCACAACTCCTCCCCCAAGATGGCCGCCGGGGAGTGTGTGCCGCTCGCTCAGAAGACACAGCGAAACAGGGGCAAGCAGGGAGCAAGTCTCACATACAGCAGCAGTAGATGTCAGGCACAGATGATGGCAAGTACAGATGATGGCAATGTCAGGTACAGATGATGGCAATGTCAAGTACAGATGATGGCAATGTCCAGGTGAGGCGCCGCTCACAGCTTTTATGTGGTCTCTCACCTGGCCCTAATTACGGTGGCCACGCCCCCAACGCTCTGCCCAGCGCTAAGGGTGTCGCCCACAACTCCTCCCCCAAGATGGCCGCCGGGGAGTGTGTGCCGCTCGCTCAGAAGACACAGCGAAACAGGGGCAAGCAGGGAGAAAGTCTCACATACAGCAGCAGTAGATGTCAGGTACAGATGATGGCAAGTACAGATGATGGCAATGTCAGGTACAGATGATGGCAATGTCAAGTACAGATGATGGCAATGTCCAGGTGAGGCGCCGCTCACAGCTTTTATGTGGTCTCTCACCTGGCCCTAATTACGGTGGCCACGCCCCCAACGCTCTGCCCAGCGCTAAGGGTGCCGCCCACAACTCCTCCCCCAAGATGGCCGCCGGGGAGTGTGTGCCGCTCGCTCAGAAGACACAGCGAAACAGGGGCAAGCAGGGAGAAAGTCTCACATACAGCAGCAGTAGATGTCAGGTACAGATGATGGCAAGTACAGATGATGGCAATGTCAGGTACAGATGATGGCAATGTCAAGTACAGATGATGGTAAAAAATATTGTGTTTTTTTTCCAAATTGTTGCTCTATTTTTATTTATAGCGCAAAGAATAAAAACCACAGAGATGATCAATTACCACCAAAAGAAAGCTCTATTTGTGGGAAATAAAGGACGTCAATTTTGTTTGGGAGCCACGTCACACGACCGCGCAATTGTCATTCAAATTGTGACAATGCTGAAAGCTGAAATTTCACCTTGGCCGGAAGGGGGAATATGTGCCCAGTAAGCAAGTGGTTAAACCATAACACAGAGCTCATGTTTTAATTGAATCAGATCTTTTTCAATAAAATATTTTTATACCATACAACACCTTTTATTTTTTGCTGCAGTTCAAAGCCCCTTGGGGTATCCTTCAAATGTATTATCATTTGGGGTGTGCAGCACACACAACCCACTACCACTATTGCTCCTCCCTTGCTTCCTTTGCACGACTTACCAGGTCAATTAGGAGGCTCTTTAGCTGTTTGAATGTTGTCCAGCAGTAAGAAGTAAAACTTTTTTTTTCTTTTCACTACCTCCAAAGCAAAATGCATATACTATTTAATGAGTAGCTTGTAATCATACCGTACTGTCAATCCTGCAACAGAAACACATACAGAATAAAAATAGGACAGGGATTGTATCCTTCCCCTACTATTCTAAAGCAAATTATTTTTTATTTCTGTGTTGCTGTTGGAGTTACTTTTACTTCCTGTTTGGTAAAACGCAGAAAGAAAAACCTGACATATGTTCTAACCTTTTCACACCCTATAAAATGCTAACAAAAATCTTCTGGCTGGACCATGCACTAAACAACTACAGAAATACCAAAGTACTATTTGCAAAGCAAAAGCATTTTACAATCATTGTCCATATTAAAAATACAATGATATAGTTCATTTACATGTTGATTACAAATTTTAAAACACAATCTCCAAAGCCAGACAATGCCACATTCCATACATTGACCATATTAATATGCTGACTGGTATGTTTTGTTGAGTGCAGATCTGAATCAGATGAACAATATGTGACTTTTGCATATCAGTTGTTAGGTATTGGAGAAATCTATTGAAATGACAGAAGGCAGCTGGAATTACAATGCCCAGTTCTCCATCTACTGGTGTCAAACAACATTACACAGTCACCTCTATAGCACTAAAGAAAGGTCACAAATCATCAGTAAAAAAAGTATGTACTGTAATATCAGGTAATTTGTACTTGCAGGTTCTTGTTGTGATTCTGGGATACACTGTTAAAAAAAGCATTTGAAAGTTTGAGTCTGAGAAGGTTTAATGCAGGAAGGCACTGCAGTGTATATGAGGCCTGTCTATGGAATCCAAACAATTATTAAATATTATGCTTCCCAAACTGCATGTTCAGAATCAAATAATCAAATAAAAACAAAGGTAAATACCTTTCTACTTGAAGCATTGATAACTTAAGTTTGTTTTTGCCTGGACCTTTCCTGAACCCTGTCCTTCTAGAGCACAAGTGTCAAACACAAGGCCCGCGGGGCGAATCCGGCCCTCCAGGCAATTTTAAGTGGCCCTCGCACCTCTCCTGCATCTGTATCTTCAGGAGAGCTCCAGCCCTCCTTTGGTCCTCCTTCGGACCCCTACTTTCTGCTTTCAAGCAATGCATCCAGCTTCTTCCCAGCAGCAGCATAAGGAAAGGGGGTGCACTGTGATGTATGGGAGAGTGGGGACCTCAACTTCTGATGGTGTGGTGGCTTTTGACATCTAATGTAAGGGGAGGGGATGTGCTTGACATCTAATCTTACAGATACAACCGGCCCATTTGAGGTCAATCATAATGCTGATGCGGCTCACGATAAAATTGAGTTTAACACCCCTGATCTAAAGAATATATAATGAATTTGTGCATTTAATAATGAGCTACAAAAATAAAAAACGACAGGTCACCGTAAAGATTACAGCACTATCAAAGGTGAGGTTAATCCAAGTATTTTAAAGCTCAGTGGTTTGCCTTTCTGAAGATATTTTTCACTGCATTTAACAAAATCGGTTTGAAATGGGACTTTTAGCCCTTGTTCACACCGGTGCACATAGTAATGCGATTTGACAGGTCCAAATCACACGACAAGTTCCACCCCATTGCCAATGGGACTGTTCATATTGCCGCAACTCATGTCACAGCGATTATGAAAAAGGGAGCGGGGTACCCACAGGAGACAGAGAGCAACGAAAGAGCAATGAAAGATCCCATCCCCACCGGCTCAACCTGCAGGCTTCGGGCGCTGCTTGCGAGGCTTGCATTTCTATTGGGTGAAACTGGAGGAGGGGGTGTGGCCGGCCTCGCACCGGTCCACCTTCTTCTGCACTGGTGCTTGCATGAGGCTAGGCACTGAATACTGTGGGAGCACTGGGAGAGAGGAACAGAGAGGTAATATAAGTTAGTTCTGTGTGACAGGACACAAAGGGTGTCCATAATGTTTTCTAGTAGTGGCTGCTGATCTGCTGGATGGCCAAATGTTGCATAACCTGTCATGTTTAAAAATTATTATACACACCTAGTTTTCCAATATTCTACCCTAGCCGGTCCCTATAATACCCTAGCCCATCCCTTTACTACCCTAGGCCGCCCCTATACTGCCCTAGCCTGTCTATAAACTACCCTAGCCTGCCCCTATACTACCCTAGCCTGCACCTACACTGCCCTAGCCTGTCTATATACTGCCCTAGCCTGTCTATATACTACCATATCCTGCCCCATTGACTACCCTAGCCTGTCTATATACTACTCTAGCATGTCCATATACTACCCTAGCCTATCTATATACTGCCTGCCCCTTGGAATAGAACATAATGGCATGTCATATAATTTTACATATAGACAGGGTGCTGTTGCATGTAAATCTGACCTCTTGATAAATGTAATGTTAGTTTTAATTATCATGATATAAAATAATAATAGTGGGCGGGGAAGCCGTTCATTCTTGGACCCAGGCAGCACAATGTCTTTGGCCAGCCCTGGGGTAGCCACCTCTTTTTCCTCTGTGTTGGCCCAGTCCCATTCCCACTGATTTGTATACGGTGGTAGACTGATTACACATGACTGCAGAATATGCACTCTGCACAATCTAAATTGAATGACTACTACAGGATGATGGCAGAAAAATGTCTGCAGCCAGAGAACAACCCAATGGAGGCGAAGTATGTGTGGCTGTCTATGGAAACTGCATTAAAAGTAAAAGTGTTACTAACCAAGGACCCTGCATTCACTATATCTGGTCTCTCACAATACATGGAAATGCAAAAGTTTTAGTAAATATAAACTTCTAAATACCTTTTTTTATCAGCAGTAAAAGCAGTCTTGTGACTTCTATAAGTGTCTAGTTAAAGCTTGTAGGTAATGGGCAATGGAATTAGACCTTTCTAAAGATCTGGAAGGCCTGCTGGCACGGGAAATGGGAAGGGAAGAGCAATACTCCCATCCATGGTCTGTATGGTCCAAATTTTGAAAATCAGAAGAGTTCCCTATTTGGGTTAAAGGGCACCTTACAGTGGTGTAGCTATAGTGGAGTGAATAAAGGGATTTTTTAATACAGCTTACCTGTAAAATCCTTTTCTTGGAGTACATCACGGGACACAGAGCGGCATATTCATTACTATATGGGTTATATGGAGTACCTTCAGGTGATGGACACTGGCAATCTCAAACAGGAAGTCCCCTCCCTATATAACCCCCTCCCCTAGAGGGAGTCCCTCAGTTTTGTAGCGGGGTGGGAGCTCTGTGTCCCGTGATGTACTCCAAGAAAAGGATTTTACAGGTAAGCTGTATTAAAAAATCCCTTTTTCTTTCTCGTACATCACGGGACACAGAGCGGCATATTCATTACTATATGGGATGTCCGAAAGCAATGCTTTAATGAGGGGAGGGAGACATCTTCTCAAAAGGGATTTAATTTAGAGGTATACTCAAATAATAATAATAAATCCAACTTAGTCAAGAAATAATTTTGAATTTTTAAAACCAAGGGTGCCCCCGATCCCGAGGATCTTAAACCGCAGCCTGTAGTACTGCCTGCCCAAAGGCTGAATCCGCATTCATTCTCACGTCTAGCTGATAAAACCTTGTAAACGTGTGGACTGATGACCACGTCGCCGCCTTGCATATCTGAGCCATAGAGATCTGATGGTGTGCTGCCCAGGAGGCGCCCATGGCCCTGGTAGAATGGGCTTTTACCGACAAAGGAGGAGGCAACCTCTTCAAACCGTAGGCCTGAATGATTAATTGTCTAATCCATCTCGAGATGGTGGATCTTGCAGCTGCTTGCCCCTTCTTGGGGCCATCTGGTAAAACGAACAACACATCTGTTTTCCGGATCTTTTCTGTAGCTTTAAGATAGGCCCTCATGGCCCGGACAATATCTAAGGTATGCAGCAACCCCTCCTTTCTAGATGTGGGTTTCGGAAAGAAGGATGGAAGTACCAAATCCTGGTTCAAGTGAAAACTGGATATAACCTTTGGTAGAAAGGAAGGATGAGGCCGGAGAACTGCCCTGTCCTTATGTAGAATGAGATATGGTTCCTTACAAGATAAGGCTGCCAATTCTGACACTCTCCTGGCCGAAACTATGGCGACCAAGAATACCAACTTTCTTGTCAGTAAAACTAAAGGAATCTCAGCCAACGGCTCAAAGGGTTGTTTCTGTAGAGTGGACAGGACAAGATTTAAGTCCCATGGACAAATCGGTGACTTGACAGGAGGATTAATACGCAAGACCCCCTGTATGAAGGTTTTAACCAGCGAGTGGGTGGCCAGCGGCCTCTGAAACCACACTGACAAAGCTGAAATCTGTCCCTTGATTGTGCTTAATGCCAGGCCTTTATCCACTCCTAGCTGGAGAAAACTTAAGACCCTATCAATGGTATATTTGCGGGAATTCCATCTTTTGGTTTCACACCAGCCTACGTAGGTCCTCCACACCCTGTAATAAATCACCCTGGAGGCCGGCTTTCTAGCCCTAATCAGGGTAGGAATTACCTGCCTAGACAGACCTCTACCCCTGAGAATCAGGGATTCAGCCTCCAGGCCGTCAAATTTAGACGCTGTAATGTAGGGTGGAGGATCGGGCCTTGTGAGAGTAGGTCTGGTCGTAGAGGAAGAGTCCAAGGGTCTCCCACTGCCATCTTCAGGACTAGTGAGTACCATGTCCTCCGGGCTAAGCTGGAGCTACTAGAATGACTGGCTTGTGCTCCACTCTGATCCTGCGCAACAGGCGAGGAAGTAACTGTAGCGGGGGAAATGCATATAGAAGTTTGAATTGATACCAAGGGCAAAC
Source organism: Rana kukunoris (assembly GCA_029574335.1). NCBI lineage: Eukaryota > Metazoa > Chordata > Amphibia > Anura > Ranidae > Rana > Rana kukunoris. The sequence continues at coordinate 345,352,102 of CM056052.1, read as the reverse complement.
TCCGGGAATGAATATCGCCGAAATGCAGGGTACATAAACCTCTGCCCACTGAAAAATCAAGCTCACCTCCCTCTGAGCGGCCTGACTCCTGGTTCCCCCTTGGTGGTTTATGTATGCCACCGCTGTGGCATTGTCTGACTGGATTCTCACCGGGGACCCCTGTAATCTGGAAGTCCATGCCAGGAGGGCTAGGCGAGCAGCTCTGATCTCCAAGACATTGATGGGTAGCTGCCTCTCCGCTTCCGCCCAAGTTCCCTGGCGAGTGAACCCCTCCAAGACCGCCCCCCAGCCTACCAGGCTGGCGTCTGTGGTAACTACCTTCCAGACAACAGGGCTGAAGGACCTTCCCTTCAGAAGATTCTGAGGGTTTAACCACCAGGCCAGGCTTTGCCGGACCTTTGATGATAGCGTCAAAGGGGACTCCAAGGCATGTGCTCTCTTGCTCCAGGCTGCTAGAATGGCTGCCTGTAGGACGCGAGTGTGGATCTGAGCGTATGAATTGGAAGTGTCGCTGCCCCACTGCGAAGCGTAAAAATCTTTGATGTGGCTGAAAGATTGGTACATGAAGGTAAGCATCCTTTATGTCTCTGGAAGCCAGAAAGTCGTCCCTCTGGAGCGTGGCGACTGCTGATCGGACGGATTCCATCCGGAAGGAACGAACTCTTAGGTAAACATTTAAACTCTTTAGGTCCAAGATTGGCCTGACATCGCCGTTGGGCTTTGGTATGACAAAGAGATTGGAATAGAAACCTAGCCCCTGTTCTTGGGCTGGTACCTTTATTATCACGCCCTGGCAAAGCAGGTGATCCAAAGCTGCCAGCATCGAAGCCTTCTTTGCTGGATCGTTTGGTAGCCTTGACTCTTGAAAATGAGGCGGAGGAAACTTTAGAAACTCCAGTCTGTAGCCTGTGGTTACAGACGACCGAACCCATTTGTCGGGGATATTGGCTTCCCAAACTTCTGAGCAGAAACGAAGCCTTCCCCCCACCCGCGAGAGTGGGGGCGCCCCTTCATAAGGCAGACTTAGGGGCTGGCTTTGTCGGCTTGCGATACCATGGCCTCTTACCCCCAGGGGCCTGTCCCTGCGATTTATTGTTAAAGTTTGATCGCGCAGGCGGCCGTCGATACTGCCTGGAATTTGAGGGCCCTGAGACAGGAGAGAGCTGCCTTTTAAATGTAGGACCCCGGAATCTCTTTTTGACTTGTAAAAGGGTACTTTTGCCACTTGAAATAGTCTGAATGTATTTATCCAGATCCTCTCCGAAGAGTCGTCCTCCATGGAAGGGAAACCCTGCCAGAAGCTTTTTGCATGGGGGCTCCGCCGCCCAGTTCTTCAACCATAAGAGCCTTCTCATGTGCACCAAAAATAGTGATAAACGAGAGGCCTGCTGGATGGAATCCTTTATAGCATCTACCGCAAAACACAGAGCTCTGGGAATGTCAGAAAACTCTTCTGCCTGTTGGGTAGGCATGTCTTTAAGCATTTGTTTTGTCTGGTCCTTTAATGCCTGACAAACTCCAATTGCAGCCACAGCTGGCAGTACCACTGCTCCTGCCGTAGCAAAGGATGCCTTTAAAAGTGTCTCTAACCGTTTATCAACCGGATCTTTAAACATTTGTATGTTTTCCACCGGGCAAGTTAGTGACTTATTCACACATGAGATGGCTGCATCCACAACTGGAAGCTTCCACCTCTTCGAAAAAATTTCCTCCATAGGGTAAATAACCGAAAATCAGAAAAATCCTGTCCGGTCGTACCCAATCCTGAAAGATCAATTCCTCCAACAGAGGATGGACCGGAAAAACCGCGTTGCTCAACGGAGCTTTTAAAGAGCCCAGAGAGGATACCGCAGGAACCTGAGGCTCTGGCAATGGTAAATTAAATGCCGAGCGGACCATGTCCGTCAAAGACTGTACCCACAGCCTCTCTGTTTGGGAGTCTGAAAATGGTTCCTCAGAGGTAGATTCCTCAATCCCTGAACCCTCTTGGTTCCGGTCCAGTTGATCCTCCTGAGATTCCAATTCCTCCGGAGAGAGAATTTCAGCATCTGAGGATACACCTCTCGGCGATGGGGATCTAGCCCGTTTCTTGCCAGGAATAGAGCTAGCGATCATCGCTGCTAATCTTTTTTCTAGCCCCCCTAGGGAGACGGCTAGCATCTCCTCTGTGATAAACACAGGGCTGGGCTGATCTGGGCCAGCCTCAGCACCAGACCCCCCTAATGGCTCATCCAAGGCGACCTTCATGGGAATAAGCTGCGGGGAAAGTACCGGCATATCATCAGAATCAGAGTGGGAACCCCTTTGTTTTTTGGTCTTTTTTGTACCTTTTGATCCCGAACCTTTGGAAGCCATAATACAAAATCGAGGGACTCCGCCTACAACAACCGACTGTAGTGGCCAGGAGTACAAAACTAGGGTTTAAGGGACAATAGATCACTAATGCCCAAAACCCGATGGGGCCCCGTATGTTCTCTTTTTTTTTTTTTGTTATAATATATATAACTTTTTTTTTTTTTTTTTTTTTAAACATACAGCGTCGCCCAAATTTAGTTTGCCAGCCTCCAACCTGTTGCCAAAGGGGATTTTTGGCTTAACACAAATGCATTGGAACAAACTCCAGCGTGTACTACCCCTCTTCCGCCACCGGGAGTCGCTGTTCTGCCGCTCTGCGTCCTCTCCCTTCCAGATCAGCTTCAGACTGAGCAATGATCATAGCCTGCTGTGTATAACAGCAAATGAAGGCGCGCCCCTGATGACGCTGCAGGCACGCCCCCCCCCGCCCTCCCCTCCGAACGGCGCGAAAACGTCTATAAGACGTGCACGCGCGCGCGTATGCCGGGGAAGGAAGCACATGGAGGAGCCGCGCTGCTGGAGACCCAGGACTGCAGCTTCAGGCGGCAGAATCAAAACCCCGGCCAGGTAGGACTTTCCAAAAGGCCCCATAGGGATCCTTATTAGCCCTGGGAAGAGAGCAGCAGGTAGCTAGCAAACCTCTAAAGTTTCTTAGACAGGGGGACCAAGTGATGGGGGAAATGAGATCATCCTGTCTTCTCAGACATAGTGAGCAAGGCTGCCAATGCAGAGCATACTTAGGCTACCCCCCTTTAAGGTCTCCCTGGAGAGCCTGCTGTCGAACCAAGTCCCGCAGGCTCCCCTCTTACCTGCTCCATGCTGCAGGACGTTTGCCTAGCAAAACGGTCCAATCTTCTCCCATCTCCGTGGGTAGCGTAGTAGACCTTCAGGCCCTGGGGTCCTGGAAGGTACCCACTGTCCTGGACCTATATAGCACCCTGGCAAACAGGAACTTATGGTCTTTTACAAACTCCAAGTCCTGGGCCCAGGGTCCAGCCCTCTAAAGAGGAGCATTATAGGCAAAACCCCACGGTTTGGGGCCCGGGTACTGTCCACTTTGGCACTGAGGCACCTTGGACAGATCCGGTTAGCCCGCCCTTAATCCCAAGGATGTGGAGGCAAAGCTATTCCGTGACCAACACCTAAGACACTGGCGAAAAAACTGAGGGACTCCCTCTAGGGGAGGGGGTTATATAGGGAGGGGACTTCCTGTTTGAGATTGCCAGTGTCCATCACCTGAAGGTACTCCATATAACTCATATAGTAATGAATATGCCGCTCTGTGTCCCGTGATGTACAAGAAAGAAATCCTTCCGTTTTTTTTTTCTTCTTTTCTTTTACTTCTTCTCTTCTTTCTTTTTTTTTTTCCCCCTTTTTTTTCCTTTTTCTTTTTTTTTCTCTCTGATTATTTTACGTTGCTAGAAAGGGGTTATGCATTTAAGATCTGTAAAAATTAATAATGTATTCAACTAGTATAAACAGACAGTCATTATATATGTATACCTGTAGGACATAGGGGAAACCCCTGTAAGATGAATATAGAAAACAATAAAATAATATTGTAAACAAAGCTTGTAGGAGGAGTTTTCATTCTTCTCTGACTGTTCTATAAGACTGCAGGACCCATGACTATCTGTCTGGACATTGCTGATTGGCCCTGTGCTGATCACATGCACTCTTCCAAGAAAAAAAAAAAACTCTCTAGCAATACACACCAAACTGAGCATGAGCAGCTTGCCCCCCAAGGCTCTGTTCTATCAGCAGATAGATTGGGGACTGTGACACACTTGCCCAGGATTAACCCCTTAGGTTACACAGTGAGTATAACAAGCTTTTTCCGGTTCCTCCTCAGTAAGCTGTTCAGTAATCTGTTCTGGCTGGCTAAACACGGACATTACAACCTGTCAACGGTTCTACTACTTCTAAACTCCTTTAACAAATCTACTTTAAAATACTTTGAAGATTAATAGATTGACAGCTTCACTGTGTAAATTTACTAATGCCCCAATTTAAAAAAAATTGTATTTTAATATTAATATTTTGGCTCAGACATAAATCCTATGAAAACATAGTATGCAGTTTTACACAAGTTTAATACAACCCCCTAACCCTAACCCACAAATGGCATCCCTGGAGACAGAGGAAAGAGGAGTTTACAAAGAAAAAAGCTGGCTCTCCACTCTACAATATTGCAGATGTTTGTAAAAGGATCCTTTCAGGTTACATTTTTTACAAAATCTCAACGCAGGATAATAGATCATTTCTGGCTGTACTTCTCATCCTTTTCCTGCTTTTTTCTAATAGTTTTAACAGACTGCCATATTATACTATAAGTATACAGTATGTTCGTATTAAAAAATAACTTCTGTCAAGCCAATAAAATTGTTCAGGGAGTATTTAGCATCTATTTAATGAAAAAGAGCGATGAAACATGATAACCGGTTTGAAAATCAATCAAAAATATGAAGTGACTCCAGAAAAATGAACCATGAATGGGTATTACAGTCTTTGCTTTTTTTTTACACAGCTTTACTGAATAAGGGGCTGTATTGTAATTATTTTTTACTATGGATTTATTATAATATGTAGATTTTTATTTAGGATCTTTGAACAATAACTACAATGTTTAAGGCTCGGTTTCCACTACTGCGAGTTGTTGTGCGACTTGACAAATCCATGTATTTCAATGGTCCCCATTAGTGCGACTCAAAGAAAGTTTTTTGTACTACTTTGTCCCAACTTCAGTGTGACTAGTTCTCCCATGGTTCTCACCAGTCGCATGACATTGCATCAAAAATTGCAAAGTCGCACTGTAAATCGCGTGACTTTGAGGTCGCACTAGTGGAAACAGAGCCTTAGAAGTTTGGGCACCATCATGCTTGAGGTATTATTTTCTTTTTTTAGATGGTTCCCGATGTACAGCATACAATTTGTGTTCAGTGGAGGGAGTGTTTTGGTGGATTTTAATCCACTTAATGGAGAAGTCCAGCCTGAGCTTGTTTGACTGGGCTTCTCCTAAGGGTCACAGGAGTTCAATTAGTTTTGCACTCATTTTCAGCAGAGAGCAGTCTGAAGTCCACCCTCTGCTGTCACACAGATCAGTCCAGGCACCGCTTCATCCTGAATTTGGAAATCTGGATCTGCCAGGTGCCTGGACTGATGGCACTCTAATGCCATCTGATGGACCGTTTTCATCGGACCAAACCGATCGTGTGTGGGCGCCATCGGCTAGTTATCCATCGGTTAAAAAAAAGGGAACTTGTTTGAAATTTAACTGATGGATTCCTAACCGACAGGTCAAAACCGATCGTTAGTAGGCACGACCATTGGTTAAAAATCCATGCATGCTCAGAATCAAGTCGACGCATGCTTGGAAGCATTGAACTTAATTTTTTTTAGCACATGGTTGTGTTTTACGTCACAAAGCCATTTATATCTCTGCCCCAAGCTACATCACCAATCTTGTCTCCAAAAATCACCAACACCATCCTCTCTGCTCCTCCTGCTCTTTAGCTACCTTGTCTCCTCCTCCCATGCTCATCTCTAGGACTTCTCCAGAGCCTTTCCCATCCTCTGAAACTCCCCATTTCAATCTGTCCAGCTATCTATACACTTCTAGGCAATGCCTAAAAACTAGGTAATAAACAAAGGGTTATAATTAATAAACTAAATTGATGAATAAAAAATTGAACTATACGTGTTAAATCAATAACTAAGCTGGAACACCTAAAAAACATGTGATATACATGTAGAAAGATCAATAAATACAGGGATAAAGAGTTGCGCTAGATTACAATGCCACTTGAACAGTGTATAAATACAAATAAATTACCATCTGTGAATAAATAACTGATAAATAAATAAATAAATGAATAAAGTGAATGAAAACATAAACCGCTGAATCTGATAAACGTTCCTCTATAGTGATACACCCCGTATCACAAAAGGTATATGTCAACAGTTCAGAGGAATGTGAAGAAAAATGTATCCAATTCCACACGAATAAAGATGGAGAAATGGAGAAGATGACAAGAATCCACCACCGATTCAAGATGAAGTTTTTTACCGAAAAGGGGGGTTCCTCAAGGTCACACCAGGGGGGGTAAGTATAAACTCTTACCAGATACGTGGGACCCCCTGTTAGATGAGGTCAGATTGGCGTATAGGATCACACAGTCTGGAAACTATGGTGTATATTCATCGGCTGGCATCTGGTCCTCCCCAAGGTTAAATCCAGAGACTTCCTCCTCATAGGCCACTCTAAATTTCCTTCGCTCAAGTTGTTACCAGAGAGGGAGAGAACAAATGAGGGCTCAAGATGGTGAAGTACCGGCAGTCTGGTTTATTTAAAAAAAAATCGTGTAGCAAACTACACACAATAGTTTAAGTTTGTTGGTACAAAATAACATAAAAATAAACAACAAGCGTTCGCCCGTGCTTCCGGGGTCACGTTTAGCGCGGTGACCTCAGTGCGTAGCTCCGCCCTGACATGTTTCATCATACGTGACGTTTTCAAACTCGTGCCTAAAAAATCATCTCTTCAGGGAAGCCTATCCTGCATTCAGCTAATAACCAAATGTTTTATTTCTCCTATCAGTTGATCTTTCCCCCATGACATATGGCTAGATGGGCTCTGTGACAGCAGTTCAACACACTACTGGTTACTAATGGCAACAGCACTTAGGTCTTCACTTGTAGCATTCTGCACTTGTAGCCCTTGGTAGCACACATTCCTAGTTGGAAGACCTGTTCTTTTGATACACCTATCATACATACACCCCTTTAAGAGACTTCTTAACAGGCACTTTTGATGAAGTTTCTTGCAGATCCTGGGTTAACAGATTCTAACTAACTCAGGCTAATTCATGCTGATTCAGGCTGCCCATGGCATACCTCTTATGCAAGGAAGAGTCTTCTAACAGAGTCTATGTTCTGGCTCTAGTACCCTGACTGGATACCCCAAGAGGGTGGCCATCTGTTCCGAGAGGAGCTACATGTTGCAGCAATAAAATTAAAATGTGATACTGCTGCACCAACTATTCCCTCTCTCTCTCTCTCTCTCTCTCTCTCTCTCTCTCTCTCTATATATATATATATATATATATTGTGACAGGAAGTCAGGTAAATCTGTGGGTGTTGTCACAGATGGGAGATACATTTCTGCCTTGTTTAGACAATACACCAATTACTACCAGGTGTCGGCTGCAGAAGTAGCCAGAAAGGTTTAGGGCGTTGTAAAACTTCAGCTGTTCAGAATGAGGCAATTAAGTCCTCTATAAGTCATCCAGAGGATGACTACTGATTTCTGAAACCTGAGGCTTTTTGAGTTAAGGAGAGCAGTCAGAAAGACTTCTGAAGAGGTGAGGCGGTTGTTGATTTTTCTGTGTGAAAATAATCAAAAAGACTATTGTTTCTCTGCTGTATGATCAGCAGTGTCTGCCCAGCAGTAGGCTGTGCCAGACTCCATAGATAGGTTCCTGTGTGGTGAAGGTAGACGCCCCAAGTGGCAAGGGTTTATTTTTGTTTTGTTTTGTTTATGCTGTTTGGATGCTTGCACTTGTTTCCAGCAATATGGAAGAATAAACCAAACTCTTTGTTTTCAACCATCTTCGGCTGCCTCTCTGTATAGTTCAGTGTGTAGTGAACCCATTTAGGGGGTCACACACCCCCGCTACCGAGCTTACCCCATTACAATATATATATTGTACAGGACGCCGGGGTTGGGTCCTGGACGGGTGCTATACGGCACCACTATTTGGACTATGGTCCATTTAAATAGAGGGAGAAGGTTCAGGGAGTCACCCAAAAGTGGGTGAAAAGTTCCAGGCATGCACTAATTCAGAGAGGACTGGCTTGCAGTCTTCTCTATCTTTAATAAAGTAGTTTGGGGCCTGGAATTTTGGAGGCTCCAAAGTGTTATTTGGGTGGGACGGAGCCTCCACTCCTAAACTCCTAAACTCCTCCACTCCTAAACCTTGGGAGCCAGCGCACATGGTGTTAACTCTCCCAGAGAACCACCCATTAAAGCAGGAAGTGGTGCTGGAGATGGTGAGTGAGTTTGGAGAGTGCACCTGTGAGGACAAGATGGAAGTCTGCTAGCTGCACAGTGAGGACTTTTGAAGTGCAGGGGGTGAAGATTGATCTTGCAACCGTATGTCATTTTGCTTTCACTGTTTTGTGCTGGATATAAGCAGACTTTTTGTTGACGCTGGAGCCAAGCGGACTTTTATGTTATAGTTTTTGGCATGCTGAGAAAGCCTTATTTTGCTTTTCTGTGAATAAAAGCCTTTTTCCTTTAAAACAACGGTTTAAGCACTGAATCCCTGTTGAGCTATGGCCCCCAAACGTTACAATTGGTGTTGAGTGCGGGCACAGTGCATTTGCAGGCGCAAAAACCGTTTAAAACTAAAAACTGACATTTAAAGAGACAGTGTACTTATGGCATGTCTTGGGTGAAGTCAGCCCAGACATTACAAACAGCACGCAACGACATGGAAGAGGTCATTAGGGCTTTGGCACAAGCCACCGTGACCCAACAGCAAGCGTCAGCAGACGCCAACCGTCGCCATGAGGAAGCGATGGCTCAGCAGCAGCAGGCCCTGGCACAGGCTATAGCTGCGCAGCAGGAAAACACACGGCTGCTAGCCGCCCAGTTTACAGCCCAGCAGGCGTCCACTCAAGCACAGGTGGCTGCCTTGCAGGAGGCAGTACAGCAGCTGGCTCAGGGACAAGAGCAATCGGCCGTTGCCGTTAGCAACCCAGTGTCTGTTAGAGCCAGCCATTTTTTGCAAAAACTAACACCCAGCGATGACGTGGAAGCCTTTCTTACCACCTTTGAAAGGATAGCAGAGAGAGAAGCATGGCCCCGGGACCAATGGGCCGGCATTATCTCCCCTTTTCTCACTGGTGACCCACAAAAGGCCTATTTTGACCTCCCAGCTGAGCACATCAAAGACTATGAACGTCTAAAAGCTGAGATCCTGGCCCGCCTGGGAGTGACCACAGCTGTCCGGGCTCAGAGGGTGCATCGCTGGCGGTACAAATCGGACCAACCACCCAGGTCCCAGATGCATGAACTAATCCAGTTAGTTAAAAAATGGCTGCAGCCGGAAAAATTGTCAGGTCCACAAATGGTGGAACGAGTGGTGATGGACTGGTACCTACGGTCCCTGCCAGATGACCTACAGCTCTGGGTAAGCCATGGAAACCCTACCAACGCTGACCAGCTGGTCGAGCTGGTTGAACGGTACACCGTGGTGGAGGACCTGCTTGGGCCTGCCAAGCGTCGAGAACCCACGCCAAGGACACCCAGACCAGCCACCACCCTGAGGAGAGGAGTCTTGCCAGATGTTGGCATCCGCAGGTCTACACCGTCTGCCATAGAACCACGGAGGTCGGTTCCTGTACCAAAGATGGGAGACATACAATGTTGGCGATGTCGGTCCTGGGGGCATACCCGGGCACAATGCCCACTGCAGGAGGAGCCTATGGAGTGCGGAACTGGTCGGAGAAGCTCCTTCTATGTGCAAAGTGTGTGTACCACTCATCTTGATCTGGCTGCAGGACGGTTTGAGTGTGAAGTGTGGGTGAACCACCTTCCTGCCAGGGCCCTACTGGACTCCGGTAGCATGGTAACATTAGTACATGCCAGGGTACTTGGGAGGCTTGGACCAGTGACTAAAACTCTTCGGGTAGTGTGTATCCATGGGGACACCAAGGAGTACCCCTTAGTCCCGGTGACTGTTTCTTATGGCCATGCCTCAGTTACACAGGAGGTCGGGGTGGTAAACATTTTAATTCATGACATCATAGTGGGGCGGGACTGTCCACTATTTCTGGAACTATGGAATGAGGTACAGATGGGACTACCAGGGGACCTGGGGACACTGGGCCTGGAAGGGACAGAGTCTGAGGGGTCTGGACCTGAAATGCACACCTCTGATATAGAAATACCTCTCATTGATAATGAAGTCGCAGGGAATGCTAATGTGAAGGATAATGCCCCTGACCCAGGTCTTAAACCCGAGTTGATCTCTGAGGGGGGGGAAGTCTTCCCATTACAAGTTATGCTGGGGGAGGATGATGTGTAGCTCTCCCCGGTTGAGGAGGATGAAGGGGAAACCTCCTCAAGGGCAGTACATCCAGATCTAGATGTGTCCAGGGGTGCATTTGGTACCGCCCAATTACAGGACCCTACCTTGGTCAATGCTCGAGAGCAGGTTTCTGTTATTGATGGGGTCCCACAAATGCCAGACGCAGATCAGAGGTTCCCTCACTTTGCGTTGAAGGGGGACTTACTGTATCGAGTGGCTGAGAGCCGAGGGGAAACTATAGAGCAGTTGCTGGTTCCCCAACCGTATAGGCGGATGCTCCTCGATCTAGCCCACAACGATGCACTGGGAGGACACCTGGGGGGCGGAGAAAAAACAGAGGGCCAGGATAACCGACCGGTTTTACTGGCCAGGGTTGAAGGCCGAGGTTAAAAGGATACTGTGCGTCTTGTCCCATTTGCCAGTTAACCGCCCAGTGCCACACTATAGAAACCCTCTGGTGCCCTTGCCAATTATCGAAGTCCCGTTTGAGCGGATTGCTATGGATCTGGTGGGACCCCTGGTAAAGTCGGCACGGGGCACCAATACATATTGGTCATCCTAGATTACGCAACTAGGTATCCAGAAGCCGTCCCTTTGAGGAAGACCTCCTCTAAGGCCATTGCCAGGGAATTGTTTCAAATGTTCTCGCGAACTGGGTTCCCCAAAGAGATCCTGACAGACCAGGGTACCCCTTTTATGTCAAAGGTGATGACTTGTGCAAATTGTTTCAAATTATTAAATGTTGCGACGAACCGGACCCGCGCCGATGGCCTAGTCGTGTATTATAGGATGGTCTGATCGAAAAGTTGTGTCTGTCCTGTGTTTAACAGTTGCGGACGTCCGTCTACCACCCCGCAGACCGATGGCCTAGTCGAAAGATTTAATAAAACCCTAAACCATGTTGAAAAGAGTAGTCCAGAAAGATGGGAAGGATTGGGTGATATTGTTACTCCCTGCCCTGTTGTTTGCTATCCGGGAGGTCCCACAAGCATCCACAGGTTTCTCGCCATTTGAGTTAGTGTATGGACGAAGGCCCCGGGGGTTACTCGACCTGGTAAAAGAAACGTGGGGAAGTGAGTCCTCACCACACAAAACGGTGGTAGAGCATATCTCTCAAATGCGAGAGAGGGTGGCTAAGGTGATGCCGCTGGTGAGGGAGCACATGCAGAAGGCCCAGGATGCCCAAAGGAGAGTGTATAACAGGTCGGCTAAAATTAGACAGTTCCAAGTAGGAGACCGGGTGGCTGTTCTAATACCCACGGTGGAGAGTAAATTCCTGGCCAAGTGGCAGGGCCCATTTGAGGTAGTAGAGAAAGTCGGTGAGGTGGACTACAAGGTACACCAGCCGGGGAAAAGAAAACCATACCAGATCTATCACATTAATTTGTTGAAACCCTGGAGAGACAGAGAACAAGTGTCTGCGGTAGTAGGGGTACAGTCAGGGGACCATGCAGGGATCGACTTGGTGCAGGTTGCTGCTACCCTGACTAGGCCCCAAACCCAGCAAACAAAAGAGTTTCTACAAAGAAATAGAGACATGTTTTCAGAGTTGCCTGGTCGCACCAACGTCATCGAGCATGACATTGTGACCGAGCCCAATGTAAAAGTCAGGTTAAAGCCTTACCGTATCCCAGAAGCGCATAGGGTGTCAGTGTCGGAAGAGGTTAAAAGAATGTTCGAGCTTGGAGTCATTGAAGAGTCGCAGATTGAATGGTCAAGCCCAATTGTGTTGGTACCCAAGCCCAACGGCACCCTCCGCTTCTGCAACGACTTCAGAAAGCTTAATGAAGTCTCCAAGTTTGACGCATATCCAATGCCACGAGTAGATGAGCTAATTGAGAGGTTGGGTCTGCCAGGTACATTACCACGCTGGACCTCACAAAAGGGTACTGGCAGATTCCCCTGACTAAGGAAGCCAGGGAGAAGACAGCCTTCTCTACTCCGGAAGGCCACTTCCCAAATAGGATGCCATTTGGTCTACACTCAGCCCCTGCCACGTTCCAAAGGGCCATGGACAAAACTCTGCGTCCACACCAACGGTACGCTTCTGTCTACCTAGATGACATAGTCATCTTCAGCACTGATTGGGAGTCCCACCTTCCCCGGGTTCAGGCAGTCGTAGACTCCCTTAGAATAGCAGGGTTTCACCATCAACCCCGAGAAGTGTGCCATTGGGATGGAGGAAGCAAAATACCTAGGGTATATTGTGGGTAGAGGACTGGTGAAGCCCCAAATGAGTAAGGTGGAAGCCATACAGGACTGGCCCCGTCCCCTAACCAAGAAGCAGGTCAGGGCATTTTTGGGCATAGTTGGCTATTATAGGAGGTTTGTCCCCCAACTTTGCCACTATTGCTGCACCGCTGACCGACCTGACCAAAGGCAGAAAGTCAGTGATGATAAAGTGGAACGCCGAGGCCGAGACAGCTTTTCAAAAGCTTAAGACAGCGTTGTGTCAAGATCCGGTGCTTGTAGCTCCAGATTTTACAAAAGATTTTGTAGTGCAGACAGATGCTTCAAGTGAAGGGTTGGGAGCGGTCCTGTCTCAGGAAATCAATGGAGAAGAGCACCCTGTGGTTTTTCTTTCGTAGAAAGCTGACGGCAGCGGAGAGAAACTACGCGGTGGTGGAGCGGGAGTGTCTGGCCATCAAGTGGGCTTTGGACTCCCTACGATATTTCCTCCTGGGCAGGAAGTTTCGCTTGGTGTCAGACCACGCTCCTCTTACCTGGATGAGACAAAATAAGCAGACCAATGCCAGGGTAACAAGGTGGTTCCTTTCTCTCCAGGAGTTCAATTTCGTGGTAGAGCACAGACCCGGGAGACAGCATCAGAATGCCGATGCCCTCTCCCGAGTCCATTGTATGGTGTCTACTGGTGCCTCCAACACCTCCGCGTTGAGGCAGAGGGGGGGGGGATATGTACAGGACGCCGGGGTTGGGTCCTGGACGGGTGCTATACGGCACCACTATTTGGACTATGGTCCATTTAAATAGAGGGAGAAGGTTCAGGGGGTCACCCAAAAGTGGGTGAAAAGTTCCAGGCAGGCGCTAATTCAGAGAGGACTGGCTTGCAGTCTTCTCTATCTTTAATAAAGTAGTTTGGGGCCTGGAATTTTGGAGGCTCCAAAGTGTTATTTGGGTGGGACGGAGCCTCCACTCCTAAACCTTGGGAGCCAGCGCACATGGTGTTAACTCTCCCAGAGAACCACCCATTAAAGCAGGAAGTGGTGCTGGAGATGGTGAGTGAGTTTGGAGAGTGCACCTGTGAGGACAAGATGGAAGTCTGCTAGCTGCACAGTGAGGACTTTTGAAGTGCAGGGGGTGAAGATTGATCTTGCAACAAACCGTATGTCATTTTGCTTTCACTGTTTTGTGCTGGATATAAGCAGACTTTTTGTTGACGCTGGAGCCAAGCGGACTTTTATGTTATAGTTTTTGGCATGCTGAGAAAGCCTTATTTTGCTTTTCTGTGAATAAAAGCCTTTTTCCTTTAACCACTTGCTTACTGGGCACTTACACCCCCCTCCTGCCCATGTAAAATTTCAGCTTCCGGCACTGCGTCGCTTTAACTGACAATTGCGCGGTCGTGCGACGTGGCTCCCAAACAAAATTTACGTCCTTTTTTCCCCACAAGTAGAGCTTTCTTTTGGCGGTATTTGATCACCTGTGCGATTTTTATTTTTTGCGCTATAAACAAAAAAGAGCGACAATTTTGAAGAAAAATACAATATTTTTTACTTGTTGCTATAATAAATATCCCAATTAAAAAAAAAAACTCATTTTTTTTCTCAGCTTAGGGCGATACGTATTCTTCTACATATTTTTGGTAAAAAAAAAAAAAAAAAAACGCAATAAGCGACTGGTTTGCGCAAAAGTTATAGCGCTTACAAAATAGTGGAGAGAATTATTATTTTTTATTATTTTTTTTTTACTAGAAATGGCGGCGATCTGCAATTTTTATTGGTACTGCGACGTTATGGCGGACACATCGGACACTTTTGACACATTTTTGGCGCCATTCACATTTATTCTGCGATCAGTGCTATAAATATGCACTAATTACAGTATAAATGTGACTGGCATTGAAGGGGTTAACACTAGGGTGAGGAAGGGGTTAAATGTGTATGCTAGGTGTGTTCTAACTGTGGGAGGAGGGGGAGGTGACTGGGGGGTGACCGATCTGTGTCCCTATGTAGGAGGAACACAGATCGGGCTCCTCCCCTCCAGAGACAGGACATTGTCTCTGTGTGAGCCGGCAATGAGAGATGATCTATGAGAGATCATCTCTCATTGGCCCACAGATCGCATCACAAACGGCCGCTCTGATTGGCCGTTTGCCGCGATCTGTGATTGGCCGTGTCCAAGGGACACGGACAACACAGGGCTTCCCCGCAGCGCGCTGTACAGCGTGCGCTGGGAACGCCAGAATGACATGCCGTCAAATGACGGCATGTTGGATATTCAGGCCCGCGCTGTTGCCGTCATCCGACGGTAGCACGGGCCTCAAGTGGTTAAAACAACGGTTTAAGCACTGAATCCCTGTTGAGCTATGGCCCCCAAACGTTACAATATATATATGTGTGTGTGTGTGTGTGTGTGTACGTCTGTGCTAATTAGCATTTATTAACATTCCAAAATAAGTTAAAACCCTGCCGTTATTAAGCATCAACCGACTAGTGATAGAATACTTTTATGTCAGGCATCAAACATATAAAATTTGAATAAAGTTCTCAATGTCCAAATTAATATTTTTTTTCTTCTTGTCTTCCACCTCTGGTGATCTAATAAATGTTTATATACATTGTGAATCCGACCACCGTTCACCTATGTTCTCACCTTTACAGTGGCCCTGTACAATGTCAGGTAAAAAAAAAGCCTTTCCCACTCAGAGCTTGTTGCAAAAACCACTTGTTTAAAGTCACACTTCAATTTTCTTCTTCATTCTCCATTTAAGATACTTACCAGTAAATCACATTTTTATAGGTGCATGGCCCTTTAAAAGATTGTGATTCATTCCTGCAGTGGACTCATAAAGTACAAGGGATCCACATAGTGCAGCAAGCTTCTGAAAACCACTTTTATAAAAAAAATATATTGCACTTACATCAAAGAAAGGTATAAATGGCATAAAAAACAGCAGGGCTGCGGCTCCCACGTCACTATTGTTTTCCATTTTAAGTCACCCGGCCCCGCCCAACGCGTGTTGTCACGGTCACATGACTTCCTTTAGCAGGGCTTCTTGCTTCTTGCATGTGGAAAAGCCTCTCCAAGAGGCTGCCTTTCCTTGTATTTATGGGTCAGCACAAAACGCAGGACCATGAACACCTGGGAGTGAGCAGACTTAAAGGAGTGTTCCAGCCAAATGTTATGTTTATTAAAAGTCAGCAGCTACAAAAAGTGTAGCTGCTGGCTTTTAATAAACATTCACTTACCTGCTCCAGCGTTCCAGCAAAGCGCCGGCCGGGGCTCCGCTCCTCTCCCCCCCTCCCCGGCCGGCGTCTTCATTCTAACTGTGGGCACACGGCCGTGACAGCCTTTGGCTTCACGGCCGGGCAACCACTGCGCATGCGCGAGCGGCATTGCACATGCGCGCGCGGCGCGGCCCGCCGCTGATTGGACAGGCGATCGTCTAGGACCTGTCAGTGTCCTAGGCGGTCGCCTACAGGGAGGGGCTGCTGTAGGCGATTAAGCTTAATCGCCTAACCAGCCCCTCGACGGAAGGAGGAAGTGGGCCAGGAAGTCCCACTCCTCCTGAAGCCCCCACTCCCCTCCCAAAAAAAATTACATGCCAAATGTGGCATGTAAGGGGGTGTGGAGTGGATTAAGCGGAAGTTCAATTTTTGGGTGGAACTCCGCTTTAACACCTTCCTAACTCCCTGGGCTGCCTGCTACAAAACAACTCACTAACATAGACTTTATTGAAAAAAAGTGCACTACATTAAAATTACATAATGTGCACCCCAAAAGTAGGCACCTGCCTACAAGTAAGCTGGTTTCTAAACAGACATATAGGTTTGACCTATTCAACTGTTTATGGCCTGTTTAATCAGTTGGAAGATGAGATTTCTGGAATTTAAACATGAATTTTTTCTGTATCACCATGTGCAGCACAAAAACTGGCAATCTAAATACGACGCTCAACTAATAAAATTCAATAATAAATAAAACATTATTTTGGGTCAAACAAAGGTTTCAATTCATAATATTTTTATGTTTTTGTTTTAATTTCAAGAACAATGTCACTGCTAGTAAAGTTGTCCTTTATTTTACCCTCCACCACTCTAAGGACAGACGACCTGGTAAAGTACTTACCATTTTCCCCTGTTTCAGTGATTTGCACTGTGCAATGTTGAATGGCACCACACAGCATTTGCTGTGGCTGCATTTTTAGTTTTAAAAAGCCAAAAGATAATAATGCAAAAAAATGGAGTTGATAAGCATATAGGGCCAGATTCAGGTACCGTGGCTTACCTTTGTGCGGGCGTAGCGTATCTTCTTTACGATACACCGCCGCAACTTAGAGAGGTAAGTGCTGTATTCACAAAGCACTTGCTCCGTAAGTTGCGGCGGCGTAGCGTAAAGTGGCCGGCGTAAGCCTGCCTAATTTAAAGTAGGAAGGAGGTGGGCGGCATCTATTTAAATGAAGCTTGACCTCATGTAAATAAATGGCCAGTCGAACTGGGCATGCGCGCGCATGCTCAGAATCACGTTGCATAAACTCCCTAAGATACGTCGGCGTAAATGCCTATGACGTGAACGTAACTTACGCACAGCTACATTCACGTACGACTTACGTAAACGACGTAAAAACGACTGCTGTACCTTTGCATGGGATGCGCCACCTTTTTGGTGGTTTATCTTTACACCGGAAAAACGCCTTACGTAAACGGCGTAGATTACTGCGTCGGTTGTACATATGTTCGTGAATCGGCGTATCTTGCTCATTTGCATATTTAACATGGGAACACCGAATGCGTCCAGCGTAACTATGCGCCCATGATACGCCGTTGTAAGCAAGTTACGTCAGACGGCTGAAGCCATGTTTTTCGGCGTATCTCGCTTTGTGAATCGCGCAAAGATGCGACGGCGCACATTTGAAATTAGGGCGGTGTATCTGGAGATACGCTGATGTAAGTCTTTCTGAATCTGGCCCATATTGTATAACTACAATAGGTATGTATATTCTTACTTGAATCTTGGTGTGCTTTGTGTATTTATTTCCGGATCTGTATAATGTAAAACTTCGGGTACCGATCACTGCTTCTCTTTCCATGTGCGACCTCCTCTAGTTTTTTGCAGGAAGCCTAGAGTGGGTGGCCATGTTGGGTCCCTCCCACAACTCTGTTTTCTGGACATGTTATTGTAAGTACTGCAAAGTGATCATGTCATAACTACTTTTACAAGATAGTAAATGGGTTTGCAAACGCATTCATTTGGTGAACATAAAGTGAATTTGCAGCACTATGAAAAAGTTTTAGGCAGGTGTGAAAAATGCTGTCAATTTAGAATATTTTAAGAAAAATAAGTGTTCATAGTTTATTTTTATCAATTAGGAAAATGGAAAGTAAAAGAGTAGAAGAGAAATTCAAAGAAAAGCAATATTTGACACACTCGATAATGTTGAGATCAGGGCTCTGTGGGGGCCAAACCATTACTTCTAGGACTCCTTGTTTTTCATTACATTAATCCCAACATCATCGAGTTTGTCTGGTTTTACATAAAGAGAGGAGGATTTGAGGCATCCTACATCCACAGAAGATCTGTGGTTAATTCTCCAAGATGTTTTGAACAACCTACCTACTGACTTCCTTCAAAAACTGCATGCAAGTGTACCTAGTAGAATTAATGCTGGTTTGAAGCCAAGGGGTAGTCACACCAAATATTGATTTGATTTTCCGATTTTCTTTTTCTTTTTGCTCACTTTCCATTTTGTAAATTGATTTTTTTTTTCATAATTCTTGCTTTACAGCATTTCTTCAAAAAAGACCAAACATTTTGAAAAAAGTTTCCTTTATTTTCTGTTAAAATAAACATGCCAATACAATACGAAAAGCTACAAATGTTTGTAAAGTAGACACCCCAGGGTGATCACATTTTTTGAAGTGAGGAAACATGCTGGTACTGAGGGTTTTAAAACATGGAGTTGGTAATGGTGCACTAGATCCAGAACATACAGGTCTTACCCAGCAGGACATTGGAGTTGAATAAGGTAATAGGCAGATGTGTAAGATAAGGGAGCTGAAGAGTTATTATACAGGTTACTGAAAAGACAGGCTAGAGATCAGATGTAAAGAAGAGAAGGGGTTGAAACAGTTGAACTTTACTCAACTCTTTCCCGCTGACGTAACACACATACAGTACTGTATGAGGTCTCACAGATGTGGAATTTTTCTCAGTGGGTCCACATATATGCGTATTTCCCTTTGTGCTGGGAGCTCACCGTACAGCACGCTCCCAACACAGAGACCAGGGTCTCACCGAGAGCCCCGGGCCCGTGCTAACAATCAGGACCCGGAGCTCCCGATACTCCCGCCTCTGATTGGCTACCACAGTGATCAGCCATAGTCATTGTGAAGCCCGCCCTTGTTTTTTCTCTCTCTGTGAATGGAGAGGAAAGATAAAATGTATCTTTCTCCTTCCTTACAAAATGCGTGTAGAAAAATAAATACATAATAATAATAATAATAATAATAATAATAATAATAAAAGAAAAAAATAAAGAAAAAACACCAAGGTCAAGGTTTGATCGAGGTTAGTGTCAGGGTTAGTGTTTGGGTCAAGGTCAGGGTCGGTATATTTTGGGCAGGATTTTTATTTTATCCTTTAAAATTAGCATCAGTGTCAGTCAGTGTCGTGTCTTTTTGGTAGGACAAAAATAAAATAAAAAGCAAAATCAGCACTATTGATTCTGGGCTGTACTACGGATACAGACAATAAATAACATACACATATGTAGTATCACTGCGATCATTAGGAGCAGGAGAATTTATTTTGGGTTGTTGGTAGGTTACGGTAGTATCAAGAAATATAGCTAAATTTAGAAAAAAACATATTTTTTTTACTATTTTGGGAAAAATGTCCTATGATAATAACAAAAATCAGGAGATATCAATAACTATTTACTACCAAATGAAAGCCCGATTTGTATGTACAGTTTTACTAACACATTTAAAAATTGCAAATTTGTGCTTAGGCATTCAGATTTATTTAACCCTTAGGCATGAAGGGGTTAAATATACAGCTGCTGCTGAACTCTATTGTGTTCAGATACTATTGAATGACTTCTCCCCTTCCTCTGTTGTAAGAGGGAGCATTAAAAGCCTGTTTCTCTTCTTTACAGTATACCAGATCGTGCAATTTTTATTTAATCAGTACAGTTTTTGTCCGAAAACACTATACAGATACACTACAACACATTACATCACTTCTAAAATGTTATTCTGTCATACGAGAATTTCCGTACTTTAGTAAACTCTTCATTTTCCATATAGAGCATCCCAAAAAAGAATGGACGTTTATTCTTCTGATAATCTCATTGTGTGTACAAGGCTTTACACTCACATACACACAGTGCTCTCTTCAGACCAAGGTGAACAAATAATATCTGACCCATTTAGAGGGAGGATTGCGAAGAGGCCAGATCTGCCATTTGAGAGGCAGAAATATCCAGCCAAGGCTATATTTTAGTAAATGTTTAGAAAATTTCCTAGGGCAGGCATGACCCTTAAACAAAAAGAAGGAAAAAACTGCGCTAATCTTGTGAAAAATGGTGAAGGTGAGCAGCTACTAAAACAATTTGACAAAATTGGAATGTGAACAGTGAATAAAATAAGTAGCTCTATAAAAACACTCTGGTAGTTAAAACCACAATGATAAGTGAACAAGTGTCCATGGGCAAAACAAACATCAAGATGCAATAGTCCATCAATATAAGGTGTATGACCACATCCTCATCATGTAAGGGACACTCTGCATGGTAAAAAAGGAATAGATGGAATACCCTTACCAGACAGTGTAGATCTGCTTGTCAGCGACAACAGATCCTGTAAGCATGGATGGATTCCACTCAAAACGGCTCAGCTGTAGAAAGGCCAGATGAAGGATTCCTCCCAAGATGTCCGGCTGGTAAGCTGTAATCCTGGAGTGGAACCCTCTCTTGGACGGATCGGCACAGGCTGACACTGATAACAATAACCAAGGAGTCTCCTGACCTCCAAGGAATGGTGGAAACACGGGGTATCCTCTCGGGATGAGCACTTATGGAGTGTGAAAAAAACTTGATTCCAAGCAGGTCATGTGGAAGGAAGAAAAAACATGCTCCAAATGGTGCAGATAAAAGGGGGAATAGGTTTTTATTGACAAAAACCAAATACATAAAAAGTGATCACGATAGCATAAAAAGTAAAAACAATATGGGGAGCAGGTGTACCAGGACCGACGCGTTTCGTCTCAGAGGACTTCAACAGGGGCATCTGACCCTTAAATCCATTTCACGTTGGGGCTGGGGGTTTGATAGAAGGAAAAGCGTCGCTAGTTTTAGTGGCGCTTTATTCCCTGTTTAAGTGGCTATTTTCTGCCACTAGCAGGCGCTTTTAACTCCCGCTAGCCGCCGAAGAAGGGGTTAATAGGGCCTTTAATAGGGTCGCTTTTCAGACACTTCGGAATCACTGCCCACTCATTCCAATAGGCAACGGCGGTGTAGAAGCGATGTATACACCGCTCCTACACTGCCTCAAAGATGCTGCTTGCAGGCGCACCACCCCCGGGTTTTCACACTGAGAAGACATGAGAATCAGTTTTCAGGTGCTTTACAGGTGCTATTTTTATCGCTAAAATGCCTGAAAACTGCCTCAGTGTGAAAGGGGTCTTATAAATGAGCTTGTAGAGAGGTAGCACCTTATTTACCAGGTGCCAAACATACTGCAGTGTGGGCCTTGGTGGGTTCTTCTAAAGCAGCAAAAGCACTTTCGTGGCATAATAAAATATTAAACAAAAAACATAATACAACTAAAGGTAAGTAGAACGTAATTATCAGGAACATGAAGTAGGCAGACCTCAGGGTAGCTTATAGACTAAGGTGAGATTCTAACATAGCAAACATTTCAGCCCAAAAGGAAGATAATCTTGGGCAAGATAAAAACATGCAAAATATTAGCAAATAATTCCCCACATTGAGGACAACAGGCTTGTTCTGTCAACCAGAAATGATTCAACTTGGCAGGAGTGTAGTACAACTGATAGATACATTTGACATGTATAAACTTATCAGAAGTACTAACATCTTGCAGAAAGGTTTCGGTCACCTTCTCCAAGTCCTCGTCCGTGAGGTCAGGAGGTACGTGTGCCATTTCCCATCCATAGGAGAAAGCCAAGGTGTGTGAACCTGCAGATTGCAATGCATCATAAAATGTAGTCACCAGTTTGGTAATATTGGGATCTGCTATGAGCTCCAAAGGGGAAGTAATTAGTTCTTCCCCCATCAACCCATTTTGGGCTTGCATGGCATGACACAACAAAAGATATTTAAAAAATAATTTGTTGGTGACACCAGTCTTTTCCTTAAAAACATTAAGGCCTGGTTAACACTGGTGCGTTTTGACATGCGATTTGGCACGTCCAAATCGCATGTCAAAACGGCGGTATTTGGTGCAAATTGCCGGCAATGGCACGTCCTAATCGGTGCGGCGCTTCACCGATTTCAAAAGTAGTTTCTGTACTACTTTTTGCGATTTTGGCCCACGATTTACATTGACATCTGTGCAGAAACCTCCACAGATGTCTCTTTAATCGCGGCCGAAATCGGGACTGCCAGCGGGAGTGAAATCGGGCGAGTTCAGCTGAACTCGCACGGCTTCATTCCTGCAGCCCAGTGTGAACCTGGGCTAAAGGAGATAAATGTACCTTCCACATACACTTGGGAAACATAGATAATCTTGGCTATCCACTCAGGCCTCGTACACACCATCGGACATATCCGATGAAAACGGTCCGCGGACCATTTCCATCGGATATGTCCGATCGGGAGTTTGATCCGATGGCGTGTACACACCATCGGATCAAATTCCCCGCCGCCGGACGGCGCGGTGACGCGGCGGTGACGTTGACGCCGCCACGTCACCGCCACGTCACCGCACCAGGAAGTAAAAGCACTTCCGCGCATGCGCCGAATCCATTCGGCGGCGGCGCGGCGGCGGTGGGGGACGACATGTCTGCTGGTAAGTGTACTAACCAGCAGACATGTCGGGCGGACAGATTCCACCGGATGGATTTCAAAGCATGCTTTGAAATCTGTCGGGTGGAGAAATCTGTCCGCTAGCCCATACACACGAGCGGAGATGTCTGCTGAAACGGTCCATCGGACCGTTTTCAGCGGACATATCCCCTCGTGTGTACGAGGCCTAAGACTTATCTGGGTGATTATATCGTTTTAAAATCAGGATTAGGGGCTTAACCCCCAGAGAGGAGCTTGTCTGCTGCAGACCAGGATAGGAAACAAACATATTTAGGGGCTGTATTATTTTCTTGGTGGATCTAAAATGTTATGTACAAGTTAGATTGTTAATGTGGGAGCACTTCTATATATTACTTTAAGTGTTTTTGGAAGGACTCCCCCCAATACCTTGTTCTTTAACAAAAATGTTTTAAATCTTTTATTCATTCTTAAATTGTGCATTATAATCCACAATGAAAGCATAACCATAGCCTATGTGTCTCCCCTTTTCCTGACCTCTAGGAGTTTTCTTAACTTTTTTAGTCTGTATTTTTTATATCCATTCTCTTCAAATTTTCCAGAAACACATCCACGTTTTCTCTATAATCTTTTGCCCTGTCCTAATGTCTCCTGATTTTCACCAGCTGTCCCTTTGGGATGTTTCAAATCCATTTTGAATGGTGTTAGCTTGCCAGCTTTCCATTGGGATAAAACAGTTCCTGTCAATAGATTTGAAAATCCTTCATTATTAATATCCCCAAGTTTAAAGTTCAAAAAGTTTAAGCATGAAGACTACCGCCCTTATTGGCAGAAATAAAAGAGTATGGAAAGTTATCCAACTTTAAAGTCAACTAGGGAAAACAGAAGCAATGGGTATAGATTTAAAAGCGGAAATAGCGGAGCAGATTATAACACAGTTCGATTTTAGATGGACAAACTCCCACATAAACTACCTAGGCACCAAGATGTCAGGGAATCTAAATAAATTATTTGTCTTGAATTATATAACATTGGCAAAACGAATAAAATCAGATCTTGAGAGGTGGGACAAAGGAATTTTTACTTGGTTTGGGCGGACAAATATACTAAAGATGAACGTGCTCCCAAAAATCTTGTATCTAATACAAGCCGTACCAATCAAGATCCCACAAAGCTTTTTTAGAGAACTTAGAACAAGATTCTTGAAATTTATATGGGCAGGGAAACCGTCAAGGATAAGCCGGGCGATCCTGTCACTACCCAAGGGGGAAGGAGGGATTGGATTTCCAGACTTGATAAAATATCAGGAAGCATCCCATTTAGCCAAAGTGGTGGAATGGTGCGGGCGGAATAAAAAACCCTGGATAAATATGGAACAAGCTACAGTAGAAGTACCACTAGAAGATATTGCATGGATTCAAGAGAGTGAAATGACGGCAGAAGAAAGGAAACATCCAATGATAGGTGCCACTATACACACAATTAAAAAGATCTTTAAAAAAACGACAATATCTAAATATCCAAGCCCTCTAACCCCGATTCTGGGTATTAAGGCCTTTCGAGCAGGACTGACAGATCCAAGATTTATCGCAATGCGTCAGAGGGAAATTGAAAGATTATACATTAATGCTTAGGAAATTCGCCAAAAATCAAAAAACATAAGCGACTGGAATGGCCCTTTGCCCCACTAGGTCCCTAAATGTATACAATATGTTCTTAGCGCTTATAGCCACAATCTACTAACAACCACAAATTGTCTATGTTAATAAACACAAAAACACTAGAAGGAACTTTGAGATTTATATGAGTTTTATTAGGCAATGAGCCTTATTTGTTTTAAAACATATTTGGGGTCTTTGTTTTCTAGAAGGGTTTTGTTATTTAGGTCCAAATAATGTATTAGATGTAAGAGTGGTTATTGGTAAATCAATGGTGGGACAGTATAACAATACATAGTATCTGGTAGGGGCAGAACAATAAGGGCAGAAGTGGCCTAAAAAAGGGAGCTTCCTGGGTGACATCACTTCTTGACAGTCTACATGACGAAATGCATTGAGGAAGTGATGTCATGTCAAAACAGGGAGCTGCATCAGCATGACCAGAAGTCACTTTTCCACCATCTTTGATGTTCTAAAGTTGCCATTGGAATTGTCTTTTTACACGTACACATATTTTAAATAATAAATCAGTGGTTTTAAACAACATCATACTATGGAGATTTCCATTTTATTAGCTATAGTAAAGGCCTGAAGGAAGTGGTTCTCATGAATAAAGAAGATTAGGGGGAATGCTATATTTTATCACATAGGTATTTTATCGAGCGAGAAATTGTTGCATGGGGTGTATACATGGTGGTGGATAGGAAGATTTGGCATAACATTAATGATTTGGAGATTGCACTTGCACATTTCATGTGAGCAGCACAACTAACAGTGTTTTTATTTGTTTATACATGTAATACTACACAATTTTTTATGCACTTTTGAGTGGAATTGAGAAGTGAAGAATCTTGGATGCTTATGCCCCTGGTGATTGTTTTTATTATTGCACAAGCTTAATATGGGCAGATAGAATGTAACTTTCTGGTGCGCCTTTAATGAAATTCCTTGTGAAGCACTGTATGGAAGACAAATTCAAGATTTTTTGCTGATTATTATTATTAATTAGTAGCTGTTAGGGGGTTGTGGCTATACATTGTATACTCTCTTTGAACTTCCCACAAGGTATTGTGTATATGGTTTACTGACCTGGGTCTGTGTCATTCAGGGCTCTAATTAAGTTCCCTTATGAATGATAACACCATATAGGGACTTGTGTATTGACACTCTTTTTTTGGTATGTTTTTAATTGTTTTCCGTGTGTTATATCTGTAGGATGGATTACATTTGTGCAGTACTATAGAATATATATTAAAGTTGTGTTCCGTTTTTTATTCAATTTTGGGGTGCGTGTAGTTGCTTTTAGGGGATACCTTTTCATGTGGGTTTTGCACTCTATTTTAGTTTTCCCCTGTCTGCACACTTGGTGGTGCTGGTTTGTTTTTAGAATAAACTGTTGAAAATATGAACTGTCAAACATGGCAGGAGGTAGAACTAACAGTCTTTTGGGGTATCTCAAATTATCTATTGCTGTTAAAATGAAATAGGTTAAGTAAAGCAAAAACATTTCTAAACGACTCTTTGAAAAGTGGTATTCTACACTCATGGCAAACTCGTTCTAAATGATAAATGCAGTACTGTTTCATGATAGTCTCACATAAGAGTAATCAAGTGTCTATTTACAAAAAGCCAATGTTCTAATCCCTATTCCATCTAGCAAACAGCTCTTGAAAGAAGATTCATACTGTTCACTTACATCATAAATTCTTCTCACTGATTGATAAAAGGTTTCCTTAGTAGGACACCTTGACAAATATGCCTAAACTCTTTCTTTAAACTTTTTAAGACTGAACACACATAATAAAGTTTCTGTCTAACAATAAATAAATGGACATTAAGAAACTGTAAGTTTTCAAAACAAGGTACCTAATATTCTCACTGAACAGAACATTGAGAACCTGTTGTATACTATTTCACTCTAAACTCCTCAAACTTGTTTTTTAGCCAGAGAAATAAGGCTGTGCAAATATCTTATACAGAAAACAAAATTGCGCTAAAAAACTGCAAATAGAACTGAGCAGTGTATGATAAAATAATAAACAATAAGTTTAGTCCATATAAATGAAAATAATGAATGCACAGAATCAGGTGCGATTTCAAAGTTCAATTATGAAGTAGAAGTTCACAGTGGAGATCTCCAGGGTGTAAACACTGATGACAAACTTTTGAGAAAAAAGTGTTGAAAGTAAACACCTCTGAATGGCCTCTTACCAGATGCACAATGGAAATAAGCCTTATGTCACAACCCAGTAGTCACCAAGAACACCTCCAACGTCCAGATCACCTATATGGGAATCACCCTTGGTATCGTCGGTATGCGTCAGGATGTATGGAAGGACAAAAAGGCTCGCATAGTGTAAAATCGTCAGGTTTATTAAAAAAAGAAAAATGGTATGCACTTACAAGAAATTGTTCAAAGATAGGCATCCAATATAAGTTAAGCCGGCCGGCTAGCACATTCCGCCCGTGTCTTCCGGGTAGAGAGAAGTTTGCGCGGTGACGTCAGCACGTCGCCTCCCTACGTTTCGTCACTAGAAGGACGTGTTCACGGGATACAGGCGGCGTGCTGAATCACCGCATATGTACACAAAGCGTGACGCGCAGCCTCGATGTCAGACACATCAGGCCGCCCGCCCGCCATCTTAGGTACTGGAAGAAGACACCTTGTGGTTGCTATTGTTGGTAACAGAAAAGGATTCCCTCACCAAGGCAGACGTTATTTTTTTTATAAAAACATCATACCACTAGAATCGCTAAAATCAATATCAACAATGGTAATAGTTATTGCTATTTTAGAAGGGAAGATAGAAAACGCACAACATCGCTCCCCTAATGATGGCAAGCACAGCGTATCTCTTCCAGACATGGTTAGAGCTCACATCCAGTGTGCTCAACCCCCACGTCCAAACATTGCAAATGGAATACAAAAAGTCAACATGTCATCCATATCTGCTGCTAAACATAAATAAAACATATATTTGTAGTTTACACAAAAAGTTAATAAATACCAAATGTGTTGACGTGCAGCCTCGATATCAATCACACAGGACCACACGCCCGCCATCTTAGATGCTGGAAAGGATGGATGGCTAATAATAATAAATGCAATAAATTCCCTTACAAGTCAGACATTAAAAAAATGTCATACCACCGGGATTCTACGCAATAATAATTTAAACTAAAACTAAAGAACGCTAAAAAAGAAAGATACAGAACGGCACTATCCCATTTAGGGGCCAGTACAGCATATCTTGTCTAAACATAGTTAAGGCTCATATCGAATCTGCTCGCACATCAAGGTACTACAAATGAATATAGGAAACAATTAACGTGTCATCCATATATGATCCTATACCTACATGACATATGTATTTATGATTTACACAGAAAATAATACATAAAAAATAATACATAGAAAATAAATAAAATAGACCTCACCTTACTACTCTGGTGTTATAAGAATGCACCAGAAAATGATCAGTGGTTGGAAACCTATTTATCAAGAGTTGGCTATGAAACAGTTCACATCCACCTCTATGTTGAGGCGCAAATATCTTACCAAGACATACCTCTGTTACCTTACTGTACAATAAAATGAACATGAAGAAGACCTCAACATTTAAAACACAACAAGCTTTTTAATATTTCTCACTGTAAAAATATATATATATTTTTTTTTTTGTTTTTAGTTAACCACTTAACCCCCAGACCAATATGCTGCTAAATGCCCAGAGGCGTTTTTACAATTCGACACTGCGTCGCTTTAACAGACAATTGCACGGTCGTGCGACGTGGCTCCCAAACAGAATTTGCGTCCTTTTCTTCCCACAAATAGAGCTTTCTTTTGGTGGTATTTGATTGCCTCTGCGATTTTTATTTTTTGCGCTATAAACAAAAATAGAGCGACATTTTTGAAAAAAAACAATATTTTTTACTTTTTGTTATAAGAAAAATTGAATAAACTAAATTTTAGTCAAACATTTAGGCCAAAATGTATTCAGCCACATGTCTTTAGTAAAAAAAAAAATCTCAATATTTTTTTTTTTAGCTACCTAGCAGCAACAGCGACACTAATACAGCGATCAGAAAAATGATCGCTTAGTGACGCTGGCAATAGGGGGTGAAAGGGTTAACTAGGGTGGTGATCAAGGGGTTAAAACTTTATTGGGGGGGTACGGGGCTACCCTGAACCTAACACTAACTGCCTGTCACACTGACACTAAATTCAGTGATCAGTACATACAGTATATGATCACTGCATTCAGTGACAGTGTGACAGGGGGTGGGGGGGTGATCGCAAAGGTTTAATGTGCCTATGTGTGTGGTGTCAGTGTAGTGTTGGTGCAGACTTACTGTGACTCTTATCTCATCTCGGCGGTTTGAAAATACTGCCGAGATGAGAGCTGCATCACTTTCTTTGCCTATGTTTATATTTTACAGGCAGAGGAAGTGACACGGTGGCGGCACACGGGATTGGCTGGGAGCGATCACGAGGGAGCGGACAGAAACGAACCGCCACCCCCTCGAGTCGGATCGCTCCCGGAGGTAAGCCGACCGCCGCACGCCGCGGAGGGGGTCCCGATCAGACCCCCGATCCGCTAGAAGGCATGGACGTATATATACGCCCATCTGCCTGTACGTGCCATTCTGTGGACGTAAATAGGCGTGCGGCGGTCGTTAAGTGGTTAAGATGCATTTTACTTTCACAATTGATACCAAATAGATTGTGGAAAAGAAGCAACATGCATTATTTTGAAAAACATAGTAAAGGTTGGAATCACTTCTGCAATAGATACTGGGCCAGATTCATGTACATTGGCGCATATATTGACCGGCGTAGCGCACCTCCTTTACGTTAGACCGGCGCAATGTAGAGGCGCAAGTACCGTATCCTCGTAGTATTTGCGCACAAATTTGCGGCGGTGTAACGTAAATTCCGAGGCGTAAGGCGGTGTAATTCAAATTGGGAAGGACGTGGGCGTGTTCCATTGAAATGAGCCGTGACCCCATGCAAATGAAGCGCCGACCGGATTGCGCATGCGCGCATGAAGCAGACTATGGTCAGCACCTCTCTGCGCATGCTCAGAACTCAGCACGGCGCAATCAGTGAGATTGGAATTAGGCCCGGTCAACTTAGTGAGCTACGCACAGTGCTTAAATAGACCGAGAGAAACGCCCTTCCTTTGCAAAAGTACATTCATTTGTTTCCCTTCCTACAGCAAGGTGCTTTTGTTCAGTTGTTTGTTAGTGTTTGTTGGTTTGTGACGTGTCTTTGAGATTTTTGCAGAGTGTTTTGGAGAGTGTTTTGGAAAGTGATTTGAAGAGTGATTTTTGGTGAGTGTTTTGGAGAGTGATTTGGAGAGTGATTTTTGGTGAGTGTTTTGGAGAGTGATTTGGAGAGTGATTTTTGGTGTATGTTTTGGAGAGTAATTTTTGGTGAGTGTTTTGGAGAGTGATTTGGAGAGTGTTGTTTGAACATGAGTGAGAGGAAGAGGAAATTAAATTTTTCCTTGCGGGATAAGGAAATAATTATCAGGGCCATTACCCAACATGGGAATTTCCTGCACGGCCCGGAGAGTGCCAACACCAGGAAGAGTCAGATTTTGCAGGACATCGCGGACGAGGTAAATGCTTTGGGGGGTGAGACCCGGACACGCCAGGGGATCCAAAAGAAGTTCAATGATCTCCGGCGTGTGGTCCGTGGGAAGCTGGCCAAGATTGCAGCACATGGCAGGGGCACTGGAGGGGGCCCACCATGCACTGTTAGGCTGACTGAGGAGGAGCGTGTGGTGGCCCACACCTTCAACAGGCAGCAAGTGGAGGGGCTGCCTGGCTTTGACTCCATTGAGGAGGCCGTGAGGACAGGTACATTTTTTTTTCTATCTGGTGTGTAGTATGTGTGTGGGGGGGGAGGGGAATATGTGGCAAGTGTGTGGATCCTCTAACCTGTGAATGTTTTGTGTCATCCACAGGAGGGTGCTGGGCCATCTGGCCTGTCCGTACCATCCCCGGGACAACAGTCTGAGGAAGACCCCCAGACAAGGCCGGAGTACTCTCAGGAGGTTGAGGAGGAGGAGTTTGAGTTGGAGGAGGAGGTCATGTCTAGGAATGACTTCATGTTAATTTTGGAGGAGTCTTCCCCTATGGCTGGTAGCAGCCATTACAAGCCTATCCTGACTTTCGGTGGCGTATGCCACCTGAAGTCAATTGGTTCCGGTAAGCCTGCATTGCTTTCGGTGGTGGGAACAACACATTGGAGAAGTCACTTATTATTTCATCTATTCACCAATTATCAAATTGACTGCTATTTTGTTACATGAGGACCTGTTTTCATTTCACCAATCCACTCTTCATGGGACAATACTGCACTTGGCATTCACGGGCCAGTAGCATATTCATGTTTTTTCAAAGAAAAAAATTATTATAATCCTTTTATTCATGTGGTTTTAAGATATATATGATAAATTGCATTCACCAGCAGTTGACTATACTATACATTGTCATTAATTAATAGACCATTAGTACACTGTTTATCACGCACTAGTCACACAGTGTTTGTCCTGGACATCCCAGGGTCTTTTATTATTATTTACTCTATTTTTCACAAAATGTATTTAATATTTTTTTTTGTGCTTTTGACTGCCATTAGAGACAGTCACTTCAAGCGCTGCACATTTCCCACCCACTTGATTCTTTTGCTTTTCTCATAAGAGCCGTGTTAGCAGCTACCACTCAACGATTATTTGCAGCGCGGGGTATTCACCTTCTGTTAATTCCAGGATGGCATGAGGGGTGAATCTGAAGATGCGATACACCTCAGAATCACTCATGCCAAAGATGTCTATGCGTGTGCGGTATATCCTCTCCCGTGCCCTCCTCCGTGCCCTCCTCCTTCTGCGCTCATCTAAAGTCAGTAGTATAGCTATGAGCAAGGATGCCCCTGGCATGTTGGCATGTTGGCATACAGATTGTTGTCCTGCAAGTGTGGCTGCTCAGCTCGTCCCTAACGTTGTTGCTTTAGCTGACATGTAGACGGATTGTCCAATTTTAAACCTGCTTTTATAAGGACTAACTTTAGACCGGACAAACAGCTGATGCACACAGCGCGTAGCCTGCACCGCACAAACTTACTTTTGTGGATCGCCGTATCTCCCTTATTTGCATATTTGCATAGCAAATCAATGGTGTGTCTAGCACATTTTTGCGCGCACGGTTTATCGAAATTACGTTGGTCAAAAAAATCTAGATTTCAGGCGTATATTGTTTTGGGGATACGGCGCATAGATACGCAGGCGCATATTTAGACTTACGCCGTGCATCGAGTGAAACGCCGGCTTAAGTGCTTTGTGGATCTGGCCCACAGTGCCTTGCGAAAGTATTCAGCCCCCTTGAACTTTGCGATCTTTTGCCACATTTCAGGCTTCAAACATAAAGATATATGGAGTAGATTCATATAGAGATACGACAGTGTATCTACTGATACGCCGTCGTATCTCTGAGTTCCGTCGGTCGGATCTATGCGGCTGATTCATAGAATCAGGTTCCGCATAGATCTCTCTTAGATCCAACAGGTGTAAGTGACTTACACCGTCGGATCTTAGGCTGCAATCTCCCGCTGGCCGCTAGGTGGCGCTTCCGTTTGTATACGCGACGAATATGCAAATGAGGAGAACCGGCGTTTCAGAAACAAACGCCGGGCCGTCCCTTTTTTTTACGTCGTTTGCGTTCGGCTTTTTCCGGCGGATAGTTACCCCTGCTATATGAGGGGTAAGTGCGGCGTATCCTATGTTAAGTATGGCCGTCATTCCCGTGCCGAGTTTTGAATTTTTTACGTTGTTTACATAAGTCATTAGCGAATACGGCCATACGTAATTTGCGTTAACGTCAAAACCAATGACGTCCTTGCGACGTCATTTGGAGCAATGCTCGCTGGGAAAATTAGCCGGCGGCGCATGCGCAGTTAAATCGGCGCGGGGACGCGCCAGATTTAAATAATACACTCCCCCTAGCCGCGGAATTTGAATTCCGCCAAGGGATTTACGAACCGCCGGCACCACTTTAGAGGCAAGTGCTTTGTGAATACAGCACTTGCCTCAAAAACTGGCGTTGGTGGATCGTAAATAAGATAGATTACGCGGATCTAAAGATCCGCTGATCTATGTGAATCTGCCCCATACAACTGTAATTTGTTGATCTAAAGAGCCAAAACATAAAGCAACATCTGCAATGGAATGGTTCACAAATAAACATATCCAGGTGTTAGAATGGCCAAGTCAAAGTCCAGACCTGAATCCAATCGAGAATCTGTGGAAAGAACTGAAAACTGCTGTTCACAAAAGCTCTCCATCCAACCTCACTGAGCTCAAGCTGTTTTGCAAGCAGGAATGGGCAAACATTTTAGTCTCTCGATGTGCAAAACTGATAGAGACATACCCCAAGCGACTTACAGCTGTAATTGCAGCAAAAGGTGGCGCTACAAAGTATTAACTTAAGGGGGCCGAATAATTTTGCAAGCCCAATTTTGCAGTTTTTTATTTGTTAACAAAGTTTGAAATATCCAATAAATTTCGTTCCACTTCATGATTGTGTCCAACTTGTTGTTGATTCTTCACAAAAAATTACAGTTTTATATCTTTATGTTTGAAGCCTGAAATGTGGCAAAAGGTCACACAATCTGACTTTCCTAAGTGATACACCAAACTACTACACAAAATATGATGCAAATGGGTGGATAAAGTCAACATACTGTATATAATACTGTTTTATGCTATGTGCCCCCCCTGTGTACTCTTCTTACAAAGTGACAGAAATTAAGTATATAAAAATATAATTTAAAGTTCTGATTTAATTATTTGTTATAGAAAAAGGGTTTATGAATAAATATTTTTGGCATGAAAATTTACTTCTTTGAATATAACACTGTCCACCCTGTCTACAAATATAAAGGAAAATGCAACAATCCTGCGAGCCACCACTCATATCAACTTAAAGTGGATCTCCGCGGAAAAATCGATTTTTTCAATAGGCGCTCTTTAAATTACTAATAGCAATGTTGTGCTACACTCACTTGTTTTGTTCTCAACCGCCGCTCCGCTGCTTTTCAGTGCCAAATAACAAGTTATATTCTCCCGGTCATCCCGTTGCCATCTTGGCTTTGGGCAGGAAGAGGAACGAAGTCGCGCGATGTCTCGGCTGATACAGATAAATATTATAATTAGGGAGCTCTTAGAAAGGCTCCCAGCATGCAGAGCGAGGGACAGGAAGGATAAAAAAAAACGAGGAATACCCGACTAGCTACAAACCGGAAGCCTCGCTGTTTATAAGGTATTATAACACCTAATTTATTTTTAATAGCCGATTATGGATTCTTTAGCAGCGCTATTAGTAATAAAGTAAACTCAATTTCAGGGTGGAGATCTGCTTTAAATTTAGAAATAAAGGGCCAGATCCACATACAATTGCCCTGGCGCAGTGTATCAGAGATACACTACGCCGCCGTACTTTACCTGGCTCTAAGTCGAATCCAGGAAAATTTTGGCCCATAAGGTATGGCGGCGTAGTGTATTTCTCACTGCGGAATCGAAATACGCGATTAGGGGGCGTAAATCATTTAAATTAGGCACGTCCCCGCGGCGATCAAACTGCGCATGCTCCGTTCAGAAATTTCCCGCCGTGCATTGCGCGAAATTATGTCAAAACGTCATTTTTTTTTCTAGTAGCGTAATTTACGTACATTCCTATTCACGGACGACTTACGCAAAAAAAATAAAAATTCAAATTTCGACACAGGAACGACGGCCATACTTAACATGGGCAGTCTAACTATAGACCGGATAATAGCAGCTTTAACTATACGCCGGAAAAAGCCGACTAGCGACGACGTTGGAGAATGCGACGGCCGATCGTAACTTTGTGGATCGCCGTAAAAAGCTAATTTGCATACCCGACGCGGAAAACAACGCGATCTCCACCCAGCGGGCGCAAAAAGATTGCAGCGTAGAACCGAAGGCGTACGAAGACGTAAGCCTGTCGGATCGAAGCCCGAAGCCGCCGTATCATGGTTTGAGGATTCAAACTAATGATACGACACAGGTAATTTGAAAGTACGCCGGCGTATCAGGAGATACACCGGCGTACCAGCTCTGTGGATCTGGCCCAAAGCTTCTAGCGTGGAACACGTCTCATAAATCGTGCCAAAGACTAAATAAAATAAACAAAACGCAGCACTAATGGAATGGAGGTGCACACACGACTACATATAAACAAAAAAGGGGGGGGGGGGGTAAGTGTCCAGTAAGTGATGTAGATATGTGCAGGCAAATATTACAAATTAATATAAACATACAATCCAATTAAATACGCATCACACTAAAGTGCATAAGTGCATAAACAGTGCATAAACATACAGGATAAATAATTGTGATAAACAATACAATCCTTAAATAATGACACACAAGTCCATATATGGTAATCTTATAAATAAAAGAAATCCCCTACTGGGGTACTCACACAGTAAGGTGTGATAGTGCACCACTCTATAACAGGCCCGTAGCGAGATACAAAGATCGGGATATGGTAAAAAGACTCTCTTGCCATCCTGTCCCCTCTCCTATGCGTGTCGACACAGGGGGCATCGTATCTTCTTCAGTTGGCCTAGGCCAACAAGGCCCAGGCCTAGTGCAGCACTTAGCAGGGGGGCAGCACGGAAAGAGTCCCCGCTGGCTTGTGCTACACTGTAAGGCCTCGTACACACGAGCGGACAGATTTGTTCAAATCTGTCCGTCCAACAGATTTGAACAAATCTGTCTGCTGGGATTTTGGTTTGCTCGCGTGTACACACGAGCAAACCAAAATCCCCGCCAGCAGACGGCGCGCTGACGTGTCGGTGACGTGTCGGTGACGTTGACGCCGCCACGTCACCGCACCAGGAAGTAAAACACTTCCGCGCATGCGCCAAATCCATTCGGCGGCGGTGCGGCGGCGGTGCGGGACGACATGTCTGCTGGTAAGTGTACTAACCAGCAGACATGTCGGGCGGACAGATTCCCACCCCGATAGATTTCAAAGCATGCTTTGAAATCTGTCGGGCCGGACCGTTTTCAGCGGACAAATTCGATCGTGTGTACGCGGCCTTAGTGTAACGCAAGCTGCTTCTAATTTTGACTGAACCACAAACCACAAACCTTCCTCACTAAATTTTTCTGGGCATGGTTATATCTTCTTAGTCCTCCCTCTAAATTGATCAGAAATGTGTGCTTAAAGTAGAACTATAGGCAACGCTTTTTATTTTTATTTTGGATAAAGTAAGGAAGGGTTTATTTTTTACCACCACTGTCCCATTGCAGAGATTCCCCTTCACTTCCTGCCCCATAGCCAACCAGGAAGTGAGAGGAAATCTATGTAAATTAAGGGAACCCATTGCCCCCCAGTGTCCCCACTCGAAAATTTCAGGGTGATTCTTAAACAGAAAGGGGTGTGGCCTTGACAGGAAGGGGTAGGTCATCTTTAAATTAGGGGGTGCATGAGTTTAGGTTTTATGCTGCCCTAGGCCTGACTAAACTCATGCACCCCCTAATTTTTTCACAATCTCATGCTTTCCAGCCTGGAGGAGATAAGACCCCACATCTCTCCATAAAGAGGACCTGTCACACACTATTCCTATTACAAGAGATGTTTACATTCCTTGTATTAGAGATAAAAAGTGATCAGAAGCGAACACACACCTAAGTCTCGCCCACATATGTAAACGCCATTCAAACCACACATGTGAGGTATCACCGCGTGCGTTAGAGTGTGTGCAACAATTCTAGCTCTAGACCTCCTCTGTAACTCTAAACTGGTAACCTGTAAAAAAAATTTAAGCGTCGCCTATGGAGATTTTTAAGTACCGAAGTTTGGCGACATTCCATGAGTGTGCGCAATTTTAAAGTGTGACAAGTTAGGTATCTATTTACTCGGCTTACGTAACATCATCTTTCACATTATACAAAAAAATTGGGCTAACTTTACTGTTTTTTTATTTTTTAATTCATGATTATTTTTTCAAAAAAAGGCATTTGAAAAATGATTGCGCAAATACCGTGCGAGATAAAAAGTTGCAATGACCGCCACTTTATTCCCTAAAAAAATATATATAATGTTTGCATCTACGCATAGAGTACAGTGTTCCCTGATATTGACTGCTAATTAGAGGAAGGGGGGTGGAGAGGGTATAGATTGCTAATTCGCCTTTTAATCTTTTTACAAAAAGGTGAACGTACTCTTTAAGTAATTTTTACATAATAGAATGCTCTCAGTTTCAGGTTTCTTAGGGTGCTCTGTGAGGTATGTAGGGCAATATATCCGGTAATATGTTGTATGTCACTTTAGTAGCTTTAAAATGTCCACAGATCCATAATAAATGGAGGCGGTGTAAATCACTTTCAGTAATCTTGTGCAGTAAAGGGTTGTACTATGAAATATAATTACACTATAATAACCATACAACCATATCATCTATTCACTGCTGTCATATATTATTCTTTACATTATCTAGTGCAAACATGCAGACATAGAGATAGAGACATTCATACAGAGATGGAGACAGTTACTTATTTATACAGGCTGTATTATATACTCTTGTATTAAACGCAAAACTCCACTTCCCAGTACTTCACTTCCCAGTGCGTGTATTCCCCAGTAGATAAAATGTAGCCAAAGGAACTTGCAGCACTCAGGATTAAATTTGTCGTGGTAACAATAAAATTACACTGTATTCCATCTTATTAAAACCAGTTAGACAGTATGATACAGGAATTATTTATGTGTTCTTGCTGCCTGTTCCTAATAAAACATAGATAGACTGTTTATACTATAAACAGTTTTTATTTTAAGGTGGAATTGCAGGATTTGTTTAAGGTAGAGCTCATAGGCGTGCGCAGAGGGTGTGCCAGGTGTGCCTGGGCACACCCTAATCACCCTGTGCTGCACAGATTCCCCCCTGCTGCTTTGCTGCAGAGAAAAGGGATTAGGAAATCTCTGTTCTCAGTTCCTTTCTCTCTCTCAAAAGTGAGACATCAGGGATCTGTTTAGACCCTTGATATTTCCCCAAAGCCCACCAAAGCAAAAACAATGTAAAAAATATAATAATAATAATAAAAAGGTTTTTATTTAAAAAAATTAAATAGTAAAAAATAATAAAAAAATAAAATTGTAAAAATAAAAAAATAAAAATGAACTACTGACACCAATCTCTGCCCTACTGACACCGTCCATTTCCCTACTGATATATATATATATATATATATATACATATACATGCAAGTGTGTTTGAGCTTTGGGGTGCACACCCTAATGCAATAGGCTGTGCACACCTATGGTAGAGCTGTTTTTTTTTCTGTACTTAAAATTTATCATAGTTTTTAGTTTTAAATAGAA
Organism: Rana kukunoris; assembly: GCA_029574335.1. Classification (NCBI taxonomy): domain Eukaryota; kingdom Metazoa; phylum Chordata; class Amphibia; order Anura; family Ranidae; genus Rana; species Rana kukunoris. Next base: position 345,314,393 of record CM056052.1, on the reverse strand, counting down.
TAGGGAACAATTAAAGCCCATCTCTGGAATAAACTTATACCCCTTCTCACCCCCTCTAACTGATCACTGGCAGTAAAAAGAAACCCTATGTAAATAGTATACACTCTGGGCCAGATTCACGTACATTGGCGCATATTTTGACCGGCGTAACGCACCTCCTTTACGTTAGACCGGCGCAATGTAGAGGCGCAATCACTGTATCCTCGTAGTATTTGCGCAGAAATTTGCGCCGGTGTAACGTAAATTCCGAGGCGTAAGGCGGAGTAATTCAAATTGAGAAGGACGTGGGCGTGTTTAATTGAAATGAGCCATGACCCCATGCAAATGAAGGGCCGGCCGGATCGCGCATGCGCACATGAAGCAGACCATGGTCAGCACCTCTCTGCGCATGCTCACAACTCGGGAACGGCGCAATCAGTGAAATTGAAAGTGGACCCGGGCAACTCAGTGAACTAGGCAGAGAGCTTAAATAGACAGACACAAACGCCCTTCCTTTGCAAAAGTACATCCCTTTGTATCCCTTCCTATACAGCAAGGTGCTTTTGTTCTGTTGTTTATTAGCGTTTGTTTGTTTGTGACATGTCTTTGAGATATTTGGGGACTGTTTTGCAGAGTGATTTTTGTCTTTTCTGTGTTTTCTTTGTTGTGTTTTTTTTTTTATTATATTTATGCTGGGCATTTGTATTTTTTGCTGGTCATTTTTTAAATTTTTTTTTGTTTGTTTGTTTCTATTTGTGAATGATTTTGGAATGTGGGGGTGACATTCCTGCCGGAAAAGGGATGTCACCCTCATTTGTGGTGGAGAAGTGATCCCCAGGTCCGTGTGAATGTACAGTGACATAATTGGAGCCGTGGCGTTGCTGCTCACAAGTCCTGCATGGTGGGCTTGTGCTAATTTAATTTGATGAGGATGTGATGTGATGTCTGTGCTAGAGACCTCAGTGGTGTGCATGCATGCATTCTGATTGTGCCATGATTAATGTGTGTGTTTAACGTGCAAAAATGCCTAATGTGAGCTGGCTCCTGGCTACTCTTCCCTCAGAAGATGGGGTAGCCTCGGTTAGGGGGGGATTGTCTGGTTCAGGGGTCAGGTCATCACTTATGTCAATCTTCAGGCCCTTTTTTCGAAGTTGTGCAGCATGCAACATGCACCGATGATCTGACATACAAAGTTTGGGGAATACAACAGGGTACCATGGGGGGTTCCGGATAGGAGTCATGAGATGGGGTCCCAGTGCATATGCAGAGTCACCCTGAAGGGATAAGACAGGAGGATGTTAGTAGTGCATGTGCCCCTTGTGATTTCAGCATCATGGGGGGGACAGTCATGCGTGCCACCCATGTCATTCACCAACCAGCCAGCTGTCCCCATACATGTTCTGTTCGAAATCTGTGGGGATGGGGCTAGGATTGTATATGTAGCTGTCATGGGTGTCATAGGTGGTGTCATGTGTTGGGCTGGTGATGTCCTCCTGCAGGGTTGTGGTTAATTCCAGGATGACATGAGGGGTGAATCTGAAAATGCGAGACACCTCAGAATCACTCATGCCAAAGATGTCTATGCATGTGTGATATATCAAGTGAAGAGTGAGGGGCTTGTATCAGATAAGAATATTGTATTAGATTAGATTATTATATCCATCAAGGTTTTAAAGGGCTATTGAAAGATAGTGAGACCGTGTTTGTAATTTGTATGTATGTTATGTATTGATGTATATATGTATGTATATTTTTTTTGAATGTTTATAAAAGCAAATAAAAAGTTTTTGGAAAAAAAATCCTCTCCCGTGCCCTCCTCCGTGCCCTCCTCCATGTCCTCCTCATTCTTTGCTCATCTAAAGTCAGTAGTATAGCTATGAGCATGGATGCCCCGGGCATGTTGGCATACAGTTTGTTGTCCAGCAAGTGTGACTGCTCAGCTCCTCACTAACAGTGTTGCTTTAGCTGACATGTAGACGCATTGTCTAATTTTATTCCACCTTTTATATGGTCTAATTTTAGACAGACGTGCAGCGCACTTTTAGAAAATCTACTTTTTTTTGTCCCGCGTAATTTCGTTAGACTGGCACATCCGTCCGCGCAAAAGTGCGCTAGACAGACCATTGATTTGCTAGTCAAATATGCTAATGAGGGACTTACGGGGATCCACAAAAGAACGTTGGGGCAGCGCAGGCGACGCAGTGTGCGCAACAGCAAAATGTCCTGTCTAAAATTAGACCATATAAAAGCTGGTCTAAAAAGAGAAAAAAAGTCTACTTGTTAGATAAAGCAACACTGTTAGTGAGGAGCTCAGCAGTCACACGTGTTGCACAACAATCTGTATGCCAACATGCCAGGGGCATCGTCGCACATAGCTATACTACTGACTTTAGATGAACAAAGAAGGATGAGGGCACGGAGGATGGCACGGAGGATGGCACGGGAGAGGATATACCGCACCCGCATAGACCTGTTTGGCATGAGTGATTCTGAGGTGTTTCGCATCTTCAGATTCACCCCTCATGTCATCCTGGAATTAACCACAACCCTGCAGGAGGACATCACCAGCCCAACACACCGCTCACATGCAGTGCAGCCACTGGTCAAGGTCATGGCAACACTCCATGTCCTTGCCAGTGGCTCTTTTCAGCGTACAAGTGGAGTGGTGGCTGGAATGTCACAATCCTCCATGAGCAGATGTGTGCACCAGGTTGTCCCTGCAATCCTCAGACGCATGGCCAACCAAATCATCAAACCCACCACTGAGGAGCTGCGACTGAATGCAATGACAGATTTCTACAGAATTGCCAGATTCCCACGCACTGTGGGGCCATTAATTGCACACATGTGGCACTCTAGCCCCCCCAGGAGACAGAGCACATGTACCGCAATCGGAAGCATTGGCATTCCATCAATGTACAGATGATAGTCGATGCCCAAGGCCTCATATGGCACGTCCGTGCCAAACACCCAGGGTCCAGCCATGACAGCTACATATACAATCAATGCCACATCCGAATGGAATTCGATCAGAACGTGTATGGGGACACCTGGCTGGTTGGTGAGTGACATGGGAGTCAGGCATGACTATCCCCTCCCATGATGCACACATCACAAGGGCCACATGCATGACTAGCATCCTCCTGTCTTTTCCCTTACAGGTGACTCTGCATATCCACTGGGACCCCATCTCATGACTCCTATCCGGAACCCCCAAACCCCAGGAGAGGAAAGATACAATCAAGCACATGCCCAAACACGAGCAGTGGTGGAGCGCACCTTTGGCCTACTAAAGTCACGTTTCCGATGCCTGGATAAGTCTGGGGGTACCCTCTTGTATTCCCCAAACTTTGTGTGCCAGATCATCGGTGCATGTTGCCTGCTGCACAACTTCGCAGAAAGAAAGGGCCTGCAGATTGGCCTACGTGATGACCTGACCCCTGAACCAGACAATCCCCCCCTAACCGAGGCTACCCCGTCTTCTGAGGGTAGAGCAGCCAGGAGACAACTCACATTGGGCATCTTTGCACGTTAAACACACACATTAATCATGGCACAATGAGAATTCATGCATGCACAACACTGTGGTCCCTAGCACACACACCCCACATCCACATCAAATTGGATTGGCACCAGTCCACCATGCAGGACTTGTGAGCAGCAACGCCACGCCAAGGCTCCAATTATGTCACTGTACATTCATACACCATTCACACGGACCTGGGGATCACTTCTCCCTGGTCCTGGGGAACCCTTCTCCACCAAAATTGAGGGTGACACCCCTTTTCCGGCAGGAATGTCACCCCCACATTCAAACAGCATTCACAACCCAAAAAAAAAAATTACCTGCAAAAGCAAACATTTTCCAGCAAAAAAAAAAAAAAGGGGGGGAAAAAAATTAATGCCCTTTGCGTGAGCCACGCCTGGGGCGCCCCCGGCCACGGCCCCGGCTTCTCAGGGGAGACTCATGGGGAGGGGTAAAACCGGGGAAGGAGGAGCAGCCCCTGATCTCTGCCCACCTGGCGGCCTGCCCTCCAAGGCCACGGCTATTCTGTCCAGGGCAGCACCAAGTGTTGCCGTGTTGGCCTGGATAGCCAGGGTAAGGGCCCTCACATCCTGCCCAACGCCTGCTTATGTCATCTGCAGTTCATTTAGGCAGGTTGTGAAAGCCCGGGAGTGGGAGTCCAGGTTCCCCAGCGTATCCTTGATGGAGGACAGGCTCTCCTCCATCCGCACCAATGTCTGGCTGACCTGTCCCAGATGGCGGGTCTGGAGGAACTGGTCCCTTCTCAGAGTGGCTGGCAGGAGATCGGCCAACCCCCTGGTTTTCTGGGATGAAATCCTGCCTCCAGCTGATGCTTGTGGCCCGGGGAGAAGGGGAGGCCCTTGTGAGGGGAGCCATGTTGGGGGAGGAGGGGGGGCTCCCCCTTAGGGAGGGCTGCCTGCTGCCAGCCAGAGGGGAAGAGTCCTCAAAAACCAAACGTCCAGTGCCTGACATGGACTCCTCCTCCTCATGATTCTCCTCCTCCTCATGATTCTCCTCCTCCTCTTGAACCTCCTCCGCGGACTCCGGCCTTGTTGGGGGGGCCTCATTAGGCTGCTGTCCTGGGGTTGGTGCGGTCAGGCCAGATGGCCCTGCACCCTCCTGCACATCTGTGGATGACACAAAACATTCACAGGTTGGAGGATCCACACACTTGCCACATATTCCCTTTCACCCCCTCCCCCACACATGCTACACACCTGATATTAAAAAAAATACTTACCTGGCACCACGGGCTCCGGACTTGAGTCAAAGCCGGGCAGGCCCTCAACTTCATGCCGATGAAAGGTCAGGGCCACCGCACGCTCCTCCGCTGTCAGCCTAATACGGCATGGTGGGCCCCCTCCTGTGCCCCTGGCATGGGCATGCATTCTGGCCAGCTTCTGTTTGACCAGACGCCGGAGGTCATTGATTTTTTTGTCAATCCCAGACCGGGTCCGTGTCTCCCCCTGCCCCGCTGAATTGACCTGCTCAGTGATCCTATCCAAAATCTCCCTCCTCCTGGCCGGGGTGGTGTTGGCACTGTCCGGGCCGTGGAGGAAACGCCCATACTCGCTAATGGCCCGGGCAAGAATTTGTTTTTCCCCAACTGTAAAATTGAGCTTTCGTTTTCTCTCTGTCATACTTCCAAAAAAACTCACTCCCAGTCAACAAAATTCACTCACAAAAACAAGCACAACCAATCAAGCAAGAACACACACAAAGAGAAAACTACTCAGCAAGAAACAGTCACAAAAAAACAAAACAAAAAAACAGCAGGAAAACAAACGAACAGAAATATATCAATCAAACAAACAGTCTCTCAAACACTTATCAAAAAACACTTTCAAAGATCTACTAACAAACACTTGATCACACAGAACACTAATCTGACAACTACAAAACACACCGCAACGAACAACAGGACAAAAGCACTTGGTTAAATGGGAAGGGACAAAGGGATGTACTTTTGCAATGCAAGTGCGTTTGTGTGTGTCTATTTATGCTGTTTGCGTAGTTCACAACGTTGCCCTAGTCCATTTCCAATTTCACTGATTGCGCCGCTCCCGAGTTGTGAGCATGCGCACAGCGGAGCTGACATGGTCTGCTTCAAGCGCGCATGCGTGAGCCGGCCGGCCCTTCATTTGCATGGGGTCACGGCTCATTTCAATGTAACACGCCCACGTCCTTCCCAATTTGTATTACTCCTCCTTACGCCTCTGAAAAAACGTTACGCATGCGCAATTTCCTGCGCAAAAGCTACGAGAATAGGGTGATTACGCGGCAAAATTCGCAAGTCTAACGTAAAGGCGGTGCTCTACGCCGGTCCAATAATGCGCAGATGTACCTGAATCTGGGCCTATAACTTTTGCGCAAACCAATCAATATACGCTTATTGCTTTTTACCAAAAATATGTAGAAGAATATATATTGGCCTAATCTGATGAAGACATTTTTTATTTATTTTTAAAATTTGGGGGATATTTATTATAGCAAAAAGTTTAAAATATTGTTATTTTTTTTTCAAAATGTATGTTCTTTTTTGTTTATAGCGGGGGAAAAAACTCAGAGGTGATCAAATATCACCAAAAGAAATCTCTATTTGTGGGAAAAAAATTTGGGTACAGCATTGCATGACCACGCAATTGTCAGTTAAATTGACACAATGCCAAATTGTACAAAATATCAGGAAGAGGGTAAAATCGTCCAGGGCTGAAGCGGTTAATTTAATGCAATGCCCCCATTCACACCTGAGTGGTTGGAACCACTTACATGCACGACATCAGATTTCCATGTTTTTCTCATGTGTCTGTTCACATCTGAGTGATGTGCTGTCATTCAACGCTTAGAAAAATGCACAGGCTACTTTGGGGAATAATTGCACATTTTTAACCCCAATAGACTTCAATAACAGTGCCTGAAGAAAAAAGCATAATGTATGTTTTTTGCAAGATTTAGACCCTAGCAACCATCTCCATCTCCTAGTAACTAGCTTTAATTGGCTAAAACGAAAGCATTAAAGCCTGAAAATGCCTGAAAACTGAGAAAAAACACATTAAAAAAAACACTCTGAAACCACAAAAACAACACGTCTGAGCGTGAATCCAGGCTAAAGTAAATTTTTATTAAACTACTGAAATCATTGGTCTCCTCTTATGCTGCTTACACACGATAGGTTAGTCTGATGAAAACGGTCCGATGGACCGTTTTCATCAGACCAAACCGATCGTGTGTGGGCCCCATCGGTTATTTATCCAAAGGTTAAAAAACTAGGAACTTGTTTTAAAATTATCTAATGGATAAAAAAAACCTATAGAAAAAAACGATCCTCTGTGGGTACGTCTATTGGTTAAAAATCCATGCATGCCCAGAATCAAGTCGACGCATGCTTGGAAGCATTGAACTATATTTTTTTCATTATGTCGTTGTATTTTACGTCACCGCGTTCTTCTGACACAATAGTTTTTTTAACTGATGGTGTGTAGGCACGACTAATCATCAGTCAGCTTCATCAGATAACTGATGGAAAAATCCATCAGACTAACCTATCGTGTGTACAGGGCATTACACAGCATTACTCTGCATGTCAAAAAAGCCCATCTTCAGGGAAGGGAAAAATGCTTCCTTGCATCCCCATGCAGGCAGTCTCATTGATGTCAATTTGGACACAGCCACTGCTCTCAATTTGACATCTATGTAGGTGCTTTGAAAGAAACTCTGAAAAGTTATAAGTGAAAAATTATAACCTCCAGATTTTTAGACTAAATTACTTATTTAGTGTCTCGCGTACCTGCCATTTTCACAGTTTCTCAAGAAAAGCGCAATTTAAAATGTACAAATAATTGTTATTTATTAACTCAATACAGTCTTACGCTCCTTTCACACAGGTGTCATTTGTTCAGTCACTTCAGTTTAATTCAGTTTTTACGTCAGTTTTCAGTTCAGTTTACATTTGTTTTTACATCAGCCTGCTGGCATCCTTAACAACCATGACATATTCTTGCTGGCTGCCAAAAAGAATACAAAAAATGGTGTGAAGTCCTCCCAATCCATACCAGGCCCTTCCTGTGAGGCAGTTTTCCCGACCATGCAGCCTGGTAGGTCAGGGAAGGGGCTTCAACACAGTGTGGTACTACCACCCCCCCTCCTCCAATAAAGCACCTTGTCTCCATGCTGATGAGGACAAGGGCCTCTTCCCCACAACCCTGGCCTGGTGGTTGTGGGGGTGCAGGGGTTGACAAAGTGCTTTGCTATGGGGGGAAATTCCCACTCATTTCACCACTCAACACTGTATGGCCTGGCTCATACAATTTTTTTTTTTTTTTTACATTACACACCTAAATATTTTTCATGTTTACTTTTCTAAAATAAATGTATTTGTATAAAGGAAATTAAACTAATACCATTTTTGTCTCTCTTTTCTCTTTGGGTATGTTGTGGTGTAGATGGTAAATTAGGATATATGGTAGTATGAAAGTAGGTATGAATAGGTAAGGGTGAAGGGAAATATGAAGGGATCTCCCCAACTAATGTACCGTATATGTTACTAGACGAGAACAGATTTATGTATATATATATATATGGAATGGATGGGCAAAGGTATATGTTAGTTATTGTGATGTCTGTAATGTCTTGTGTAAATATATATATATATATATATACAGTGCAGAAAATAAGTATTTGAACACCCTGCTATTTTGCAAGTTCTCCCACTTGGAAATCATGGAGGGGTCTGAAATTGTCATCGTAGGTGCATGTCCACTGTGAGTAACATAATCAAAAAAAAAAATCCAGAAATCACAATTTATGATTTTTTTAACTATTTATTTGTATGATACAGCTGCAAATAAGTATTTGAACACCTGAGAAAATCAATGTTAATATTTGGTACAGTAGCCTTTGTTTGCAATTACAGAGGTCAAATGTTTCTTGTAGTTTTTCACCAGGTTTGCACACACTGGAGGAGGGATTTTGGCCCACTCCTCCACACAGATCTTCTCTAGATCAGTCAGGTTTCTGGGCTGTCGCTGAGAAACACGGAGTTTGAGCTCCCTCCAAAGATTCTCTATTGGGTTTAGGTCTGGAGACTGGCTAGGCCACGCCAGAACCTTGATATGCTTCTTACAGAGCCACTCCTTGGTTATCCTGGCTGTGTGCTTCGGGTCATTGTCATGTTGGAAGACCCAGCCTCGACCCATCTTCAAAGCTCTAACTGAGGGAAAGAGGTTGTTGCCCAAAATCTTGCAATACATGGCCCCGGTCATCCTCTCCTTAATACAGTGCAGTCGCCCTGTCCCATGTGCAGAAAAACACCCCCAAAGCATGATGCTACCACCCCCATGCTTCACAGTAGGGATGGTGTTCTTGGGATGGTACTCATCATTCTTCTTCCTCCAAACACGGTAGTGGAATTATGACCAAAAAGTTCTATTTTGGTCTCATCTGACCACATGACTTTCTCCCATGACTCCTCTGGATCATCCAAATGGTCATTGGGAAACTTAAGACGGGCCTTGACATGTGCTGGTTTAAGCAGGGGAACCTTCCGTGCCATGCATGATTTCAAACCATGACGTCTTAGTGTATTACCAACAGTAACCTTGGAAACGGTGGTCCCAGCTCTTTTCAGGTCATTGACCAGCTCCTCCCGTGTAGTCCTGGGCTGATTTCTCACCTTTCTTAGGATCATTGAGACCCCACGAGGTGAGATTTTGCATGGAGCCCCAGTCCGAGGGAGATTGACAGTCATGTTTAGCTTCTTCCATTTTCTAATGATTGCTCCAACAGTGGACCTTTTTTCCCCAAGCTGCTTGGCAATTTCCCCGTAGCCCTTTCCAGCCTTGTGGAGGTGTACAATTTTGTCTCTAGTGTCTTTGGACAGCTTTTTGGTCTTGGCCATGTTAGTAGTTGGATTCTTACTGATTGTATGGGGTGGACAGGTGACTTTATGCAGCTAATGACCTCAAACAGGTGCATCTAATTTAGGATAATAAATGGAGTGGAGGTGGACATTTTAAAGGCAGACTAACAGGTCTTTGAGGGTCAGAATTCTAGCTGATAGACAGGTGTTCAAATACTTCTTTGCAGCTGTATCATACAAATAAATGGTTAAAAAAATCATACATTGTGATTTCTGGAATTTTTTTTTGATTATGTCTCTCACAGTGGACATGCACCTACGGTAACAATTTCAGACCCCTTCATGATTTATAAGTGAGAGAACTTGCAAAATAGCAGGGTGTTCAAATACTTATTTTCTGCACTGTATATATATATATTATAAATAAAGATATTTAAAAAAAAATGCTTTATCTCTCCCAACATTTCATTTTAATGGTTTATTAAACAGCAATAAAACTGAAGAACTTTTGTTGTTTTTCATTAGTTCTCAATTTCAATCATAATGGACATGTTATGTTAATGCCAAGTCCACATAATTATTTATATTTTGTAAGCTGTGCGCCTGGAGAATAGTGAAGATCCTGAACACACGCTAAATACATTTAGACCTTTGTATTTTTGCTATTCAATATGTTACTAGCGGCAATTTAATGCTTAAGATACATAGGCAACTATTTGTCTTGGTCATGCACAAACATCGCTTCTTCACTGAGTTATATTGCAGTCACCAATTTCCATGTGCAGAGCCAGATTTAAAATCTTAAAAGATAGATTGGTCATGGGAGTTTATATGGGGCAAATCTCATCCAAAACATATTATAATTGATGCACATGATTTAAACTATATTGATAAAACAAATGGACATACTAGAGTTCTAAATACATATGATAACAAATTTCATATACAATAAATAGACACATTAAAATTCTGATGAGCTGATTCATAAAGGATTGACATGATAAAAGTATGAATTCATATATGATCCTGGTATTCGTATACATGATGTTATTTAACAGATAGAGATACATGATTACATAACATATAGCAAACAAAATGTCTTTACTTCCTGTAACTCTACGCGTTTCTTGGATCCATGTCTACTTCATCAGAAATTGATGCAAGAAAAATATCTGTGGGGGTAAATAAATACCGAAATGATAATAGCATAGACAAAATAAATAAAACAATTGGAGGGAGGACTAAGACTTCCCCACCTAGTGCAGTATTATCAGCCGGCACAGATCGCTAAACTATCAGCACATTCAGATAAGGCTTGCTATGGAACAGAGAGGTCAATATGGTTCCCTTGGATTTCGTTGAATGGCTGCCTGTGAAACGCAGGATGCCTATTTTAGCTCCTATTATGTCCAACTCTTTGGTTTTGTGGGATTTGAGTACGAGACAATCCCAAGCTAGTTTCCCCATTTCTTCCACTGGCTCATTTGTTCAACAATCCTGCTTTTCCCTCCGGTCAGAATCCTGAGGTCTTCTGCTGGTGGCTTAACAAAGGGCTTTACAGAATTGGCCACTTCCTTACTCCATGTTGCCCTTTTTTCTTTGGCACACTGTCGGGCGAAGTTGAAAATGCCTCCCTCTGAAATATTTAGATTTCATCAAATTTCCCATCTCCTTTATTCTTTGAGACTGTTAGTTTCCAAAGATCCCAAAGTGACTCCCTATGAATCCTGGTGTATTCAAGAGGTGGGCCTTAGGGGGGGGGAATTTCCCAACTCTTTGGTTCTGTGGGATCGAGTGCGAAACAATCCTAAGCTAGTTTTTCCCATTTCTTCCACTGTTTCATTTGTTCAACAATCCTGCTTTTTCCCTTGGTCAGGATCCTGAGGTTATCCGCTGGTGGTTTAATAAAGGCCTTTACAGAACTGTCCACTTCCTTACCCCACAAGGCCCTTTTTGCTTTGGCACACTATCGGGTGAAGTTGAAAATGCCTTCCTCTGAAATATTCACATACAGATTTGGTGTCATGAGCAGTCCCAGCCACCAGACATTGCAGGCGAATATCTGGATGATGCCTGCAGCCAGAGGCATCATCCAGATATCCTCTTCTTCAGCCGACGATTCTGCACAATGTAAGAACGATCATAGCGGCGGTTCCGCCGCTTGATCGTTCTTACAGGCCGCGGGAGGGGACATCCCCCCCCTCCCGCCGCCATCCGGTGCTTCTCCGGGCTCACCTGTGCCTTTGGGGGCCCGGAGAACGAATCGTCGGCGGCGGCAGGAAGCACAGAGATGACTGGTGACCAGATGGAGGATGACGTCACGCCCGGGTCCCCGTAAGTAAACCAAGCCGCAATTGCAGCTGTAAGCCCCCATTCATGAGATCGGTGAATTTTTTTTCACCGATCTCATGGTTTCCAGCCTGGAGGAGAGATGTGAGGTCTTATTGACCCCACATCTCTCCATAAAGAGGACCTGTCACACACATTTCCTATTACAAGGGATGTTTACATTCCTTGTAATAGGAATAAAAGTGGAAAAAAAATGAAAAAAAGTGTAAAAATAAATAAAAAATAAGTCAAAAAAATAAATAAAAGATAAAAAAAAAATTAAAACGCCCCTGTCCCCGATAGCTCGCGTGCAGAAGCGAACGCACACGCAAGTCCCGCCGACATATGTAAACGCCGTTTAAACCACATAAGTGAGGTATAGCCGCGTGCGTTAGATCTCCTCTGTAAATCTAAACTGTAACCTGTAAAAAATAAATAAAGCGTTGCCTATGGAGATTTTTAAGTACCGAAGTTTGGCGCCATTCCATGAGTGTGCGCATAATTAAAGCGTGACATGTTGGGTATCTATTTACTCGGTGTAACATAATCTTTCACATAATACAAAAAAATTGGGCTAACTTTACTGTTTTGTTATTTTTTTAATTCATAAAACAATTTTTTTTACAAAAAAAAGGCGTTTGAAAAATAATTGCGTAAATACCGTGCAAGATAAAACTTTGGAATGACCGCCATTTTATTCCCTAGGGTGTCTGCTAAAAAAAACATATATAATGTTTGAGGGTACTGTGTAATTTTCTAGCAAAAGAATGATGATTATTACATGTAGGAGAGAAGCGTCAAAATAGGCCCGGTATGGAGGTGGTATAAAAGCCTGGTATTGAAGCGGTTAAAAAGGACCTGACCCCTGCACCTCTTGCTGTATGGTCTACAGCGGTTCCTAGTGTTACCTGTGCCTGTTCCTGTTTATTCCTGTTCCTGACAACCCGGCTTGCTTCTGATTCTGCTTGTCTTCCGCCTGCCCTGACCCCGGCCTGCCTGACGACCCGCCTGCCTGACCCTCTGTACCTTCTGCTGCCCGCCTGTTGCCGACCCGGTCTGAACTTTGATTCTGCTTGTCTACCGCACCAGTACCCGACCTACCAGTCTGCCGCAGACTTTCCTGCTGGGACTTACTTCCGCTGTACTACAGAACACCTTCCCCGGTCCTGTGGCTTCTCTGCTTCAAGTGCCTTTCCACCTGCAGCGACCAGTCTATACCTGTTCCTTCACGCAGCACCAGAGCCTCCAGAAGCCCCTCTAGCCCAGCACCTGCGCTGCAACCGGCGTTCGTGCGACTCTGCACTCCCGTACCCCCTGTTTGCTCTATCAGGGGTCTCGGGATCAGAGGAGCAAGGGCAGCCACTCCTTGCACGTCGGGCTCGACCACCAGGTATGTGACATTTGGCCTCTGATAAGCACTTACTGGCGCTCTTCCCTCTGCTTAGCATGTAAGGACTTAATGCCTGCCTCTCCAATGGAACCAAATGTAAAGGTAAAGACCAGGTGGTACATGGTTCCCTATCCTTTATCAAAGTTTTACCTGTCTTCCTATTCCCTGTGTTTCCACAGCTGTCACTCATTGGATATTACATATTATATCTGGTGGGAGTGACCGAAACTTCAGAGTTTTAGGAAAAAGGTATTTGGCTTGATATGTACAGTGTCGGTCATCCCGGTTTCTCAGCAACTTTGTATTGCTCTTCTGAAAGAACCAATAGATAATCTGCCCCGACTGACTAGTGTCGGTAATAATATCACTAAACATTTTGGGGCTATTTGGAGTCCTTGGGCTGATGTACTTTAACTGACAATTGCGTGGTCATGTACAGTACCCAAATAAAATTGATGTCCTTTTCCCCACAAATATAGCTTTCTTTTGGTGGTATTTGATCACCTCTGCAGTTGTTATTTTTTGTGCTATAAACAAAAAACAAAAAAAAAATTGAAAATATATATATATATATATATATATATTATACTTTCTGCTATAAAACTATCCAATAAAAAAATTGAATTTCTTTATCAATTTAGGCCTACATGTATTATGCAACATATGATTGGTTTGCGCAAATTTTATAGCATCTACAATATAGGGGATATATTTATGCGGGACTGCAACATTGCAGCAGACGGATTGGACACCTAACTGACACTTTTTGGGAACCAGTGACATTATTACAGTAATCAGTGCTAAAAATATTGCACTGCCAATCAGCATGCAATCACGGCTCCGGTGGCATGCAAGTGCCCCCCAGTCGTTATTGAACAAAATCACGTACAGGTATGTGATTTTGCCCAATAAAGCCTTCTCACGTCAGTATATGTACGGCAGGCGGTCGGGAACTGGTTAAAGCCAAACTTCAGCTAACTACACAAACCAAATATTTACTGTATATGGGCATTCTTTTACTTGCCAAAGGACTTTTTGTTCTTGTTCATCAAATTCCAAGATTCACAGCACGGCCCTGTCTGGCAGGGCAAGGGATAAGATTTTTCTTTGCTGCAGTTAAAGCGGAGTTCCACCCACATGTATGATTTATATATATATATATATATATATATATATCTTGCTAGCATCCAATGTATAATTACTAATGGATAGTCTCGTTATTAGCTCCGCTTATTTACATATTTTAGAAAAAAAATTACCTTAGATTTTTGTTGTTAGTGAATTTTCATCTTACTTGTGGGAAGGCGAAGCCCACAAGCATACACTTTCGGGATATGGCACTGCTGTACTACCAGCAGGCATCGCTCGTTCTTGCGCATGCACAGCAAGCACGGAAAGCGGCACAGGAAACTTCAGATGTTGCCATCACAATGGGAGTCAGAAGTGCCCACCCTCTCAAGCCTATCAAATACCGCGATTCTAGCCCTCGACACTGCCCAGTGACTCCTAGGAAATGATGAAACACATCTCCCTGGAGCACTAGCGAGCACAGGCGCCCAGGGAAATTACGTCAGGCACCGCAGAGAGGAAGGGGCAGTATACAAGGGACCACATAGCAACAGGCATGAAAACGTAAGTACATTTTTTTTTTTTTTCTACAAATGTCGTTATTTATGTTTATTACTGCTGAATACTCCCCCAGCTTGTGACAGGACAGTGAAAACAGCAGACTTTTAAGCTCCTCTCTTCTGCTCTCTTCCTGAGCGGAAGAGAATGGCAGCACAACCTGCTGGCTCCATATGCTGCTTCTTCCTTCCCCAGCCTGAGCTTTTCTGTATAGGAGATTGCAATAATCTACCAGGCTGAATTCAGGTATGTATACTAGTAGCAGTTAAAAAATGAATTTAATTAATTATGGACTAATGAATACATATTTCAGCTTAAAAGGTGTAGCCTGGTGCTGCACTACTGAAACATGAAGAAGGAGGCATTTCCCTCTTTACAATTAGTTTACTTTCACTTTCTGCTGTTATACTGAATGTTGTGTTGCACAATCCCACCCAGTGAGCAGAGGGAGAACTATAGCCAGAAAAGCCCATGGAATCATATGCAAAACACTGAGGATCAAGGGAATTTAAGTTTATTGTTGGTCTTATGGACCTTTTGCACTACAATTCCCAAAAGGCACTTGGGCACAGGGGCGGATCCAGAGTTAGTCTCGGTAGGGGCACTGCCAAAAAATAAAAAATTTTAGGGCAATTTATCGGGGCAATGGCTGGTGTTGGCGCTTTCATCATCACTGCACCATGTTTGTTATGGTGTCAGGATGATTGATGCGCATCATTTCTATTATTACATTGTAATATGAAATTAAATGGATTCAACTCACCATAATGCTGAATCAGTGGGAGCCCTGAGTGTGTCACTTTCCACGTCGACCTACCTTCAGGTGCAGCTTGTCATTTGCTATGTCCTTGCCACCAGATGCTGCTTGTCACTTGCCACGTAACCTGCCACATGTTGCTGATTGTCATTTGCCACGTCACCTACCACATGTTGCTGATTGTTACTTGCCACATCACCTGCCAGATGTTGCTGATTGTCACTTGCCACGTCACCTGCCACACATTACGGATTACACATGCCACGTCACCTGCCACACATTGTGGATTACACTTGCCACGTCACCTGCCACACATTGCGGATTACACTTGCCACGTCACCTGCCACATGTTGCTGATTGTCACTTGCCACGTCACCTGCCACATGTTGCTGATTACACTTGCCACGTCACCTGCCACACATTGCAGATTACACTTGCCACGTCACCTGCCAAATGTTGCTGATTGTCACTTGCCACGTCACCTGCCATACATTGCACATTACACTTGCCACATCAGATGCCACATGTTGCTGATTGTCACATCACCAGCCACATGTTGCTGATGGCCGTTGAAGGCAGCAGCAGAGAGATGATGTAATCTCTCAGCTGCCTATGGCTGTACAATGAGGGCGGAACTGCAGTGATGCAGGGCAGGTGGTGAGAGATGAAGTCATCTCTCTGCTCCCTGGCCGCCGGCTCACTGACTGGCCAGTCTCTTCACTCATCTGCGGACCGGCCCGCCCCCTCAGTCAATGTCCGCCCTGCACAATCACCTGTTGAGTGCCGATCCCCCCTCACTCATCCGCCGACCTGTCTGCTCAGGCTCTCTCTCACCTGCCAACCCCCGCTGACAAGCCCGCCCGCTCGTCTTATTAGAGACACTGACTTCTGCACTGGCATACTGTACAGTGTCAGTAGTGTAGCTGTCAGCATCGCTGATCAACATACAGCAGAGCCATAGTGACACTGTACTGCTCGGGGGGGTGGTGATTGATACATTTTTTTAAACACTCTGATTGCATACTACAGCCCTATGGTTGTAGTTAGCAATCAGTTTTCTTTTAAGAACCAATGGCTGTGACATGAAGGCAGCAGGCATGCAGCCTTTGATTACAACTGTGATTTAATTGGCCCTGTACTCCACTCTGTGATCTGCTGTGTCTACTGGACACAGCAATCACAGGGTGTGCTGCTGTGCCCCCCCCCCCCCCGGAAGGCCCGTTTGGGAGGACATTTTAACCACTTGCCGACCGCCGCACACACATATATGTCAGCAGAATTGCTCGTACAGGCAAATGGGCGTACCTGTGCGTCCCTTTGAATTTGCCGCCTATTGATTGTGGTGAGGAGAGGAAGAATGGGAAGATGCCTATGTAAACAAGGCATTTCCCTTGTCTGCTTTTTCTGCCTAGCAACATTAAAGGGGGCTAGTGCTCCCTGTCATCGGGAGCAGTGATCTCTGTCATGTTGAAGTGAGCCCCCCCTACAGTTAGAATCACTCCCTAGGACACACTTAACCCCTTGATCGACCCCTAGTGTCTACCCCTCCCTTGTAAAACAAAAATAGTGCACTACCACATAAATGAGGTGAAAATGTGTTAATGAGTGAAAAACCTTAAATGAGAGAATATCTAGAAAAATTGAGATACAATGTCCTAAATAGGGATGAGCTTCTTGTTCGATACGAACGTATGTTCGACTCGAACATTGTCTGTTCGTACGTTCGACAAAATTCGAACAAAAGCGGTCGTTCGCGCCAAATTCGAGTGACGCAAAACGGCCCATAATTCACTGCGGCATTGCGCGCTGATGATTGGCCAAGCATGCTGTATGTCCCGCATGCTTGGCCAATCACAGCACGCAAAAAACGAAGAGCCATAATTGTCCAAAGCCTGGGTGGCTTTGGCCAATTATGACTCAAGGCTTTAGCACACGCCGCACACTATATAAGGCCGCCTGTTGGGCGGGCTTGTGTAGTGTGTTTCGGCTTGTTAATGAAAGCAGTCAGAGAGACAAAGAGATTGTCTTTTTAGATAGCTAGATAGAGCAGGCAGGCTAGTCAGTTTAGCTTAATTTACAGTGTGTAGAGAATATATATACATCCCTAGGAGTTGTACATATATTTATACACTGTATAGCTTAGATAGATCAGTTCTTCCTAATTTACTGGCAGGCAGGTGATTGTGCTATTTAAAGACGTTATCACACGTATAGACACCCAGCAGGTAAAATATTTAAAGGATTTTTTTTTTTTTTTTTTTTATTTAAGCATCATTAAAATCACTGCTCCTGGAGCAGTGATTTTAATGATGCTTAACTTAAAAAAAAAAACATGAAAAATTCCTTTAAATATTGTACCTCCTGGGTGTCTATAGTTTGCCTGTGAAAACGTTTTTGAGAACCTGGGTCTTGCCCGAGGGAACATGTATGAATGGAATTTTTTTTTTAAAAAACGGTCATGCTCCTGAAAAAAACTACAATTTTTTTAACTTTTTTCCATTGATACATGTTCCCTGGGGCAAGACCCGGGTTCTCAAAGACGTTTTCCAACAATAACTTGAATATTGGTCTTTAAAATGAGCGTTTTTGAATTTGAACGTTCGAGTCCCATAGACTTCAGTGGGGTTCTAAATGTTCGCACGAACGGTTGGTCTGTTCGACGGTTCTGGTGCGAACCGAACGCGGGGGGTGTTCGGCTCATCCCTAGTCCTAAACAAGCAATTAGGGATCCAAATAATGATCGGCGTAGCTTCACAATTCCCGGTATCCACAATTACAACAGAATGACAACTTGTCTGCAGGTAAGATTTTCTGTTCATCAAGGAAAATAAGGCAATCACTGCCACTTACCAAATCTGTTGGACCTCTGATAATAGAGATCAAATCGGCATGTCAGAACACCATCAGCCAGATAGGGATCAGCATCTGAAGTTTCCATTGAAGGTGCAGATATCCCGTCGGAGCTATGGAAAACTCCTGTTTCAATGGATCTTACACATCAAATGGATATCCAAACTTGCTCACCATACCGGTATTGTTAATAGGGGCAGAAAGAGAAAGGCTTCATGGTGCAGTTCGTTTAAAAGATTTATTACTCCAAATCAGAACATAACATTAAGCTAAAAACAAGGTTCCACGCAAAAAATCAAAAAAGCACAACCACAGCACATAGCCTGACTGGCTCAAGTATGATAGCGTCTAGGATAGTGACTACATCCAATGTATTTCCCCACATAAGAATTCTTCAGGGAAAGGATCATAGCGTCTGGATCATATCCAGACGCCAATCACCACACCATTTAAATACCAAAAGAGGGTGTGGACCAGGGCCGATCCTAGGCAGGGTGCACAGGGTGCCTGCAGAGGTGGGGGGGCCAAAGTGCCAGAGTTCTCCCCTCTCTCCTTCTCTCTTTGTTTGTGTCCCTCCAGAACTAGTGTTCTGAGCATAGGTATGTGTCTGTCCAGAACTGATGTGTGAGCATAGGGCAGTCGTCCAGTGCTCGGGGAGGGGCTGCTCCTCTTCCTGACATAAGAGTTCTAGTTTTCAGTGGCTGCTGAGTGCTGATGTGCAGGAATTAATTCCTAACACTGGGAGTCTTGGATCCCGCACTGTCTCCACCAACTCCAGTTGGAATGACTCCCCCTTCCATCTCTATCTCAGGCTGCACAGAGAGAGAATTGTGAGTCACAGTGTTCAGTGTACTGTGTGCTGGGGTATGGCATCCCCAAGATCCCTTTACACGTGCTCTGGGCTGCCCCTGCTCTAGATGTTTTATGGCATGATAGATTGCATTGGATACACAGCCCCTGCCCATTCCTGCGCCTAGTCAATCTACAGATGTGATGTATAATGAGACGTAAAGGGGAGGCGTTAGTAAAATGACAACGCCCATGTGGGGCACCAGAAATATTTCTGCACCCAGGAGCCTATGACACTAGGATCGGCCCTGGTGTGGACCACAGGAGAGACACAGGAAACGACAAAAGGAGTAAATGCAATTGTGTCACCGGTTTACTCCTTTTGCATTGGGTGGAATCACTATCCTAGACGCTATCATAATTGAGCCAGTCAGGCTATGTGCTGTGGTTGTGCTTTTTAGATTTTTTTGCGTGGAACTTTGTTTTTAGCTTGATGTTATGTTCTGATTTGGAGTAATAAATCTTTTAAACAAATGTTGGCTGAAACTTGTGTTGCATAGACACGGTCACACAAATGCTGTTGGAAATTCCGACCATCAAGAACGCGGTCATGTACAACACTACGACGAACTGAGAAAAATTAGGTTCAATGATTCCAAGCATGCGTAGGATTTTTGCGCGTCGGAATTGCATACAGAAGATCGGAATTTTCACTGAAAATGCTTTGGTTCAAAAAAAATTCTAACTGGAAAACAAAATCCTTCCTGATCCCTAAAGGTAATTTGACACTCTTTTGATCAATATTCTACAGAGTTACTTCTTTTAAAACTGAAAACTGACACATAAAATGTTTGCTTGGACCCCATCTCTACAATAACCAGATGAGTATTGTTGGTGCATACCCCCCCAACAGTCCTTCATTTGGGTATACTGTCCCTCTTTTGGAACCAAATTACTCTGTCCCTTTTTCTTTATCAGTTGTCCCTCTTTATGGCATTATGCAAGATTTCTATAAAATTGTATTATTTAATTACAAAAAGTGTTTTACTGTACTAAACCTTTTATCTTTATTATTCTATTTGTTGCTTTGAAGAAACAAAATAAGGAAAAGTAGTGATAAAAAATGGGATAAAGTGGTTGTAAACCCTTACACATACCCAGTGAAGTGACTGGCCTCAGGTGATACACAGAGATGAAACAAATCATCCTACATAAGTTGTATCTGTTTATCTGCCATCTTTTTTTCTCAAAAGCCATTTAAAGGATTAGTAAATTAATTTTGTTTTCCTTTAAAATAACAAACGTGTCATACTTACCTCCACTGTGCAGTTTGTTTTGCACAGAGAGGCCCCGATCCACGTCTTCTGGGGTCCCTCAGTGGCTGTCTCTGGTCCTTCCCGCAAGTAAAATATGCGAGGAGCTCAATGGTGGTGAGTAATTAGGCGCGCTCCTGTGATACATGAGCGGCCACAGCCGCTCACTGTAACTCGGCCCCGCCCCTCGGCATGCCGCGTCATGAATGGATAAGCGCCAGCCGTGGTGCCCTGTAAACCCTAGCCAATCAGCGGCCACACGGTGAAGAGGATCCGGACCACGTGGGTAAGTAAAATGGGTATAAACAAAGACTAAGTGAACCCTCTATCTCTACAACAAAGTGTACTTATCCTGGCCTCAGGTGATAGCCAAAACGACACAGAAGGAGATGGGGTTGCACTATGAAACCAAACAGAGTATTCCAATAGGCAACCGAAGGGCTACCACGGCAGAGAAGGGCAATGATATAGATAAAATAATTTATTGATAATATAAATATACAAAATTTCAGGATAAGTTGAAACACTAATTATCTAAATGTATATTATATAGTTTAACCAGTTTAACAGCAGCTGGCCGGTCTGCCATGAACCTAGTTTGCAGTAGACAACCATGCAACACACATAGGACACAAACATTAACAAACTAAAAAAACATTTGTAAGGCGATCCGGAGCCATTTACTGCTGCTGGAATTTCGTGCGGATTACCGCTTGTAAATCAAAAAATAATTTTGTTTCCAGCCGGAGTGCCCCCAGGAGAAGGATGTGGTTTTAAAATAACAAACGCATCCAATGTGAGAACACAGTATGAATACTTGAAATGAATTACCTATTGAGGGTCCACTGTGAAATTTATCCCAGTTTGTTTCATGGGCTTTGTAAACACAGATAATCCCATTAATAGAGGCCTGTTGTGGAGATGGACTGAACAGTTGTTAGATGTCCCCTATTTATCCGGGTGTAGGCGTCTTCAGTATGATAAAGGAACAGTCCCTCTTGTGGGGAAGATCTGTGGACAACGGTGTTTGTCTCCCAGCTTATAAGTGGTAAAAATGGTCGTAACAGATATCGTCCCAGAGTTTGCAATGTGCGGTGGGTACTGGATGGGTGACGATAAAGAGCACATTTATGCTTTGCAATTCTAAATAAGGTGCCCTTTCCTGCGAGAGACTGGTCCCGGCTCATCCTTTTTCTCCATGTCTCCTCCATTAGTGATCCCGTGATTGTGGGCGTGGCGTGGCGTATGCCGTATACGGCTACCCACCGCACAGGTCAAACTCGCGCTCGATATCTGTACGGCCAGCAGATTTTTACAGTGACAAACACCGTTGCGTCATCAGATCTTCCCCACAGCCGCTCACTACACCCGGTATAGGGGACACTAACAACGTTCAGTCCATCTCCCCGCCCCTCGGCATGCCGCGTCACTGAATGTGATTGGCAGCAGCGCCAGCCGATGGCTGAAATTTCCATACATGATTTTTATTTTGAATATTATTTCCGGTAATTGCGAAATATCCAGCAGCAGTCAATTGGCGTCCATCTGCAAATGTTTTTTTATGTTTGTTATATGTTTGTGTCTATGTGTGTTGCATGGTTGTCACTGCATCAGCATGTGGCCACCGCCGGCTGCTGAGTTATACGGTTAAACTATATAATATACATTTGTATTTAAAGTTTCAATTCCTTAGAAATTTTGTATATTTATATTATCAATAAATTATTTTATCTATATCATTGCCCTTCTCTGCCGTGGTAGCCCTTCGGTTGCCTATTGGAATACTCTGTCTTGGTTTCCCCATAGTGCAACCCCATCTCCTTCTGTATATGTAAGTAAAATGGGGGCTGGGGGCGGCGTCATCAGATGTTTTTTCACCTTAATGCATAGATTGCATTAGGGTGAAAAAAAATGTTCCTTTAATGTCCCTAATTTATAAAAGCTTGTCTGAGTTGTCAAAAAAGGGGGCAGAGAGCTGAAATCACACTCTGCAGGGCTCAGTGAGGAGAGCTCTGAGAGCTGATTTGATAGAAGAGACACAATCCTCTTTACACAGCACACAGGAGCAGAGCTGGGGCTGTCAATCAGCTGTTAATCATACCTCCCATCACCTTTTTTCTCTTGGTGTCAAGAAAACTTCTCAGAAGTGATTTATGCCGATAGCAGAGGATCAAAGCAGCAGACATAAATGACACTTAGTGCTCTTAACTGAAACAAGTACACACTATAGGAGGCCATGCTTTGTTCATATTTCATGTCTGAGGTATACAACCACTTTAAACCAAACATTTTTTTGTACAATAATCCTTATGGTCTGTGTTACTGGAGATATGGCAGTGTTTGTCATGTGCCTATATACTTTGTGCTATAATGTGTCCCTCTTCCCTATCTCACAAAGCTAGAATGTATGCATTGTAGGGCTTGTCCTCACCTAATGCTTTCAGGTACAGTTGAACCTCGGATTACAAGCATAGTCCGTTCCAGAAGTATGCTCGTAATCCAAAGTACTTGCATATCAAAGCGAGTTTTTCCATTGAAGTCAATGGAGACGAAGATAATGGGCCA
This sequence comes from Rana kukunoris, assembly GCA_029574335.1. Classification (NCBI taxonomy): domain Eukaryota; kingdom Metazoa; phylum Chordata; class Amphibia; order Anura; family Ranidae; genus Rana; species Rana kukunoris. The sequence continues at coordinate 345,291,413 of CM056052.1, read as the reverse complement.
GATTCATGAAGAGTTAGGCTGGCGTATCCAGTGATCCGCCAGCCTAACTGTCACTTCAAGCCGGCGTTTTTGTTTTCTATAACCAGAAAACAAGAAACGCCGTGTTGGAGTTCCGATGCGATCGGCGTAATTGAATTTCGCCATCGCATCGTTACTTCAACTTAAAAATGGCGCCGGGGGCGTTCCCGCTGATTAACGCTGAAAAAATATGTTAATCAGCGGGAGTCGGAAATTCACGATCGTTTTCGGGCGCGACGCAGTGACTTTACGACGTTTCCGGAAGCGATACGCGACGTAAAGATAAAGCAGCCCCCTAGTGGAGTATCCTATGTTAAGTATAGCCGTCGTCATCGCGTCGGAAAAAAAAAAAAACGCGTCGTTTGCGTAAAACATTCATGAATGGGGACGTGACGTCATTGACGTTCACTGACAGAACTTGGAGCATGCGCACTGGGATGCATTGACACTCGACGCATGCGCAGTACGTTCGCCGCGGGATCGCGCATAGTTGGAATACTACACGCCCCGTACCCGCCCAATTTGAATTCCGCTGGCTCATTTGCGATGCGCTGCCGCAACTTTAGGAGCAAGTGCTTCATGAATAACAGCACTTGCTCCTAAAATTTCGGCAGAGTAACGTAAATGAGAAGCGTTACTCCAGAGCAAAGATGCTCTCATCTACCGGAATCTGGCCCAATGTGTTCCGCATTGACTTCAATGGGATGCAATACCGAATGCGGCCAGAGAGTGCCGAAAATGTCTAAAAAAGGCCTGAGGACACTTAGGCTTGTTTTCTGCTCCCCCGTACCTCAGGCCAAATTAGG